>CM077079.1:53602949-53950449 GCA_039513925.1 Platanthera zijinensis | reverse complement strand
ATTTATATATACATATAGAGAAATTATACAGAGAGAATCAGTTCTCTGAACCTTATATAGAAAATCAGTAAATTGACCCCCAAATGTTTTTTTTTTCAAAAAGTGATCAACATGAAAGTTGTAGATCTCATCGAAATCTACAACTTTCATGAAAGTGATCAACATGAAAGTTGTATATACATATGTTCGTGTTGACTTTTTTCGGGGCTCAAATCGTGGGTCTAAACGATATTTTCTGAAAAAGTGATCAACATGAAAGTTGTATATTTCAATGAGATCTACAACTTTCATGTTGATTACTTTTTGAAAAAACAAACATTTGGAAGTCAATTTACTAGTTTTCTATATAAGGTTCAAAGAACTGGTTCTCTCTGTATAATTTCTCTATACATATATATATATACATATATATATATATACATATATATATATATATACATATATATATATACATATATATATATATATACATATATATATACATATATATTTATACTGTATTAAAAAAAAGTATCGTTTTAGGTTTCATGGCAAGGTAAAAAAGACATCAGGTAAATCTAAACCGTTCGATCGATCAGATCTGGACTGCAAATAAAATTTTCTCAAAAAATCACTCATCCTTCTCTCTCCTCCAGCCCGCCTCCAGCAAAATCCCCCCCCTCTTTCCACTACCGCCTCCGGCGGCGCCGGTCAAGCCGCCTGCGGCAGTGGAAAGAGGGGGGAGGGCGGGCTGTGCAAAGGTATTATATAAATATTATATAAATATTATAATATATAAATATATTATAATATATATAATATATATAATATATATTTATATATTAAATAGATTAATTATATATATTATATAAATATATATTATACTAATTACATAGGCGCGAAACCTGCCGGGGGCGGGCGAAGCCCGCCGCCGCGACTGGGTACTGTCGAGCGGGACACGAGGGTCGGAGGCCCGTGCCTGTCACTGCCCGCCGGGAGCTGGCGAAGCCCGCCGTCGCGACTGGGTACTATCGTGCGGGGCACGAGGGCCGGAGGCCCGTGCCTGTCACTCGTATATATATATACATATAAGTGTACGAAGTTTCATATATAAGGTCGGAAGTTCAAGAGCGACGGTTCATAACCACCACGTTGATGACCGCCACTGTCGTGTCAATCTTTAATTTTTAAAAGATAATTTAATATGTTAATATATTAATATATCTAAAAAATATGTAATTAATATTTATATAAATATGTATATTAATTATATATGTTTATTTTATATATACGTATGTATTTATATGTATATAATATATTATGTAGTAAAACAATAAGAATCAAATGGTCAGCCCTTAACCTACTCTAGTCTTGGTGGGGGTTCGAATCCACCCATCAACATTTTTTCTGCTATTTCATAGCGGGCTTTGGCCCGCCCGGTTTTGTGAAACAGCGCCCGGTTCCCAGCCCACCGGTCCGCCTACCCGGTTCCGCGGTTTTTGAGCGGTTCATGAAGGGTCCGATTTGTTTACCTGGACCGGACCGGCTATGTCCCCGGTCCGACCGGCCGGTCCGGTCCGGTTTTTAAAAGCTTGATATTTATAGCCTCTTACACACACTCATTTACTAATATACTCTTAAGAAACTAATATAATATCTGCTACATTGTAATGAGTGTTCGACTGTTAATGAGGTTGTCCGAGAGATCTCTGCCGTGATGACCGGCGATGAGACATATTGCATTTCTAGACTAATCCTAAACTACGTAACAGGTGGGACAACAAAGAAAGATATAAACAATTATTATTTCTTTCCATGTCATTTACAACTCTTTGAGTTATATTTATAGTCCCTTACACAAACTCATTTATTAATATATTCTTAAGATACTGATATAATATCTGTTACATTACATTCCTTGCTCGAAAAATGACGTCCGCCTTGTTTAGTCCTCAAAAAATTGTTGCTGAAAATGTCAGTGAAAACATTTTCCGAATGTTCCTAAATTGTACAATTAGATTTTTCATAATCGGATAAGGGGAACGTTGGTGGCGCGTTCTCCAATATTGATTCAAAATCTATATTTGCAATTTTGTTTTGTTCAAAAATCCAAAATTTCCAATCACAAAAAAATATGATCGGAGTTACTATGACGACCTCATCAAAATTGTTGGAGTCTTCAAGAACAATTTCAAAATTGTTCTTAAAAACATCGAGAGGTAAAAAATGCTCTGAATACGTATCGTCATGCTGTGGATGTAATGAATGAATGATCGTCGTTGGTTGGAAAGCTAAAACTTCGGGAACAACTGCAAGAGTAGAACCTTGATGAAGTTCTTGGAGACGAAAGCTAAAATTGTTCATTTTGAATATTTTTCCAGAATTGGAGGACAGGTGTCAGGATCAAGCGCGTGAACCTACCGCCGGGTGGTAGCCTTATCGCCGACGGTAGCCTATTTTTATAAAGACGTGTGAAAGGAGCCTCATTTTTTGTGTTCCTAATGAAAACGAAAAGAGACTCAGGTCTACGACACCTAGGGTTCGACTGCCTTTCTATGGTTCATTCCGCCGTCTCCGTCGAAGGAAAAGAAGACCGCCTCCCTCCCGTTCGCGCACAAAGAACTCCGGCGAGCCAAGAACTACATCGACTACGAAGAGACGACCGGTTGCAAGCACACGAAGATCTCAAAGCACCGGCCGAGAATTGCTCGACGGAGGAATCGTCAAGAGGGAGATTTTAATATTTTAAATCCTTTAAACTTTAGTTGTAATCTTTCTTGTTTCTCTATATTCTTGTGATGAGGGAAATCGATCGAGGAAGGTCGTCGAAATCCGAGAAGGATTCCGTGAGAAATCATCCCAGGGAAGGAACATCTAGATCGGGTGATCTAGCGGGGCTCTAAGATCCTTCCTTGCATGGAGGTGAAGAGCCGGCTCGAATACCTTTCTTGGATGGAAAGGGAGAGCACCAACTAGTCCGGAGAGCGGGTCGGTATAGAAAACCAAAAAGCTTTTTTTCACTCACCGTCTTCAATCTTCAGCGTCACCGGGATCAAGATTTTGTAATTATTAAAACAGTTGTTGATTTAGTTTTTGCAATGAAATTCATTTCCTACTTCTTTACTTGTGTGTACTGTTGTGAATGTTAATTTGTGTTGTCCTGAAGAGTGTATAGATCTCCAAGGGAGAATCTGCGAAAAATGAGTTCAGAGACATACCGCCACGCGTTAGATACCTAACGCCCCACAGTAGCTGTAAGATCCCCTCCCCCTTACCAAGGAGGGAACCCGGTCTTATGCCCAGAACAGCCGCCTTATGGTGACACTTAGCGCACATGGGCTAGTCGACACTGCAAGACGCCGATCCTGCCGGCTAGTACGATCATTCAACCTATCGACCAATCGAGAAGAGAATCAATATAAGCAATTATACATCAAGTCCACATCACAGAATCATCATAATATAAGTAAAATGAGAGATCTAATAGTCCACAACGTGTAACGCCCTGAAACTCAAAAGAGGAACGCGCGGTGTTTGAGCCAAGTTTGAGTCTTGGTAAGGTGAACACGACCTGTGACACGGGCGTGTCACATGGCCGTGTCGTGCTCGGGTCGTCGAGGCGAGGTCGACGAGCGTCGAGTGCTGGGAACACGGCCTGGGACACGGGCGTGTCCCAGGGCGTGTCAAGCACACGGCCTGTGACACGGGCGTGTAATATGGCCGTGTTCTCTTCTGGAAATTTTGGTCCTTTGTCGATTGAGGGACACGGACCGGAAAACGGGCGTGTACTGATTGACACGGGCGTGTTGAATCTGACACGGGCGTGTATAAGCCCGTGTCCTGTTCGGGACGTGACGGTTTCAGCGTCGTTTGAGGCACACAGCCCATGAAACGGGCATGTTCATGGGTGACACGGGCGTGTCACAAGCCGTGTCACAAGCCATGTACTGTTCTGGATTTTCTGGTTTACGGCGAGAGGGGAACACGGCCTTGGACACGGGCGTGTTGCAAGCCGTGTTCGGCCCACTAATTTGAATTTAAGAGCAAATCGTGGCCGTTAGTTTCCTTATTTTGGGATCCAACGGTTCACGCTTTTCCCTGTTAGTTTAAGTCTGGGAGATGAGGGTTTTCTTCCTCATTTTACTTTGGCTATTATCTTTCCAAAGTTCTAGAGAGAGTAGAGAAAGGAAGGAGTGGAGATCCGGCCGCCGGAGGAGTTTCAGAGTGCCAAATCGCAAATCGAGTTCGGATCTGCGAAGGCGAGGCTGATACGGTGCTTTCCATCCAAATAGATCTTCATGGCGCCGAAGAGAAATGCTAGGGTAACGATTATCTTCTTGGACATGTGAAGTCCACTTTCCTTTTTTGCATAGGAAGCCTGATGCGTGTAGAATACGGCAAGCGCACCGGTCGCACAAGTAATAAAGTTTGGGAATAAATCCCCGAGTGTCGGTCTCTTGAGGAACACAGTAAGGGATGAGTTAATGTCGAGGAGGACTTGAGATTGAAGTCCTCGGGGCGAAGGTAACGATGGGGGTTTTGATGGTTGCGGAAAATAAAGTAAAAATCTAACAACTACTCCTATGCAACGCCACTATGCGATGCTTCGCCAGGCGGAATGGAAGACTAGTCGGGCCGCAATGCACCGAATCGCTAGGCGGATGGGCGAGTAGGCAAGCGTATGAGGTGGAGAGAACGGCGGAAATCCTACTATGCAGGCCGCTATGCACTGCTTCGCCAGGCGGGATGGAAACTACACGGGCCGCTATGTACCGAATCGCTTGGCGGATGGACGAGTAGGCTAGCGGGTGAGGTGGTTAGAATGGCGGAATGAGGGTCGTGAGCACCTCTTCGCAACGCACGCCACTAGCAATTGCTAGTGCGGCAAGGGTGGATGGATGGTGGAGTAATAAGGCGCACCTCAAGCAATAATAACAAAATCACACAAATCACATAGACATGAAAAAGTGCAAGATCATTAACTACAATAAAATGTACTTCATCAATACAAAGAATTAAGCTAAGCTATCAAATACAAGAGGAAGAGGTGTGCGAATCGACCGAATCCGAAGCCTTGTTGAGGGTTCACGGTTGGAATCCCGGGTTGTCAATCCGAGTCCAAGATCGGTCCTCAACTGCGTCCGGGGTAGAGGAGGCTGTCACTCACTCCCAATGGACCCGTCTTCTTCGTTGAAATGACCCGTAGATTGCGGCTCCAGCTCCTCCTAACTTGATGGAGAAAGCTAGGTCAAAACTCAGCTTGAAGCTCTGGGATGAAGGAGGAGGCCGAGAGGATGCTCCGGCGTTGATTTGGCGTTGAAAGCTTGCCCGGAGACCCTCCCTAAGGTGGAGGATGAAGGGGGACGGAGGAAACCCTCGTCCGAGACGAAGAACGGCGGAAAAATCGCGGATCTGGCCAATCTCCCAAAAATAGGGCGGAACCTGCGTATTTATAGAAAGCAGAATAAACAGCGCGCACGATCACTGGCGCACGACCAGTGGTCGTGCGCGATATGGTCAGTGATCGTGCGATATGGAGGCAAAAAAGTGGAAAAAAGATGTCATGACTGCGCACGACCGGCAGCGCACGAGCAGTGGTCGTGTGCGGTATGGCTGGTGATCGTGCGATATGCCGGGACAGAACTTTCACAGGAGAGGTCATGACTGCGCACGACCGATGATCGTGCGCCAAAGAGGTCGATGGTCGTGCGTGGGTAAAAACGCACGACCATTGACTCCTTTGCCAAAAATGGTGAAAGTCCCATGCCGGACGCCCACACGATCCCAGAACCTGCAGGAAAACTGGACGGGATGTCGACACGGCAGTCACAGACATAAATATAATGCACAGCAAAAGGGAAATACACACACGCACAGAAATAGGCTAAAAGAGTGCACAAGACGTGTAAAACCGTAGCGAACCAAAAGGAGTGCAAATGACGCTAAACGGCGTGCAAAGACAAGAAAATAAGCCTAGATGAGTCCGAAAATAGGTATATAAAGAGGACTCATCAAAGCCCGCTCTCGCGAGTGTGCGGTGAGTTTGAGGTATTCTTTCGGGTAGACATGAATAGTCCTCGTTGTTTTGCATGTAAAGTCCGGAATCGAAGTACGGACATAGGCATGGTGTGTGAAGCCTACCCGGACAAGTTGGTCTTGATCGGTGATGTTTCATTATGCATGAATGGTCGGAGAAGACTCCGTGCTGATAGTTGTTTTCGGGTTTTCTACGCGGTAGATTGCATCAGGGAATCTTGGGGATTAACTCCAAGGTGCACCTGGAAAACTGGGCAGAAGCGTGATTCTGCCAATTTGGTGGCCTGAGAGCTAACTTATACATAACTGGGTTATGTAAGATTTGTGTAATTGCTTTGGGACTCTGGGAAGCTTTACCCGCGCATATGGCTTAAATTGACGTTGCGGTGTGAGCAACGGGTTAGGCGGAACCGTACCCGCTCTATGTCGTTCGGTTAAAGAGACCTAAAGTACGTGGCACTTACCGTTGGCATGGATGGAGGGTCTTAGTCTTAGGCCGAAAATACAATAATGCTCACGAGATTTGCCGTCCTAGAGGCGGTGGTGAGACCATGGATTTTCACCGGGTTCACTGAGTAAGTGCCCTGAGAGCACGGGGTGTGTGGCCGCGGGCCTGCACCTATGGTGTATTGTGCAAATATTGTACTTTCACTTTAATCATTGGTTTATACTAATGTATTGTAGGGAAGGAGCACCGCCACCCCAATAAGGGGGTAGGGTCGTTATAATTTGGTTAGCTTTAGCTGATCGTTTCTTTTGTTTGCCACCGTTGCGGTGAATTGTTGCTTGTAGGTGCTGCGGAGCCGAGTGGCAAATAGCGGGCAAAAGCCCTTGTTACAGTGCTGACCCTCGAATGCCGAAGTGTATTGTTTACTTTATTCTCATGTGTGACTAGCTTGCGTGTCGTAGTATGGAAGACACATTTTTTTAAGTAAACTTTTGTAAGGCCATAAGGCCCAGTACTTGGTGTATTTGTACGTTCATTCCACTTTGGGTTTGTTAGTGGACATTCATGCTTTTGGCTGGGTTCTTTCTTTGTAACTTATTAAATTTCTTCCGCTATAATGTATTCTGTGTAGGACGTGTGTTTGGAAAAATGGTTTTATTTAGTAACCCACTAGTTTGTCCGTGGTATATGGCGTCGGGCCCCGGCCGGACCTACTTCTATATGCTATGCAACGGATAAGGTTGTTACAATTTGGTATCAGACTACCAGTTTCGGTCATGCTTAAATGAATTCATGGGCGAATTCTTTTAAGGGGTGGTAAGCACATGTGTGCGCGTCATCGTTATAACATAAAAACAACCCATGAATGTCCACTTAGGAATGAAAATACACATGTTTGAGGAACCTACGTGTTCTTATAATTGCTTTTTGCAATATTATTCAGTCACTTAATGGTGTTTTGTACGACTATAGGTGACCAGGAGTGGTGCAAGGCCGTCAGAACGTCTGATTTCTGAGGCAAGTAGCGCACCAAACGTTGAGCCTGCAACACCTCCCTCAGCAGAAACCATACGACTGGTGGCTGAAGCAGTGTTCGCTATGATCAATGCTCAGCCTGCAAGATAAGTGCAGCATCCTGCCCCTGCTGTGGAGCAAGTATCGCTTCAAGCGGCGGAACCGAGGAGGGTGGAGCAAGTGGTAGTGGAGCCATTGATGCCCAGGAGAGCAACTGAGAAGCAACTGAAGCATGTTATGGGCTTCAATCCTCCGGTGTTCTCGGGGGCGGGAACCCCAACCCAAGCTGAAGATTGGCTCTCCCAAATAAAGAGGGTCCTAACAGCTACGTAGACGGAGGAGTGGCAGAAGACAACTCTAGCCACTTTCTTGTTGGACGGCGATGCAAGGCTGTGGTGGGAAGGTTTGGAGTTACACCACTTAAGGGGAAGACAACTCACAGACATCTCGATAGAAGAATTTTCGAGACTGTTCTTAGCAAGGTACCTTCCCTCGGCACAGAGGATTGCGATGGAGAACATGTTTCAGAAGATGGTGCATGGAGAGAGTAGTGTGGACGAGTACCTCCACGAATTTACACGCTTGGGTCGGTATGCAAGCGCTACATTCGCCGATGAGGAGTGAAAGACAAATCAATTCTATGAAGGTCTGAGGGATGACCTAAGGCTACTGCTCTCGGGGCCTATGACGCAGGGTTTTCTAACCTTGGTCAACACGGCCCGGTCTTTGGAAAAAGATATGAAGAATGTGCAGGCGAAGAAGGACTCTGGTGCTAAGAGGATAGAGTTTAAGGTGCCGACTACCTCAAAGTCTTGTTATCGTAAGTTCGGTAAGAAGGCTAGGACTTCGGGTCCAGCTCCTTCTGGTGCTTCGGGGGCAACTACAAGTCGAACCCCGGGAGCATGCTACAATTGTGGGAAGCTGGGGCATTTTGCCCGTGACCGTTGGAGTGGACATCCAAAGTCCGAGAGGAAGCCAAGAGCAACCTACGAGGAAAAGGGGAAGGCGGTGGAGTCAACCGCATTCCATTATGCTCCAACTCAACCAAGAGTCTACAACCTTGGCCGGTAGGAGGCCATAAAACAAGTGGATTTGGTAACAGGTACGGTTTAAATTTATAGCAAGTCTGCTTTAAATACTTGTTACCTTGCACATGTTAGCTTATTATTTCTTGTACTGGGCTTTGTGTTGATTTTTGATAATCCGGCGAGAGCACTCTTTGATACGGGAGCTTCGCACTCCTTTTTGTCCGAATGATTCATATCGCGCATCGGAGTACCTTCTACGATGGCGAAGGACAAATTGGATGTGTTGTTGCCGAACGGGTGTTTGATGCATGCAGATAGAATCTGTTGCGTCAATATACAGATTGGGAGTCAGGAGTTTGACTTACAAGCATTGTTACTGCCGCTGGTGGAGTTAGACATAATTTTTGGTATGGAATGGCTCTCAGAGCAGCAAGCATATATCGATTGTAATTGCAAGGAGGTCAAGTTGGGAACCGGTCGTTAGACGACTTTTGCGGGCTTCAAAGGGTCGAGCAAGACGTTGATGTCTGCTCTTCAGGTGTTTAAGGCAGTTCGTGCCGGTGCAGTGCTGTTCCTCACATTAGTGGAGGCTTCGAAGCCTAAGCCTACTTTGTACAGTATCTCAGAGGTATCCGAGTACCCTGACGTATTCCCTGATGATCTCCTTGGAGCCCCACCGCAGCGAGAGATTGACTTCACAATTGAGATAGTGCCAGGTGCCAAACCTGTGTCACGCTCTCTGTATCGGTTAGCGCCTAAGGAGATGGAGGAACTGACGATTCAACTGGAAGAGCTTTTTGAGCAGGGTTATATGCATCCAAGTTCGTTGCCTTGGAGCGCACCGGCTCTCTTTGTTAAGAATAAGGACGGAAGTTTGTGGCTCTGTATCGATTACAGAGAGCTCAATAAGTTAATGGAGAAGAACAAGTACCCGATCCCAAGGATTGATGATCTGTTCGATCAGTTGGTTGGGTCATAAGTGTACTCTAAATTGGATCTTAAGTCCGGGTATTATAAGCTGAGGATAAGGGAAAGTGATATCCCCAAGACAACGTTCAACACGAGATATGAGCATTATGAGTTTACTGTCATGCCATTTGGGCTGACTAATGCACCATCAGTGTTCATGGATCTGATGAATAGAACGTTCAGAGAGTAATTGGACCACTTTGTGATTGTCTTCATCGACGACATATTAGTGTACTCGCAGTGCGAAGAGGATCACTTCAAGCATTTGCATTTGGTGATGGAGACGCTGAGGAGGAACCAACTATACACCAAATTCTCCAAATACGAGTTTTGGTTGTCCTTGGTGGCGTTCCTTGGTCACTTAGTCTGTGGAGAAGGGATTGCGGTGGATCCGACGAAGATAGTTGCAATACGGGAGTGGCCTGTATTGTGTTCGGTAGCGGAAGTCTGGAGTTTTCTGGGTCTTGTCGGCTACTACAGGCGCTTCGTAGAGAACTTCTCGCGGATTGCGTTACCCCTCACGACTTTGATGAGGAAAGATCAAAAGTTTGTGTGGTCACCGGAGTGCGCGCAAGCTTTCGAAGAATTGAAGAGGCGGTTGACCACGACGCCTGTTCTCGGTTTGCCGGTTGGGACCGAAGGCTTTGAGATCTATAGTGATGCTTTGGTCAGTGGTTTGGGTTGTGTTCTACTACAACACGAGAGAGTGATAGCTTATGGCTCGCGCCAGCTGAAGTTGCATGAGAGAAATTATCCGGTTCTTGACATGTAGTTTGCGGCCGTGATATTTGCTCTGAAGTTGTGGAGACATTACCTGTACGGGGTGAAGGTCGATATCTATACCGACCACAAGAGCCTGAAATTCTTGTTAGATCAAAAAGATCTAAACATGCGGCAGCGGAGATGGATGGAGTTCCTGGGGGACTACACATTCAAGATTCATTAGGTACCTGGGAAAGGCAATGCAGTTGCGGACCTGAGTCGCAGGGCCCTTGCGGGGGCCAACTAGTTGTAGATTCATGACGAGCAGTTGATTAGGGAGCTGGAGGCATTAGAGATCTCTTGTGTGGACAAGAAGACTAGTGCCGAAGCACAAATGACTTGGACAGAAGTGCAGTATGACCTGGCTGATCAGATTCGGCAGGCGCTAGAGTTGGATAGCAGCATGAAGCAAATCTTGGATGAGGCTTTGGATGGGTCAAATTCCCAGTTTAATGTTGTTGATGTACTGTTACGGAAGGACAGTCATTTGTGCGTCCCTAATGTGGGTAAATTGCGGGATGAATTGAAGTACGAGGTGCATCATACCAAGTACTCGATTCACCCCGGGAGCACGAAAATGTATCAGGATATGAAGAAGTTGTTCTGGTGTCCAGGACTGAAGAAGTACGTGACACTTTATATTACAAAGTGTCAAACGTGCGCCTTGGTGAATGCGGAGTGCCAGAAGCCCGGAGGTTTCTTGAAGTCTTTGCCTATCCAGGAGTGGAAGGTCGACGACATTTCTATGGATTTTGCGCATGGTTTGCCAAGATCGCAGAAGGGTAACGATGCCATCTGGGTGATCGCAGACTGTTTGATGAAGGTGTCGCACTTCATTCCAAATAGGAAGGATGATTCGGTGGAGAAACTGGCAAAACTGTATATGGATAACATTGTTTGACTACATGGTGTGCCCCGCAACATCGTGAGCGACCGAGATGAAAGGTTCATGCCCAATGACTGGAGGCTGGTACAGCAAATGTTGTGAACCAAGCTGAGTTTCAGCACGACCTTTCATCTGCAGACGAATGGTCAGACCGAGAGAGTTAACAGGACGATGGAGGACATGCTTCGCATGTGCGTCTTGGATTTCGGGAAGCAGTGGGATGATCACCTATACTTGGTGGAATTTGTGTACAACAACTACCAAGCGAGCATTCAAATGAAGCCCTTCGAGCCCCTTTATGGTAGAAAATGTCGCATGCCGTTGTCATGGTTAGAAACGGGTGAGACAAAGCTTTTCAAGAGGCAGGAGGTGGAAGATGCAACGTCGTTGGTACGAACCATTCGAGAACGGTTGCTAGTCACTCAGGACCGTCAAGATAAATACTATAATGCAAAGCATCAAAACGTGGAGTTTGCTGTTGGTGACTGGGTGTATTTGAAGATCAAGCCGTTCAAGAGTGTCTCACGGGTGCGATGCTTGAACAAACTAAGCCCGAGATACCTTGGACCGTTTGAGGTTCTGGAGCGGATTGGCGAAGCAGCCTACCGACTGAAGCTATCAGCAGAACTTAGTGGTCTACACAATGTATTCCACATATCGGCGTTGCAGAAGGCAGTGCAAGAGCCTTCGCAAGTGATCTCGGTCGATCAAGTACCGGTTGATGTTGGGTTGACGACAAAGGTCAAGCCCGTACGCATTGAGGACTCGGAAGTCAAGCGACTGCGTAACAATGACATCAGGTGGGTCAAAGTTTGGTGGGACAACTGCGGTCGTGAGGAGCTTTTGTGGGAGCGAGAGCAGACCATGCTCAAGGAGTATCCCGAACTCTTTTTCTTAGGTACCGTTTAAGTTTGAGTACTTAATTTTCCTTTCTATAATTTTGGGACGAAATTCATTTAAGGGGGGAGAATTATAATGCCCCGAAACTCAAAAGAGGAACGGGCAATGTTTTAGCCAAGTTTGAGTCTTGGTAAGGTGAACACGGCCTGTGACACGGGCATGTTACATGGCCGTGTCATTCTCGTGTCGTTCTCGGGTCGTCGAGGCGAGGTCGATGAGCGTCGAGTGCTGGGAACACAGCCTAGGACACGGACGTGTCCCAGGGCGTGTCAAGCACACAGTCTGTGACATGGGAGTGTCACATGGCCGTGTCCTCTTCTGGAAATTTTGGTCCTGTGTCGATTGAAGGACACGGCCCGAACACGGGCGTGTACTGATTGACACGAGCGTGTCAAATCTGACACGGGCGTGTCTAAGTCCGTGTCCTGTTCGGGACGTGAAGGTTTCAGCGCCGTTTGAGGCACACGACCCATAACACGGGTGTGTCCATGGGTGACACAGGTGTGTCATAAGCCATGTCGCAGGCCGTGTCCTATTCTGGATTTTCTGGTTTACGGCGAGGGGGGAACACGGCCTTAGACACGGGCGTGTCGCAAGCCGTGTTTGGCCCAGTAATTTTACTATAAGAGCAAATCGTGGCCAATCGTTTCCTTATTTTGGGATCCAACAGTTCAGGCTTTTCCCTGCTGGTTTAAGTTCGGGAGATGAGGGTTTTCTTCCTCATTTTACTTGGGCTATTCTCTTTCCAAAGTTCCAGAGAGAGAGGAGAGCAAGGAAGAAGAAGGAGTGGAGATCCGACCGCCGGAGGAGTTTCGGAGCGCCAAATCGCAAATCGAGTTCGGATATGTGAAGGCGAGGATGATACAGTGCTTTCCATCTGAATAGATCTTCATGGCGCCGAAGAGAAATGCTAGGGTAACGATTATATTCTAGTACATGTGAAGTCCCCTTTCCTTTTTACATAGGAAGCCCGCTCTCGCGAGTGTGCGGTGAGTTTGAGGTGTTCCTTCGGGTAGACATGAATAGTCCCAGTTGTTTTGCATGTAGAGTCTGGAATCGAAGTACGTACATAGGCATGGTGTATGAAGCATACCCGGACAAGTTGGTCTGGATCGGTGATGTTTCATTATGCATGAATGGTCAGATAAGACTCCGTGTCGATAGTTGTTTTCGGGTTTTCTACGCGGTAGATTGCATCAGGGAATCTTGGGGATTAACTCCAAGGTGCACCCGGAAAACTGGGCAGAATCGTGATTATGCCAACTTGGTGGCCTGGGAGCCAACTTGTACATAACTGGGTTATGTAAGATTTGTGTAATCGCTTTGGGACTCGGGGAAGCTTGACCTGCGCATATGGCTTAAATTGACGTTACAGTGTGAGCAACGGGTTAGGCGGAACCGTACCCGCTCTGTGTCGTTCGGTTAAAGAGACCTAAAGTACATGACACTTACCATTGGAACGGATGAAGGGTCTTAGGCTTAGGCCGGAAAGACTATAATGCTCACGAGATTTGCCGTCCTAGAGGCGGCGGTGAGACCACGAATTTTCATCGGGTTCACCGAGTAAGTGCCCTGAGAGCATGCAGTGTGTTGTCGCAGGCCTGCACCTATGGTGTATTGTGCAAATATTGTACTTTCACTTTAATCGTTGGTTTATACTAATGCATTGCAGGGAAGGAGCACCGCCACCCCAATAAGGGGGTGGGGTCGTTATTGTTGGGTATTGTATCCACAATGTTCCTGATTTGAAGAAGCTCCTGAACAAGCTAAGTTGAATTGACAATGTATTTGACGATATTTCTTCAAGTTGTGCTTGCAGCTATTCCATGCTAAGTACACACCAATGTCAGGGTGCAGTGGGTCAATATACATGGGTCTGCACAACGTAATCCCTCGTTGAGCAGATCAGTGTGTTGACTCATGTGTGCTCTCTCTATTGGAGTGTACTTATTTTCAAGTACAGGGTCGAGATAGATCAAAAGCAGAAGAGGAGCAAAGATGGGTCAAAGACCAATTTCATGGGAAGGAAGAGGAAAATCGTCTATGTCAAAATCGACGGGAATCACTAAGTGATTCTCGCCGATTCGATGGGAATCACTAGTGATTCTCGCCGATTCGACGGGAATCACTAGTGATTCTCGCCGAATCGTCGAGAATCAGCCAGTGATTCCCGCCGATTTTATCTGGCTGACTGTCCTCCTTCAAGAATTCTGTTAAGGCAGAATCGACGGGAATCATTAACTGATTCTCGCCGATTCGTCGAGAATGACGTTTGCATTCCCACCGATTCCCGCAGGCTGACTAGTTTTACAACGGGAAATCGGCTAAGGCAGAATCGACGGGAATCGTGAGTGATTCCAGCCGACTTCGTCGAGAATCACCAATGATTCTTGCCGAATTTGACTTAGGCAAATTCGTCTCTCGCTGGACCGAACCAAGACGGGTTACGCTGTTTTGACCAGAACTAGGGCTTCTTCTTGTGGGCCCCACAACGGTCATTTAGGGTTGTTCTACAGTATTTATACTCGCGTGTTTCGAACTTCAATAGTAATCCTTCACGAGAAATCAAAGCCTCCGAGCGTGACCTAGCCGATCGCGGAAATCCTCCCGTCGCCGTCGCCGCTCCCAAGGTAGTCGCCGCTGCAGATCTCAGATCATCTTTGATCTCCTGACGACAGAACCGAGGCTAGTATAGCGTCTTATGCTTCTCTCTCGAGATCCCTTGTCTCTCGATTTGTTGAACGAGGTTAGTTCTTCATTTCGAATCGATTGAGACGACCGATCCGATTGAGATCGTTGGTATACCTTGCTTCGTAAAGAAGTTTGGATCTACAAAGCATCGCCGCCGCAATCGCTTGCCGTCGCCAATCTTGGCAAGATCCTCTCCAAGAGAGTGCTCCGATCGTGGACTCTTCGTCTTCATCAAGAACGCTTCAACGAATGAAGTGAGACATTGGGTTCTCCACACGTGTAGTTTGTATCTCTTGTACATTCTATTTTTGTTTTGTTGTAAAGGAATAGTGATTCCTAGTTGTAAGGGTTGGGTGCAACCCGTGGTGGAGTAGTGACTCCTTCGTTTGGAAGGGTTCCTTCTGTAGTGTGAGGATTGGATATAAATCCGGTTGGTGAAGTGACCGAGTCGTCCCTTGGTGGGAGATAGGTCGAAGGGGGAGAGTGGACGTACCCAAATCGGGGAACCACTATAATTACTTGTGTGCTTTTCTGTGCTGTGTTTGTTTATTTGTGCAGGTTATTTAAATTCTGCAAAAGACTGCAATTCACCTATTCCCCCCCCCATTGGTGGAATTAGTTGACACTAAAGACTTTCAAGTGGTATCAGAGGGAGGTTGCTTGTCAATAAGGTTAACACCTTGAGTAAGATCCCGTGTCTAGTGTCAAGAAGAAAACAAGACTCAAGCATGGAGCTATACACTGATGTCTCTCCTCTGAGACTCCCTGCCTGCACAAAAGAGTATTATCCCATCTGGAAAATGAGAGTTCAGTATCATCTGGAGGTCATTGACCCTCGTGCATCTCTCATTATGGAAGAGGGTCCCTTCATTCACATGAAGGCGTCCGGATCTGGAAAAGATCTCCAAATCCCCAAGAGTCCCGAAGAGATGTCTGAGACTGAGCTCTCTCTTTTCAACCTGGACAAGCTGGTTCGTCAGATCATCACTGAAGTTTGGTCTAGATCATCTCGTTCAAGATTTGACAAGTGTAAGACTGCAAAGTCTATGTGGAAAACTATCTCTGATCTCATGGAGGGAACGGAGATGGCCGGGACTTGATGCCAGCAAGAGGATGAAGCCTATGTGGGGGTCCTCATCTCTGAAGATGAAAGGCAAGACCAATCTCTCAATATCAGGGCTCCCGTGTCTCTATCTGAGACTGAAGAAGAGATTGAGGAATGCAGTTTTGATGAAGCTGACACATCAGTCTTTGTAGATCTTAACGCTAACCCTGATCATCACAATCAGGATCAGGTATCTTCCTCATCATGCTCCTTTCCTCTTGAATCTCCTGAAGACAGGAATAGTTCAGAGGGTTGTCCATCAAGTGATGCAAGGGAGATTGACAGCTTCAATCAAAAGATTGAAACTCTTGATTCCCTTCGTAGTGCCCTTCAAAAGAGCAACTTTCTTGTGGAGAAACAAGCTATGGAAATTGCTCAGTTGAGGACCATGATGGATCTCCAATTTGAATCCATCAAGGTGAAGGACTCAAAGATCTCGGATCGAGAGTTCTCTCTAGAGACCGAGAAGAGAATAGTATCTAACTTTTCCAAGCTAGATGCTATCAAGAGAAAGGGAGAAAACGGGTGGATCTCACAAATTATAAAATCGTGGAGAAATGGGGAAACTGTTTTCAGACCCCCCACACCGAGTAGGAAGGGCACACATCATGCCTTCAGGTATGACCATAAGAACAACTATGGTCACTGTAAGAATGATCAACCCTCATGTGGAAATACCCATAGTGCAAGTGCTGTGATGGCTACCCATGAGAAAATACATTTGGCTGACAGGAACCTAAGACCCAATGTATATTGGGTTCCTAAGGTAAGGTAATTCTGTTTTGAAGGATAGTCTAGGTACCCATGAACATGTTGGGACCTAGACAAGAGATGTTCTAGGCTTGCCATGGAACAAGATTATGGGAAAAGAGATTACACTAATTACGGTGCAAGGCTTGAACAGCTAAGTTTAGATGAGACTGCTAAAGGTGCAACTCCCAAGTACGTCAAGGTTTCCACCTCAATGCCAACTGGAGAAGTTGATGATCAGGATGGAGAAAATCTCCCAGAAGAAGGAGAATCCCGAGAAGCTGTCAGAGCTCCAGATGCCAGACTCCTAGAGCTCCGACACGTGAGGGATCATCCCAGAGATCAGATCATAGCAGATCCTCGTGACGGTGTCAGAACTCGAAGAGGTACAATTAACGAGATTTTGCACCTTAGTTTTCTGTCACAGGTTGAGCCAAAGAAGTTCGATGAAGCGAACAAAGATGCGTCATGGATATTGGCCATTCAAGATGAACTGCATCAATTCGAACGATGCAACGTCTGGACGCTTGTTCCCAGACCAAAGAACCAGAATGTGATCGGCACCAAGTGGATCTTCAGAAATAAACTGGATGACATGGTGTCATCATCAAGAACAAGGCCAGACTGGTTGCATAAGGCTACAGACAGGAGGAGGGGATTGACTTCGACCAAACCTTTGCACCAGTTGCAAGGCTGGAGGCGATCAGATTGTTCCTGGCATATGCCTCTCACAAAGGATTCACTGTCTATCAGATGGACGTGAAATCTGCATTCCTAAATGGAAATTTGAAAGAGGAAGTATATGTCGCGCAACCCCCAGGTTTTGTTAATCCCTCATTTCCTAATCATGTTTATTTTCTTAATAAAGCATTATATGGCTTTAAACAAGCTCCTCGAGCTTGGTATGAGACTCTGTCTAGTTTTCTTCTTGAGAACAAGTTCTCGAGAGGAAAAATAGATAAGATATTGTTTCTTAGGGAAGTCAAAGGCAAGATTTTGCTGGTGTAAATCTATGTCGATGACATAATAGTTGGCTCTACGGACAACAATCTTTGCAATAAGTTTTCTAAACTTATGCAAGGAAAGTTTGAAATGAGCAGCATGGGAGAGCTAAAGTATTTCTTGGGACTTCAAGTGAAACAATTTGAGAATGGAATTTTCATTTCTCAGACAAAGTTCACAAATGAACTCCTCAAGAAATTCGGAATGGAGAATGTAATCTCTATGAGGACTCCAATGGGATCCACTGTGTCTCTGGACAAGGATGAGAAAGGGAAACCTTTTGATGAAACCAAATACAGAAGCATAATTGGATCCCTGCTCTACCTTACTGCTAGTAGACCGGATATTATGTTTTCCACATGTGTTTGTGCCAGATATCAGGTGAACACTAAGGAATCTCATTATGTCGCTGCAAAGCGAATTCTTAGATACCTTAAAGGTACACCAAATCTTGGCTTGTGGTACCCAAGAAACAATGATGTCGAGCTGATAGGCTTTTCAGATGCTGACTTTGCAGGAAGTAGGGATGATAGGAAAAGCACTTCCAGGACGTGCCAATTCCTCGAAAGAAGGCTTATTTCTTGGAACAGTATAAAGCAAAATTGTGTCGCAACCTCCATGGCTGAATCTGAGTACATCTCAGCAGGCAGCTGTTGCGCACAACTTCTATGGATCAGAAATCAACTAAAAGATTATGACTTGCATTTCTGAGAGGTCCCTATGTACTGTGAATCCTCAAGTGCTATAGCAATTGCGAACAATCCTGTGTCGCACAGTAGAACGAAGCATATTGAAGTGCGCTACCACTTCATTCGGGAGCATGTGGAAAACAAAGATATCTCTCTCTGCTATGTCCCCACGGATAAGCAGATTGCAGATATCTTCACAAAGCCCCTAGACGAGGCCAAGTTCAATCTCTTAAAAACTGAACTCGACATGCTGAACTATGAGGACTGAAGACTAAAGGGCTCCAGGCTCTTGGATCAAGGGGGAGCATCAGCAAGGAACTCAAGATAGGGCACAGATGTAAGAACTGAGGGGGAGCATTATGTCCCAGGATAAGGTGGCTCCCAGATTTACAGAAGCCAAAAAGGGGGAGATTACCCTCTCGGCTAAGGCTAAGGTGGCTGCCAATGCTAAGTATACTCGGTGGCTGCCAATGCTAAGTATGCTCTAAGGAAAATGGTAATGAATGGTAATGAATTTCATTCTCAACTGATTGTTCATTTTATGTTTTTCATTCCCATCTGTCTTATTCACCTTAGCTTGTAGGGTTTAGGCTTCTTCAAATAGGGGGAGATTGTTGGGTAGTGTATCCACAATGTACCTGATTTGAAGAAGCCCCTGAACAAGCTAAGTTGAATTGACAATGTATTTGACGATATTTCTTCAAGTTGTGCTTGCAGCTATTCCATACTAAGTACACACCAATGTCAGGGTACAGTGGGTCAATATACACGGGTCTGCGCAACGTAATCCCTCGTTGAGCAGATCAGTGTGTTGACTCATGTGTACTCTCTCTATTGGAGTGTACTTATTTTCAAGTACAAGGTCGAGATAGATCAAGAGCAGAAGAGGAGCAAAGATGGGTCAAAGACCAAGTTCATGGAAAGGAAGAGGAAAATCGTCTATGTCAAAATTGACGGGAATAACTAAGTGTTTCTCGCCGATTCGATAGGAATCACTAGTGATTCTCGCCGAATCGTCGAGAATTAGTCAGTGATTCCCGCTGATTTTATCTGGCTGACTGTCCTCCTTCAAGAATTCTGTTAAGGCAGAATCGACGGGAATCATTAACTGATTCTCGCCGATTCGTCGAGAATGACGTTTGCATTCCCACCAATTCCCGCAGACTGACTAGTTTTACAATGGGAAATCGGCTAAGGCAGAATCGACGGAAATCATGAGTGATTCCTGCCGAATTCGTCGAGAATCACCAATGATTCTCGCCAAATTTTCCTTAGGCAAATTCGTCTCTCGCTGGACCGAACCAAGACGGGTTACGCTGTTTTGACCAGAACTAGGGCTTCTTCTTGTGGGCCCCACAACGGTCATTTAGGGTTGTTCTACAGTATTTATACTCGCGTATTTCGAACTTCAACAGTAATCATTCATGAGAACTCAAAGCCACCGAGCGTGACCTAGCCGATTGCGGAAATCCTCCAGTCGACGTCGCCACTCGCAAGGTAGTCGCCGCTGTAGATCTCAGATCATCTTTGATCTCCCGACAACATAACCTAGACTAGTATAGCGTCTCACGCTTCTCCCTCGAGATCCCCTGTCTCTCGATTTGTTGAACGAGGTTAGTTCTTCATTCCGAATCGATTGAGACGACCGATCCGATTGAGATCGTTGGTAGACCTTGCTTGCTTCATCAAGAAGTTTGGATCTACAAAGCATCGCCGCCGCAATCGCTTGCCGCTGCCGATCTTGGCAAGATCCTCTCCAAGAGAGTGCTCCGGTCGTGGACTCTTCGTCTTCATCAAGAACGCTTCAATTAACGAAGAGGGACATCGGGTTCTCCACACGCGTAGTTTGTATCTCTTGTACATTCTAATTTTGTTTTGTTGTAAAGGAATAGTGATTCCTAGTTGTAAGGGTTGGGTGCAACCTGTGGTGGAGGAGTAGTGACTCCTTCGTTTGGAAGGGTTCCTTCCGTAGTGTGAGGATTGGATTTCAATCCGGTTGGTGAAGTGACCGAGTCGTCCCTTAGTGGGAGATAGGTTGAAGGGGGAGAGTGGACGTACCCAAATCGGGGAACCACTATAATTGCTTGTGTGCTTTTCTGTGCTATGTTTGTTTATTTATGCAGGTTATTTAAATTCCGCAAAAGACTGCAATTCACCTATTCCCCCTATAGGTGGAATTAGTTGACACTAAAGACTTTCAGTTATAATTTGGTCAGCTTTAGCTGACCGTTGCTTTTGTTTGCCACCGTTGTAGTGAATTGTTGCTTGCAGGTGCTGCGGAGCCGAGTGACAAATAGCAGGCTAAAGCCCTTGTTGCAGTGCTGACCCTCGAAGGCCGAAGTGTATTGTTTACTTTATTCTCATGTGTGACCGGCCTGCGTGCCATTGTATGGAAGACACATTTTATTTAAGTAAACTTTTGTAAGGCCATGGCAAACCCGAGCAAGAAGAAATGCTCGGCATGCTCCCTCTCACATGGCATCAGGCTCATTTGAGCCCGACATCTCCCCTAAAAGAGCTTGATAGCTAGAACAGAGGGAGGGGAGGAGAAACAGACCCTTAGACGAGCTTGACGGCGGGTTTGGTGGTGATGCGCCATGGCCAAACCTTGCTCCGGCTAATCCTCTGCTCTAGCTGTCAGTTTCTGCTCCTTAGGGTTCACTGAAGGTGATGGTGGGGTGGAATGGAGGTGAGGCTGGCTATTTTAAAGGCTTGACTTAAGAGGAGTGGAGAGGAGTGGCTGGGCATGGCCGGCCGTCAGTGAGCATGATTCTCCCCCCCATGCCTCCATGTGTCATCCGTGTAATGGACCGCCAATTATTGCCATGAATATGTTTTCTTGAAATGAGGAATAGATTTGCTGTAGAGATAGATTCCAAATGTCTCATCGCTATTTTATCCTGAACCCGGTTAAACCCTTATACAAGAGAACCGACAAACATAGTTTTCAGGGAAAGAAAATTATCCAAGTCCAAAAGCATTGAGTGGTGTCGACACCATTCAACGCCACGTTGAGTGGTGTTGACAACACTCAATGCCGCCAGCAACTTAAGTCAAGGCATTGAGTGGTGCCGACACAACTCAACGCCGCATTGAGTGGTGTTGACACCACTCAACGCAGCCAGCAACTTAAGTCAAGGCATTGAGTGGTGTCAAAACCACTCAACGCCGCGTTGAGTGGTGTTGACACCACTCAACGCCGCCAGCAACTTAAGTCAAGGCATTGAGTGGCGTCAAGACCACTCAAAGCCAAAGTCTACCTGCAACGTCTAAGTAAAACGGCTTCGAGAGCGTTGAGACCACTCAATGCCACGTTGAGTGGAGTCGAGTTCACTCGACGATTCGTCGAATGGCGTCGAGACCACTCGATGCTTAAAGTTTCCTGAGTCTTGTAAGTTAAATTCGTCGGGATCACTCGACGCCTTTTCACATGGCGTCGAAATTACTCGACGCCTAAAGTTTTTCCGAGTGTTTTCTAAGTTAAATTCTTCGGGTGGCGTCGTCTTCCCTCGACTCACTCGAAGCTTCCCGAGCCTGAGTCAATTCTCTTGACTCAACACGTGTGCGAGGGGCCTAGCACGAAATGGGATATTACAAATCCCAATAAACAAACAAATAATTTCGTCCCCGAAATTCAAGTTCGGGTCTACGGGGTTTCTATGCACAAGAATTTTAAGAACTTTAAGCATAATTAAAAGGTACCTGAGACGAAAAGCTCTGGGTACCATTCACACATCAGATCCATCAGCTCCCAGGTGTGCTCCTCCCGTCCGTGGTTGGACCACAACACCCTGACCAAGGAAACCTTCTTCTTCCGCAGTACACGAGTCGATGTATCATCGATCCGGACTGGATCTAAACAGACTGATCAATCAGGTTATACCGGGCCTGCTGTAGTGATAATATGCTGCTCTGGCCGAAGGAGAGCTCTCTGAAGCAAAGAGACATGGAAGACATCGTACAAGGTACCTAACTCTGGAGGCAGCTCCAGCCTGTAAGCCAAAGGACCGATCCACTCCAGGATCAAGTATGGTCCCATAAATCGAGGGATGAGCTTCTTGTGCCTCCGCACTTGCGAGACACCATGCACCGAACGTATCTTTAAGAACACACAGTCCTCCACCTGAAACTCCATCTTCCGATGTCTTGCATCGTAGTACTTGGCCTGCCTACTTTGTGCCTCCAGCATCCGATCCCTGATTAGCCGTATTTGAGCATCCTTATTATAAATATAATCCGACCCGAGTGCCATGGGGTCCTCATCCTTGACCCAAGATAGTGGTGTTCGACATTTCCTGCAGTATATAGCCTCATATGGTGCCATCCCAATACTCTCTTAGTGATTGTTGTTGTAGGAGAATTCAATCAGGGGCAACAGTCTCTCCCAGGGTTTCCCCATGTCAAGTATACATAGACACAGCAGATCCTCCATAGTCTGGTTGGCCCGCTCTATCTGGTTGTCAGTCTGCGGATGGAAAGCGGTGCTAAAAGCAAGCTGAGAACCCAAGTATGCATGCACCGCTCTCTACTCCTTAGAAGTGAACCGATCATCACGATCCGAGACAATCGTCCTGGGACATCGTGGTACCTGACAAACTGTCAACAAACAATCTCACCAAAATAGTAACTGGGCTATCCTTCCTGATTGGTATAAATCGGGCTACCTTGGTCAGTCTATCGATAATGACCCATATAAAGTCGTGCCCAGAGTAGGAGCGAGGCAATCCGTGCACGAAGTCCATAGCTATATCCTCAAATTCCACTCTGGCACTAGTAATGGCTGTAGTAACCCTCTTGTGCTCTTGCACTCTGCCTTTACCCGCTGGCAGGTCTCGTAATGCATCACACAATATTTGATTTCCCTCTTCATCCCTGGCCAGTATATGCTCCTCCGTAGATCTGCTGTCATCTTGGTGATACCGGGGTGCACTGAGTACTGAGGATAATGTGCCTCCCTGAGTATATCCTCCCGGACACCGCCTCCTGCGGGTATATAGACATGGCCACGGAAATGAACGAGGTCATCACGCAAAGAATAGTCCTCCGACTTTCCCCCTTCCAAGTCTATAAATACTGGCTCCAAATCCACATCCAACCTCTATTGTGTCCTGATGCACTCCCGTATGTCAAACTCGATGACCAAGGAGTTCAAGTACTCCTGATAAACATCTGGCTTAGAAACCATGGTAATGCGCATATCCTCCAGCATCTGTACTAGCTCCATATCCATCACCCGAGGCTCTGGTCCAGTTGTGCAAGCTCTCTTGCTCAAGGAATCCACCATGGTGTTCGCCTTCCTCGGGTGATAATGCATCTTATAGTCATAGTCACACAGGAACTCAAGCCATCTCCGCTAACACAAATTTAGATCCTTCTGTGTGTAAATATATTTGAGGTTCTTGTGATCTGAGAAGATATCACAATGAACCCCATACAAGTAATGCCTCCAAGTCTTTAATGCGAATATCATAGCCCCGAGCTCCAAATCATGTACGGGGTAGTTCTGTTCGTGCTTTTTTAGTTGTCTCGAAGCATACACAATAGCATGTCCATGTTGCATTAGGACTGCACCCATCCCCTTATATGATGCGTCGGTATAAATGTGAAATCCTTCCTTCCCAGATGGAAGTGCAAGGATGGGGGAAGAGGTGAGCCTATCCTTCAACTCCTGGAATGCTGTTTCATACTTCTCGGTCAAAGTAAACGCCGCATCCTTCTTCGTTAAGGACATGAGGGGGAGTGCTACCCTTGAGAACCCCTCCATGAACTTGCCATAATATCCCGCCAGTCCCAAGAAACTGCGTATATCTGAAGCTGACTTTGGTCACAACCAATCTCGAACTGTCTGTACCTTGGCCGGGTCCACAGCCAATCTAGCTCCACTGATGCTATGTCCCAAGAATGCTACCTCCTGCAGCCAAAACTGGCACTTGGAGAACTTTGCGTACATCTGATGCTCCCTCAGCTTGCCCAACACTAGTGCCAAATGCTGGGTATGCTCCTCCTTTGTCCGAGAGTAGATCAGAATGTTGTCGATGAAGACTATAACAAATCTATCCAGGAATGGCTCGAAGACATGGTTCATAAGACTAATGAATGCGGAAGGTGCATTCGTGAGTCCGAAGAGAATCACCAGGAACTCGTATAGGCCGTACCGAGAACTAAAGGCTGTCTTCAGGATGTCCTCCTGAATACGCAGCTGATAGTACCCGGACCTAAAATCCAACTTGGAGAACCAAAAGGCTCCCTGTTGCTGATCAAAAAGCTCGTCGATCTTGGGCAACAGATATGTGTTCCGGACTGTCAACCGATTCAGCTCCCGGTAGTAAATGTAGAGCCGCAACGATCCATCCTTCTTCTTAATGAATAGCACTGGTGCTCCCCACGGTGATGAGCTAGGTCTGACAAATCCTGACCCCATTAGCTCCTATAACTAGATCCTGAACTCTGCTAGCTCCTTGGGGGCCATCCTATATGGTGTCTGAGATACGGGCTTCGCTCCTGACACCAACTGAATCTGAAAGTCCATATCCCTAGTCGGTGGCAATCTGGGCAATTTTTCCAGAAATACATCAGAGAAATCCCTAACCACCGGGATATCAATAATAGAAGCTTCTTCTCCCGCCATCTCGAAGCAGATATTGTATACCTCCTCCCCTTGCTCATAGGCCTTGACATCCTGTACAAGTGATAATAGAAGGTGGGAGATTATTCTAATACCTTCAATGACGATGATGGTGCCCCCATATCGTAAGGTGATCCTCCTTGACGGGAAATTGATCTGGGCATAGTTCCAGTGCAACCAAGTCATGCCCAAGATTAGATCGAAGTCCGGCATTCTCAAAATCATCGTCGGCGCTTCGAAGGTCTTTCCACCAATTTCTGCCTTCATGTTACACTTGGCAGATGATAATAGCTCTGATCAGTCTTGCAGATGCACCCTCCTAGTTACGCCTGCTAGTTCTTCAAGGAAGGCTTCTGATACAAACAAGTGTGAATCACTCGTATCGAACAATGTATGAGCGGGCTTGCCGCTGATAAAGGCTATGCTTAGGGTTTTTGTTTGAATTAAAACATATTTGTCATTCTACTAAGGTTGGCAAAGTACTATAAAATAAAAGCTAGAATGCAATTAATTTTAAGTACTTGTAATAACCTCCTCGGGGTTCCTTGGCTCGGCGAGGTCCAAAGCGTACATCAACTCCTATCCACGTCCTCTACCATAATGGCCTCGGATTCGGCCTCGACGTCTTACTCAGCCTCATCCCTGCTATGACGGAGGGGCTACTAGAGGTGGTGGTGGATGGAACTGCTGAGGACATTCATCTCTCATGTGCCCCGGCTGTTGGCATCTAAAGCAAATCACCGGTCGGTGGCCACGGTCATCCTATCTCCTTGGGTCGTGTACCTGTTGTGGCTGGGGAGCTAGTACTGTGGGAGGCCCCTGCTCTTGCCTGCAGTTGGGACGATAACGTCCTCGACCCTTCTTGTAGCTCATCACTCTGCCACTATGGGATCCCCTACTGCTCTCCCCGTGGGATGACCCATCCAATGGTCTCTTTCCCCTGCTCTGTACCATCAGCTGGTCTGCCTCCAGCTTCTTAGCCATCTCTATGATCTGCGTCGAAGTGCTATGGGAATAAAAAATAGAGCCTGCCTGGTAGAGTCCTTAAGCCCCGGTAGAACCTCTTTGCATACCTCCTGTCATTCAGATCGTGTATCCCCGAGAACCTGGCCAGATGGGAAAATTCCCTCTGGTACTCTATCACTGATCTGGTCCCCTGCTTGAGGTTCAAAAACCTCTCCTCTAACTCATCTCTATCTGTAACAGACACGAAGTGATCCAAGAAGGCCTCGCTGAACTCATCCCAAGAGATATCTGACAGCTCTCTTCTGCATATGTGGAGTCCCGCATGGACTTTCACCATCTCTTCGCGTGAGCATCCAATGCAGAAGTCGCCAAAGGAACTGTTTGCCGGACAGGGAAGCTGATGCCTGCAAGCATCTCTTGAATGGCCTCGAGCCACTCCTCAGACTTTACTGCATTCTCTATCACGTGGTACATTGGTGGGGACAGATTCTTGAAGGCACTCAACCAATTTGATCCCAGGTTTGGCTGTTGGGTTGGGGCCTGCTGATCCCTGAAGGCATCGAGGATGGTCGTCAGAGTCTGCCCCATCTCCGTCTGTTGGAAAGCTGTGGTAGCCGGAGGGGGAGGGATCGCATCTGCGGTATAATGACTTGTGGAGGCTACATAAATGTAAGGTTTATATTAGGATTGGCCTAACTCATTGCTTAACTAGACTATTTTCTGTGACTTTTACACATGGGCACACCATCACTTCTATTGCATAGTTTGTCCGCAAATTAATGCCCAAGCGGGCTATTCCAGTGTTGTGGACTGCTCTTGCAATGATCATTCATTGAGTGATACCAGTTTGTAAGACCCCCTCCCCCTTACCAAGGAGGGAACCCGGTCTTATGCCCAGAACTGCCGCCTTATGGTGACACTTAGCGCACACGGGCTAGTAGACACCGCAAGATGCCGATTCTGCTGGCTAGTACGATCATTCAACCTATCGGCCAATCGAGAAGAGAAGCAATATAAGCAATTATACATCAAGTCCACATCACAGAATCATCATAATATAAGTAAAATGAGAGATCCAATAGTCCACAACGAGTACAGAATGAAAGAGAAAAGGGCTTATGCCCAGTACATAGTAATCAATCTCTCTCTCACAAAATCTAACCAAGCGAAAGCTAATCAATCATCAGTACACACGTCATCACCTGACACTGGGTTGCAGTAGAAGTAGAAGTAGGTGACGTCAGCTCCTCATGTCCTACCACCTCGTCCTACTGGTGCTCCAGCTACTCGAGCTCCTAAAATGATACAGTCACAACCGATCGTTAGTCATAAAGACTAAGCCATTTTGTCCTCGCCTCACCCCAGCCACTCCTAGGTACCGAGCGGGAGGACGAAGCAGAGAACAACAAGGGGTATAAAAGAAAAGCAGGTGATAGTGAATCTAATCTATCAAGATTATGTAATAACAAGTATATCTCTACTCTAACAATTCTATATGGTATAAGTAAAGTAAGAAAGAACACTACTGGAAGGAAATGTTGTAAGCAACGTAGAGAACGGAGCAGGAAATGAGCTATCTACTGTTAAACTATCATCACAGGAGTACCTTAACTTATATGAATGCCCATACAAACTTATAAGTTAAGGTTTCACAAATTTAACTTATCATATAAAAGAGGGCATACTAATTTATATGATAAGGATTTATGGTGCCTATGTCTTAAGTATGTATGTATGATATGGTATGCGGGTTATGATTTATACAAGTGCAACTCACCCACACGACTCTGCGCGCACAGACCTTTAGTTCCCACTTTTTGGAGTTCACTTTAACTCTCAGGTACTACCATTGTGGCTACGACATCAGTGGAGTAGGCGTCTCCACTCCTAGGCGGGTATGCACACTACTAGGCCTAGACCTTCCGTACGCTTCTGAAGAACACACCAGAGTCACCACGTACTAAATCGCTGGCTAGTCCGCCAGACTTTTAGGTCGAGTGTGCGTTTTTGGGGATTGTCCTTCAGACCGTAGTATAAATAACCTACTGGCCCCTCAAACCCTCACACCTCACCTGAGTCACCGTACTGTCATCGGTGTGACGATTGACCTAGTACCGCATGACCCGCCACTAATAAGTTTTATGCACATGCAATTTGTTTCCAACCCGAGCCTCCAGCTCACAGGACAAAACCCATCCTATATCCAAACATCCAAGCCTCCAGCTCGCACGACAAAACCCTTCATGTAACCTCCAACCCTATACGGGTGAGATTGTCATATCATTCCCTTAACCTATTAGACTAGTCTTGTCTAATGCTTATTAGGCATAGCAACTTATGGTTAATCCTTGGACTGCCTAGGGCATACCCAGTGAAGGGATCTCTGGGGCACTAGGAACTATGATAGGCTGAAGCCCAAAGCTACCTTTCTTAAGGGCACTTACTTTTATTAGTGTTTACCCATTATTAATACCCAACTCTCCATGTTGCTCTTGAGTGATCCTGATGACTTAAGGTATTATTGGGAGAACGACAGTCTTCCGTCGGTCTCCGTTCTAAATACTTTCCTTGGGCTTTGCACTCTAACACTCGTTACTATATAGTGACCCACTTGACACCAATCAGGATTTCAACTTCCCAATATACTTCTAAATCCAACCATCTATCATATCCTCTGTGGGTCCTAATGTTGTGTTACATTTGCTAAGGATAACTCATGACCTAATGTTAACCCGTATGACATGACTGCCAATTCCTTGGGCCAAATGTCCCTAACTATTTATCATGAGTTTGTAATGAATGTAATATTGATCTTTAAGAATTTCATTATTTTTATAATTATTTTGGACCATAATTTAAATTAATCAATTAAGTGATCTATGTCACTTTAAACATGAACTACTCTAACAAGTGGTCCATTGTGTCTAAATAAATTATCTGAGGCTCATCTAGGTTAAAAATATCTGTTCATCCAAATTCTTGTTTTTCCAATTTGAGTTTCCATATATTTCTATTTATGATAAATCCATAAATAATCTATTTTTCAAATGAAGTACTTAAAATATACAACCAAAAATTCCTAGAAATTACTGGTGATCAAAAGTGACAATAATACTTACGATAGAAATTCATGATCCTAGTCAGTGATTTGCCTTTTCATAATTTCATATGGACATTATTACCAAAGTGCCACTGCTTGGGTTTTCAACATATATAATCATCCAAAAATTCTCAAATCATCATACTGGGTTTGAATCACAAAAATAGGATACTATAAAATTTTCCAAAAAATTTCAACAGTATTTTTTCTTACTTTTAAATTAATTTCCCAAAAGGGTAAAATTGTAAATCTACTATATACACAAGATATAATCCTCAAATAGACTTATAACTTTTTCCAGAGATGTAAAATGTCTTATTAGGTCATGTATCAAAATTTTAGAATTTTACAAGGTTAGTATACCTATATCTTATTTTATTTCTACACGGTCTTATTCTCCATTAATTCAAAATAATGGGTTTTTTCTTCCCAAAAATCCCACTCTTTCTATGACAGGTGTATTTCTTCCCTATAAGCCTCTGTCCAAAATCCCATGGACATTCATTGTGTCAAATGGGCTAACTTCCCATTTTTACATTTGGCACCATATATTTACAAATCTACCTCCACCATGCATGTTGGATTTCCACAACATACATAGGTACAAATGGCCTGAAACTTTTACCATGGTCATAGCATGACCTAATGGCCATGCCATTTAAATTTGGAGGCATTTGGAAGAGATAATCTTCCTATATTCCATTTATTTAATAAATGATATTTTTATTAAAACTATAGAAAAATGCATCCCAAAATTTCTGATTTTTGGACCAAACCTAGGTTTAGCATAAACACATGTATGTCCAAAATTTCATTGCATATAGACTTATGGTTTGGCTTGGGCACTCATTTAAACATTTTCCCAAGCCTAGGACCAGTCTTAGTAGAATGGCCCTACCGGGAACAATATTACTCTAAATTTTCAGGTTTAAGGTGTCAAATTAAAGGTAGGGCTTATATCTACCTTTTTCATGTTGGGCATTATTTTTGAAAATGCCTCTAAGAGGCCTAAAGAATCTATACAAGGTGACTGTATAATTTGGGATAGAAAATAGACTTTTTATTATTCCATAAAAATTCAAGGGCTTCAGTTCATCTTCTCCAATGAGCCTACGGTCCTGATTGCCCCAACCTGGACCAGCTAGATCTTGTATTTCCGGCCTTCTGGCCACCGCCACCACCGATGATTGTCACCACCACTATTAACCCCGAAATCGGCGATCCCTCCTAGGGTTGCCAGCTCGCAAGTCGCGGCCTGCTCTGGGTTCCCCCTGAAGGTCGCGGCCTATCAGCCTCTCCTTCCAAGGGTGGGCAGACTGACCTCTCAGTCCGCTCAGTCCGCTCAGCCCGCGCAGTTAGGGCGGTCTCTCTAGCCAGACCGCCCAGGTCGCGTAGCTCCCGCTCGGTCTGCAGGGGTGCGGACTGCTGCCTCACTCCGCCTGAGCAGACCGAACGTTTTGTTCGGCTAACCGCGCAGCAAGTTCTCCTTTCTTAGGTGCGGACTGCCCAACGATGTCACGGACTCCCATTCCTATCCGCCTAGATCGCTCGATAACGACATGCTTGGGTGGCGGGCTCCGTCTTCAATCCGCCTGCCGGAGGTCGCCAGGTTGCGATCAACCCCCCTATCTGCCAGTAATAGGCGGACTCGGTCTCAGTCCGACATGTCGCCTACCTCATGCAGCGGCAAGCTCCAGCCAACAATGGCGACCTGCCACCAGGTCGCCTGTCAGCAGCGACGACTTGCCTCCAAGACGCCAGCCAGCAGTGGCGACCTGCATCCAGGTCGCTAGTCAGTAGCGTGCGGCCTGGGTTATTCAATTCGCCAGGTCGCAAATCCTCGTCCCCAAGCCAAGGATACCACCAGCGAGCAGCCTGCTCGACCCCTCCGTCGCGAGTTAGGCGAGCTCGATGAGCAGTCCGCAAGAAGATCCCCAGCTCGACAGCTAATCGTTTATCATCTCTGCTGCGGGATGGGCGGACTCGTTCAGCAGTCCGCCAGCTAGTTCTCTAGGTTCCCAGCAAGAGAGGAGGACTTGTCGTGCAGTCCGCCACTCAGCCTTCAGCGCCCGCTTCCCAGCAGCAGGCAGTCCCCTCCTTAGCTCGCACAGCCCAGTGCGAGCTCGCTCGGCGACAGAGGCGGACTCGTCATGCAGTCCACCACTCAGCTTCCAGCGCCCGCTTCCCAGCAGCAGGCAGCTTCTTCCTCAGCTCGCACAGCCCAACGCGAGCTCGCCCTGCAGCAGCCGTCTCCAGCTCCAAGTCCAAGACCGTGCGACTTGGAGCGAACTCCGCGGACTCTGCGGACTCAGCACCATGCTCGCTCAGCTCACCGCCTCACCAGTGGTGACGTTACCAAGACCGTTACCTCCTCGGGCCTATAAATAGGCCCCCAGACCTCTCATTTGGGAAGGCAGAGGTGTCCAGGACCCAGCATCAGCTCCTGCGGACTCGGTTTACCAGTCCGCGTGACCAGCTCCCCCAAGCTATCCGCCTGGCTTGGTTCAGCAAACCGCCCGATCAGTTAGTCACGCGGTCCACCGACCTCCCCTTCTCTGACCGTGCGACCTCTGGCAATCTCCTCTCCTTAGCCGCCAGCTTCCCCCTTGTACCTCTTTGTACTATTTTCTCATGTGAAGGTGCGACCTCTGGCTGTAATACTAAATTGTGATTAAAGAAAAAGCCCGTCGCAAGAGTGGCATTTAAGCCGCGGCGGGCGAAGTCTGCTGTTGCCGCTGCTAGCGGCCTCCTCTCCTTCTCTCTTCTCTCGGCCCTAACCTGCAAAGCTAACCCTCAAGTAGATGTCTACTCGACAGTACCTGAACAAGCTTCTCCTCTATCCCCGCAACCCTTCTTCCTTCGTCTTCAGCTTGTGAGATCGAACAATCCGTTAACTGGTCGGTGTCGCATTTCGCGCATCAACAATTAACACGCGACCTTCAGATCTCGATCAGATAGTGAAAGCAGTGGTTACTCATGTCAGACCATCAACCAGCAGAGAATCTTGCTTCAAGTCCCAGTGATGGTTCTTTTTGGGAGGCCTTAGAGCAATCTCGCAGAGAAACTGCCCAACAGTTTCAAGTCATCAATCATACTCTAACAGCTCTCACGTAGTAATTGGCCGTTCAATCTTTAGCAGTGCCAGTTCCTCCAATCAATCCATTACCAACATGAGAGACTCCTCAAGTCTATCCACCGACTTGTCCGCCGGTCTACCCTCCTTACACTCCAACCTTTCCGCAAGGGCTTGCAGCTCCTTTGCGATCTCAGGATGATGAGTTTGTAGCTCGTCAAAACTTCTTCCGGGAAGCTGCCCGGGGAAGTCCAGCTAGATTTCTGAATTTTCAGGGAAGTCATCCCTTCTCTTCAGCTCCTGTATTTGCTCCTCCTGCAGCAACCTTTTTCTCCTATCCTCCTGCTTCTTTTGCAGCTACTGCTCATGCTCCTTACTTTCCTTATGCAGTAGAACAAGAAGAACCATCACCGTTTACAGAGAGTGTTCGGCACGAACCAACTCCAGTCAACTTCAGAGAGCCACGGTTGCCTATTTACACCGGCGAGACTGATCCAGTCAAGCATCTTCAAGATTTTGAATCATCCGTTGCTCTCAAGACCCTCTCCGATGCTACCAAGAGCAAACTCCTCGTAACAACCTTTGATGGTCAAGTAAGAGATTGGTTCTATGGACTTCGTGCTCAGTCCATCTCCACCTTCACTGATTTGCGAAGGGAGTTCCTGCTCAGATTTTCCACCTCTTCAAAGAGGAAGGGCGGTCCAGAAGCCCTCTTCGAGATCAGGCAGCGAGATAATGAGACTTGGTCTCATTTTGTTGATCGCTTCCAAAGAGAAATCTTAGACATTGAGATCGTTGATCAAGAAATGTACCGAGTGGCTCTTATTCACGGCCGGCGTGAAGGACCACTCAAGTTTGAGGCTAACGTCCGAGCACCCAGGACTTATCAAGAGTTGATCGGCTTAGCTAACTCGTATATCCGCGGTGAAAAGAGCAACCCCAGTTTCGTCTCCAGGCTTGTATCGGAGAAAAATTCTTCTTCTTACAGGCAGCCTCCGAGGTCTCCTCGGAAAGATTTTTCATCCCACTCTAGGAAAATAAAGAAGTTCCAGCATTATCATCAACACTCCTTCCCAGGTCAGGATTGTGTCCACGAGCGATTGCAACCGCTACCAGCCCCACCTCTGCAAACAGCCTCTGTGCATCACTCACAAGATAATGATGTACCGTACTCTGGACTCGATGAGACCATGCAAGAAGTCTGCCAGATCATGAAGGATAGGGCAAATTCAAAAAGGCCTTACCAGTCGGCAAATCAAAGATCAAGAGATTCAGATCCGTTCTGTGAGTTCCACCGAGAGAAGGGTCATTTCACTGAAGACTGCAAGGCCCTTCGGCGACTAGTTGAAAGATTACTCATCGAGGGCAAGATAAACGACCTGATCAAAAAAGTTGATTCTTCAAAGCCTTCCACCTCCAAGGGCAAGGAGGTGGCTGAAGTTCAATTGAATTGCGTGGACGTAGAGGATGCAGGCCGTTTGGGGCCTATCAACGTTCGGCCTGAGTGCTTTGACGCCAATGACGAAGGTGACCTTGGAATGCTATTCTAAAGCAAAGAGGACGTCACAGCTCTTTGAGGACCCTCATAATAATGACCGGTTGTTTTTACTCTACTCTTCAAACACAATATCTTTCAATACTTCTAAGTGTTTCATTTTCTATCTCAATAAAGTTTGCGTCAGAGATCCCATACTGACACTTTTTCCTTTGTGAAGTTCTTCCTCCTCTACTTTTTCTCTTTGCCAAAGAGATCACTGAACCACCGAGATATCGCCAAGTCTTGCTCAGGGCCCCCTCGAGATTGTCCTCTGGCGTAAGACCGCAATGACCACATATCGCGGGGAGTTTTCGCATATGTGTAGTGGGGGCCGTTCAACTCTCGTGCGGAGGATGACGAGATTTTGGATCCTTGCCTGCATCTAATACAGAGCGCGTTTCCAGGGAGGACCCATGTATTAGCTCTGCTGTGCTTTGTTAAAGGATACGTTACAGTTACGATGATCTTTGCGTGACAAGCAATGCCGATCAAGTGTAGCCTTGTCTCTTCGATCATCTCACAATTGTAACGGTCGAACACTCCTTGGTACTCTCAATCTGTGCCTTTGCGGGGCCCACAACTCCGCTGATCAATTCGCAGACAAGCAATAGGCTGCTTGGCGCAACTAGTCTAATTGATCAACGATGCTTGTAACCCGAGGCATGAGAGAAGTGCATCTGTCGATTCCTTCTCAGGAATTTCCGCGCTTGTTTCCCTTTTGTGCTCTGTTAAGGGAGCGCGGCCGGCCCGCTTTAGGTAGGACTACTCTCTATATGGTTTCCTTTAAAGGCAAGCAGTGCATAACGCCCACGGGGAACACCTGTGGCAGTATCCAGTCTTTTTTGAACACCATAGAGATGTAACCCTCCTTTGTCTTTTTTCCTTTTTACAGGTCAATAGGTTAAACTCAATCTATTCTAAGGATTGAAAATATCTTTTTGGCTTATGGTCATCTTATATGCATTGCCTGCATAAAGTTCTATTATATGGCTATCAACAAGCTCTCTTATCAGATATTTCTGGCACAAATCATTGATCAGAGTATCTGTTTCTTCTTGATTGACAAGTTATGTTGTTATAATTCTAAACTAAGATGGTTTCATCTTGCTGATCTGGTTTTCATTTTAGCGTTATATCTTGATCTCGCGAGACTATCATTATCGCGGTTTGATCTTTATTCAATTGATAGCAGAGTTTGCCATGTATCTCTTCTGTTATCCGATTATATCTTATCATATCAAAAGTCAACATTTGCAGGTTCCGCTCAGGTATTTGCGACTTAGTTTTATTTCCTTTATATTACCTGCTCACTCTCCTTTTGCAGAGACTAGCAGACATTAGCAAGTTACTCTCAGGCACTTGCAGCTTATTTTCCTTCTCTATCTGCTTGCTCACTCTTCTTTCGCAGAAACCAGCAGATATTGGCAAGTTCCCTCCAGGTACTTGCATTTTAGTTTCCTTTCATATCTGCTTGCTTGCTCTTCTTTCGCAGAGACCAGCAGGTACTGGCAAGTTTCCTCCAGGTACTTGCATTTTAGTTTCCTTTCATACCTGCTTGCTTGCTCAGAAACCAGCAGATATTGGCAAGTTCCCTCCAGGTACTTGTATTTTAGTTTCCTTTCATATCTGTTTGCTTACTCTTCTTTCGCAGAGACTAGCAGATATTAGCAAGTCCTATTCAGGTACTAGTAATTTAACTTTATTTCATGATTGTGACTTACTTCTTTTTGCAGAAGTTAACAGGTATTTGCAAGTCTCCTTCAGGTACTTGCAATTCATCATTCTTCTATGTTTTCCTCTCACCTTTGTCTTGTAGAGGTCATTAGAAGACATTCACGTTTACTTCATTTTGTAAAGCAACTCAGGTACACTCCATATGTGCCTCTTTTCGCTTGCATTAATTTTTTTTCCTTCGCAGGAAAAAGAAGCATTGGCAAAACCTTTTCTGAGGAGAGAAATCAGGTTCTATCTCCCCCTGCCTCTCATTTTTCCCGAGGGATGGATCACGATTTTCGTGGGTCTCATACTTTTTCGAAGTTCCCCTCGGGACTTAAAAAAGTGCGGGGATTATGTTAACCCCGAAATCAGCGATCCCTCCTAGGGTTGCCAGCTCGCAAGTCGCGGCCTGCTCTGGGTTCCCCCGGAAGGTCGCGGCCTGTCAGCCTCTCCTTCCAAGGGTGGGCGGACTGACCTCTCAGTCCGCTCAGTCCGCTCAGCCCACGCAGTTAGGGCGGTCTCTCTAGCCAGACCACCTAGGTCGCGTAGCTCCCGCTCGGTCTGCAGGGGTGCGGACTATTGCCTCAGTCCGCCCAAGCAGACCGAACGTTTTGTTCAGCTAACCGCGCAGCAAGTTCTCCTTTCTCAGGTAAGGACTTCCCAACGATGTCGCAGATTCCCATTCCTATCCGCCTAGATCGCTCGATAGTGACATGCTTGGATGGCGGGCTCCGTCTTCAATCCGCCTGTCGGAGGTCACCTGGTTGCGATCAACCCCCCTATCCGCCAGTAGTAGGCGGACTCGGTCTCAGCCCGACAGGTTGCCTACCTCATGCAGCGGCAAGCTCCAGCCAACAATGGCGACCTGCCACCAGGTTGCCTGTCAGCAACGACGACTTGCCTCCAAGACGCCAGCCAGCAGTGGCGACCTGCATCCAGGTCGCCAGTCAGTAGCGTGCGGCCTGGGCTATTCAATTCGCCAGGTCGCAAATCCTCGTCCCTAAGCGGATAACCAGCAGGAAGCCTGCTCGACCCCTCCGTCGCGAGTTAGGCGAGCTCGATGAGCAGTCCGCAAGAAGATCCCCAGCTTGGCAGCTAATCGTTTATCATCTCCGCTGCGGGATGGGCGGACTCGTTCAGCAGTCCACCAGCAAGTTCTCTAGGTTTCGGGCGAGAGAGGCGGACTCGTCGTGCAGTCCGCCACTCAGCCTTCAGTGCCCGCTTCCCAGCAGCAGGCAGTCCCCTCCTCAGCTCGCACAACCCAGTGCGAACTCGCTCGGCGACAGAGGCGGACTCGTCATGCAGTCCGCCACTCAGCTTCCAGCGCCCGCTTCCCAGCAGCAGGCAGCTTCTTCCTCAGCTCGCGTAGCCCAATGCGAGCTCGCCCAGTAGCAGCCGTCTCCAGCTCCAAGTCCCAGACCGTGAAACCTGGAGCGGACTCCGCGGACTCTGCAGACTCAGCACCGTGCTCGCTCAGCTCACCGCCTCACCAGTGGTGACGTTACCAAGACCGTTACCTCCTCGGGCCTATAAATAGGCCCCCAGACCTCTCATTTGGGAGGGCAGAGGTGTCCAGGACCCAGCATCAGCTCCTGCGGACTCGCTTTCCAAGTCCACGCGACCTGCTCCCCCAAGCTGTCCGCCCGGCTTGGTTCAGCAAGCCGTCCGATCAGTTAGTCGCGCGGTCCACTGACCTCCCCTTCTCTGACCGTGCGACCTCTGGCAATCTCCTCTCCTTATCCACCAGCTTCCCCCCTTGTACCTCTTTGTAATATTTTCTCATGTGAAGGTGCGACCTCTGGCTGTAATACTAAATTGTGATAAAGAAAAAGCCCGTTGCAAGAGTGGCATTCAAGCCGCGGCGGGCGAAGTCTGCTGTTGCCGCTGCTAGCGGCCTCCTCTCCTTCTCTCTTCTCTCGGCCCCAACCTGCAAAGCTAACCCTCAAGTAGCTGTCTGCTCGACAGTACCTGAACAAGCTTCTCCTCTATCCCCACTTCCTTCTTCCCTCATACTCAGCTTGTGAGATCGAACAATCCGTTAACTGGTCGGTGTCGCATTTCGCGCATCAACAACCACCTCCATTGAGGTGGCAGCTAGCATTTCCCGGCGATGTGGCCGCCGAAGGTGACTCCTCTGGCGAACCCGAGCAAGAAGAAATGCTCGGCATGCTCCCTCTCACATGGCATCAGGCTCATTTGAGCCTAATATATCTCCTAAAAGAGCTAGATAGCTAGTACAGATGGAGGGGAGGAGAAACAAACCCTTAGACGAGCATGACGGCGAGTTTGGTGGTGATGCGCCATGGTCTACCCTTGCTCCGGCTAATCCTCTGCTCCAGCTGTCAATTTCTGCTCCTTAGGGTTCACTGAAGGTAATGGTGGGGTGGAATGGAGGTGAGGCTGGCTGGTTTAAAGTCTTGACTTAAGAGGAGTGGAGAGGAGTGGTTGGGCATGGCTGACCATTAGTGAGCATGATTCTCCCCCCCATGCCTCAACGTGTCAGTCGTGTAATGGACCGCCAATTATTGCCATAAATATGTTTTCTTGAAATGAGGAATAAATTTGCTGTAGAGATAGATTCCAAATGTCTCATCACTATTTTATCTTGAACCTGGTTCAACCCTTATACAAGAGAACTAGCCAACATAGTTTTCAGGGAAAGAAAATTCTCCAAGTCCAAAAGCATTGAGTGGTGTTGACACCACTCAACACTGCGTTGAGTGGTGTTGACACCACTCAACGCCGCAAGCAACTTAAGTCAAGGAGTTGAGTGGTGTCGACACCACTCAACGCCGCCAGTAACTTAAGTCAAGGCGTTGAGTGGTGTCGACACCACTCAACGTTGTGTTGAGTGGTCTTGACACCACTCAATGCCTCCAGCAACATAAGTCAAGGCGTTGAGTGGTGTCGACACCACTCAACGCCGCATTGAGTGGTGTTGACACCACTCAACGCCGCTAACAACTTAAGTTAAGGCATTGAGTGGCGTCAAGACCACTCAACGCCAAATTCAACCTGCAGCGTCTAAGTAAAATGACGTCGAGAGCATTGAGACCACTCAATGTCACGTTGAGTGGCATCGAGCTCTGATAGAATTAATTTCAAGATAACCCAAACACCTAGAGGGGGGGGGGGGTAAATAGGTTCTTTTCTTTTTTTACTTAAGGCATAATATTTTTTCAGATCATAAAATAGAATCTAACTATTCTACAGCAATCACAGCACAGAAATCATAGTCACACACACATCACAGATTGCACACAGTTTTATAATGGTTCCCCAAGGTCTGGGTACATCCACTTTCCCCCTTCCCCTATCTAGCAGTATGCTAGATTCGGCCTAACTTCTTCCTTCTTCTCAGATCCACAGATCTTGTAGCTTAGAATCCTGAAAGGTTCCTACAACTCAGAACCCTATAAGGTTCCTACAACTCACAGTGTAACCACACTCCTACAGCTCAGGCTAACAGCTCTACCTCATCCTTGCCACAAGGCCTACAACTCAGATAAAAATTTCTCCTACACTCAGGCTCAAATGCCCTACCATTCAGAGATCTATATCTCCTACACTCAGCCTTTATAATATAGGCTTACAACTCAGATCTATGAAAAGATCTTACAAAATTTGATAAGTGTTTAGATGGACTCTTACCCTTATTGAGAGAGAAGGGATAAGAGATTTCTTGATCAGCTTCTTGATAAGACTGATGGCTGAAATAAACCTGTTCTTAGCTTTCTTCAAAGCTTCTTGAATCTGAACTCAGTAGGGTTGATCTTCTTTGAAGATGACTGGCTGACAGCTTCCTTCTTTGGATTCAGAAATAGATCTAAATCCTTCTTAGCAGATTAGTTCAAGATCTGCTTCTTAAGAGACTGATAAATGTCTCCTACTTTACTTCAACAGTTGGAGATCTCTCTCTCTCTCTAAAACTTCTAAAGTTTCTTCAGAATTCTTGCTTGAATTCTCCTTAGATCTTCTCACGAAAATCTTCTTCTGTATGACGTGCACTTCCTTGATCAATTATAAATACTTCAATAGTTGTTCGTGTGGTTGTTATTGTTGTTCACGTTTTTTTTGATTTGACAGAATCCATCTATATATTGACTTCATCAATTATAACCGGCTGATCCGGTTTCTAACCAACTTCTGATAAGTCTGACAACTTCAACAAACTTGTTGGAATACACAGCTGTCAAGTCTCCAGTCAGTTCTTGAACCTTTGTCTTTGTCAGCAAAGCGTCGAGACTGATTGTCATTATGTGTCGACACAAGTAGATTAAGTGTCGACAAAAGCTTTGGTGATGTCGACACAGCTCCTCTGGTATCGACACAGCTTCTTGACATTGCATCTATAGAATGTGTCGACACAGCTTCTTTGTGTCGACCTAGACATTTCTTCACTTCACAATAATCAACATTGTTGAATCTCTGCTGAGTGTCGACACAAGTCCTGTGTGTCGACACAGTTGATATAGTCTCAGAATTTGTGTGTCGACACTACCTCCAGGTGTCGACTTAGTTGATGTCGACAAATACTTTTGTGTTTCAACACTGCCTCACGGTGTCAACACAGTCGATGTCGACTAATATTTTTTTTGTGTCGATACTGCCTCCCGGTGTCGACACAGTTGATGTCGACTAATAAATTCTGTGTGTCGACACAGTTGCTTCAGGTGTCGACATAGCTTTTCCAAGTGTCGACACAGGCTTTCTTAAGTGTCGACACATGGACTTAGAAACCTTTTCCTTCATTTTAGCATATCCTTAACCTGTACATATAAACTCAAAATAACATCAAATACACTTTGATATATATCATTGAGTTAAGTGAGACTTCTTCAAATCAGGTACACATTTTCCAATGTACCCAACAATCTCCCCCTATTTGGAGAAGTCATAACCCTTTAGTCAATGATATACACCACTTATAATAAACAAACATGATGATGTATATAAATAATAAATGACAGGGTAACTTATAAACAAAACATATAACAAAATCACATCACAGAATAAGAATGTAACTTGAATGAACATGAAACATTGTTTTATTTATATTAACAAAAAGTTTCTAAACAACTGATTACATAGATTTCTTTCAACACTAAAGATTACATTATTCTTGAAAAATCTAGTAAATCTAAACTAAGGCTGATCAGGCTCCTTGATGACTATGCCTTTTCCTAGCTTAATCTGAGCCTGCACAGGAGGTTCTACATCATCAATAGGCTTCTTTCCTTTCAAATCTTCCTTCTTCTGAGCTTCAGCCTTAATCCTTTGCCTTTTAAAATAATGAAAAGGCTTAGGAAAATATTTGCTAGGCTCCTGAGCATTAGGAGTTAGCTTCCCAATCTTAGCCTTTCTTCTATGTTGCACAATGGCTTCTTGCCTTGCCTCATATTTTTGCCATTCCTGTTCATTATACTACTTGCCCCTTTCATGAACTTGATCTTTCACAGCTTTCCAGGCAGTCAGAATGATATTCCTAGAAGTGGGGCTCCATTGCTCAAAATCAGGCTTTCACTCAACCTGTTCTCTGAATCTTTTCTTTGAAAGTTGAGCTTCCTGTTGAGCTTTCAAGGCAGCTTCTAGCATTTCAACTTTTTCTATTATAACATTATTAACTTCCTGTGGAGGACTGTATATACACTGAACCTGTTGTTGAATCATATCAAAATCTGCTGGAGGGTAGATGATCTGAGCAACTTCAAGTTGATCTCCTTCAACATAATCTATTCTCTGAATCTTTTCTTTCAAAGTTAAGCTTCCTGTTGAGCTTTCAAGGCAGCTTCTGGCATTTCAACTTTTTCTATTATAACATTATTAACTTCCTGTGGAGGACTGTACATAGACTGAACCTGTTATTGAATCATATCAAAATCTGCTGGAGGGTAGATGATCTGAGCAACTTCAGGTTGATCTCATTCAACATAATCAGGTTGCACACCAGATTCAGCAACATTATCATCATCATAAAGGGGTGGATATCCCAGAGTGGCTCTGATGCTATTGGATATCCATTTGGTATGTTCTGAGCCTACATGGACTAACACCCTCTCCCCCTTTATGACTTCTCTTACAATGTGGTCCCTTAAATCATCCTTTTGAAATCTTACTTGACCATCAAGAAAATTTATACCATCTTTATAAAATGATTTTATCTTAATAAGCTGATCAGAGATTGTTTTCTGAGAAGTAGTAATGGCTATCTTAAATGAATCTAAGGCTTCCTGTAACTTTTTATCAAACTCTTCTTTCTCTTTAGCTCTTTATTCAGTCATTGCAGTAACTGTATTCTTTATTTCAGTGACTATCTCATTGTGAGATTCAGTCAGATTGTCATTCATTCTAATCTGATTTTCAAGGACATAGCCTTGTTTAACAGTAATGTCATCCACCTGTGCCTTTACTGCTGCTTGCTGCTCAGCCAGAAATACTACAACATTGCCCCCTTTGTGGAAGCAATCTGTCATCTCTTTCTTATGAAAATTTACTTCAAACCTTATGGATTTAATATCCTGAGCCAAATCAAATTGAAGCGATTTATGGCTTTAATCCACATATTTCTCTAGAGCCATTCTCTTCTCATCCAATTTAACTTGCAAAGCCACCATTAATTAGCTGTAATCAGCCTCTAGGGTAGGTTGTGAAGTAGTAGTTTGCAATGCCTTCTTATAGCTCTGGCTCCTTCTCTTAAAGACCATCAATTTTCTTTTCTTGGCATTTCTGATCTCTTCATCTTCTGAAGCAGAGGTACTGGCTATATCTACTCTTTCCTTAGGACTAGGCGGCAGCTCCTTTTCAGTCCTATGCTGCTCCCCCTCAATGTTGGAAACAATTCTTCCAGAGTGAACTCCTGTTGAGTGTGAACTGGTGATACTACTTTCTCAGGAGCATCATCATCTCCAGATGTATCCTCCATGATAGCTTCTTGGGCTGGAATATTAACATGAGATGTATCAAGGATTGTTTGTGAATCTATTTCCTCTGCCAAGTGGATTGGCTCTTCCTCCAGTACCTGGGCAGAAACTGTCTCCCCCTGCACTTGTGCATTCTTAGTCAGGTTCTGTACTTGTACACTATCTAGCTCCCCCTGCACTTGTGCACTAACTGTGTCCTCCTGTACAAGAGATTTCTCAGCAGCTTCTTATCTTTCGATATCTGGTATGTCCTTTATTAGGACCCTATCCCATCTTGAGATAATCCTGATGTCCATTTTCCTCATATGATTAATTTTAGAACCAGAAATCTTGTTCATTATTTCCGGAATTGCTCCAGCCAAGTATAAGCTCATCAATCTAGCCAAATTTGGCTTCTTTATTCCTTCCTTGATCTTCTCAAACAGTACTATAGACCAATCGGTGTTGAGCCTAAAGATTATCCTTGTCATAAGGCTGAACATATAGGCTGAAATCCAATCATGTCCCCCTGGCTTACACAGAATCACCTTTCCAACAACTTTAGATAGAAATTTACCTTGCTGATTCATCCCTTTCCTGTTTATTGTTGATCCAATCTTTATAGTGGGATCCAATCCACACCATTATAGTGCCTCCCTTGTTTTTGATACTGGTACTTCTTCTTCATCCTGAGTTCTTTGAAGATGAAGAATTTTTCTCAAACTTTTCAATGTCAGTTTGACGCTTGCACCATGAACTGTCGATTTAATCTTCAGGCCAGATGAATCTATTACAGCCGTGCCATAAAACTAAAGAATCTCTTTTTTCCATGTCTTGGTGGGTTTGGAAACAAAAAACTCCAAACCATTGTCAGTGATTAGGGTAATTACTCCTTTAATCTCTGAGTCAGCATCATCAAAGACATGGCGAACCAACTCATATCCTTCGTTAATGTTATCTTCAATCTTTGGCGCCATTGGGATGGTGAGAAAGCTTGGATTGAGAGAAGAGAGTTTGTCGACACAAGGGTTTAGTCTCGAAAATCTGGAGAGCGTGTCGACAGAATATGTTCTTGACCTATTTATACCCTTTTAAACAAAGAAGGTCAAAAGGCGGGCAAAAACTGTCTAAAAGTATTGACACTGTTGAAATGTGTCGACACATACTTCTATTGTCTCGACAACGGCGTTGACTACTATGTGTCGACACCAATTGGTGATATGTTGACACTAGAAATACTTAGTAGTTCATCAGATTTCTGTGTCGACTCTTATCGCAAGTGTCGACACAATTTCTGGATGTGTCGACACCACTACTCTGGTTGTGTCGACACAACTAACTGAAGTGTCACCACCACTTCTCTTGATGTGTCGACATAGATTTACTGAAGTGTCGACATCACTTCTCTGAATGTGTCGACACAGATTTACTTAGCCAAATTTTTTAGACTAATCTATGTTTAACATTCCTAATTCAATTTTAAATTTATTGAATTTAGTTTCATCTAGAAGCTTAGTAAACACATCTGCAATTTGATAATCTATTTTGACAAATTCTAGTGAGATATCCTCTTTCTCTACATGTTCTCTAAGAAAATGGTATCTAATTTCTATATGCTTAGTCCTACTATGTGAAACAGGATTATTAGCAATAAAAATGACACTAGTAGAATCACAAAACAAAGGAGTTCTACTTACCTGAATACCATAGTCTTCTAGCTGGTGTTGAATCCACAACACCTGTGCACAACAACTTCCTGCTTCTACATATTCAGACTCAGCTGTGGAAATTGCCACACTAGTCTGCTTCTTACTGCTCTAAGACACCAATTTTCCTCCTAGAAATTGACAGGTGCCTGTTGTGCTTTTTCTATCTTCTTTACAACCTACAAAGTCTGCATCTGAATAGCCTGTCAGTAGAAAATCTCCATTCCTAGGGTACCAAAGGCCTAGATTAGGTGTGCCCTTTAGATATCTCAAAATCATTTTTACTATAGTGTAATGAGATTCTTTAGGGAATGATTGGTACCTAGCACAGACACATGTTGCATACATAATGTCTGGTCTACTAGCAGTTAGGTATAGAAGAGAGCCAATTAGTCCTCTATACAAAGACTCATCTACAGGTTTACCTGCATCATCTTTGCATATAGGCATACTTGTTCCCATAAGAGTTTTCATGATGGAGGATGATTCCATACCAAGCTTCTTAATTAACTCCTTGGAGAACTTAGTTTGGGATATGGATAAGCCATCATCAGTCGGTCTTACTTGAAGGCCCAAGAAGAACTTAAGTTCCCCCATGCTGCTCATCTCAAACTTCCCTTGCATAAGTTTAGCAAACTTCTTACAAATGTTGTTTTCTGTAGACCCAAATATTATGTCATCTACCTAAATCTTGACTAAGATTATCTTACCTTTGGATACCCTTAGGAATAGAGTTTTGTCTATTTTCCCCCTTGAGAATTTGTTCTCAATAAGGAAAGTAGACAGGGTTTCATACCAAGCCCTTGGGGCTTGCTTTAACCCATATAAAGCTTTCCTAAGTCTATAAACATAATCAAGTTTGAGAGAATCAACAAAACCTGAGGGCTGCTCTACATAGACTTCTTCTTTTAGATTTCCATTTAGGAATGCTGATTTTACATCCATTTGGAATACCTTGAAGCCTTGATATGCTGCATAAGCAAGGAACATCCTAATTGCTTCTAGTCTTACTACTGGGGAAAAGGTTTGATCAAAGTCAATACCCTCTTCCTGCCTGTATCCTTTTGCAACAAGTCTTGCTTTGTTCTTCACAATGATCCCATTCTCATCCAGTTTGTTCCTAAAGATCCACTTTGTTCCAATGATGTTGTGGTCTTTTGGTTTAGGAACCAACTCCCAGACCTTGCACCTTCTGAACTGATTCAGCTCCTCTTGCATGGCATCAATCCAATGTGGGTCTAGAATAGCTTCTTCAAATCTCATTGGCTCCAGTTGAGAAAGAAAGCTTGAGCAAAGCACTGTGTTCAAGTTGTTGCTTCTAGTTTGCACTCAATGTCTTAGATCACCAATTATCTGATTTGTTGGATGATCCTTTAAGTGTCTAACAGCTGGAGGTAGACTATGTTCAGGTTGAACACCTCCAGTCTCTTCAATATGCTGCACCTCTTGGTGTACATCTGCATCTAGAGAGTCCTGTACTTCCCCTGGACAGTAGCCATCATTTTACACTTCCTGCTCTTCAGTTGATTCTTTTGTAATGGTAAGCTTGTCTATTTTCTCATTTATACCTGTAGAACTGCATGAGCTACAAGGCAACTCACTATTAATCAGTCTTGTTTCATCAAAGACAACATGTACAGACTCTTCTACAACTTGAGTAATCAAGTTGTAGACTCTATAAGCCTTACTATTGTTGTTGTACCTAACAAATATCCTATCTTGGGATTTGGCAGCAAACTTAGTTAGATAAGACTTGCCATTGTTAAGGACATAGCACTTGCAACCAAAGATCCTAAAATAGGATAAGTTTGGTTTTCTACCCTTCATGATCTCATAGGGAGTCTTTTTGTGGCTTCTGGTGATAGAAGCTCTATTGATCACATGACATGCAGTGTTTACTACCTCAGCCCTAAAATATTCTGGGAGAGAAGTGTCACTCAATAGAGTTCTACCAGCCTCAATCAATGTTCTATTTTTCCTTTCAACAATACCATTTTACTGTAGTTTTCTAGGTGAGGAGAATTCTTGAAAAATCCCAAATTCTTCACACAGTTTTGTCATACTCTCAGATTAAAATTCAGTGTCATGGTCACTTCTGATTTTGACCACTGTACTGTTAAGTTCATTCTGAATTTGCTTGATAAAACTATATAAAACACTTGGGGTTTCTGATTTTTATCTCAGAAAGAACACCCATGAATATCTAGAATAGTCATCTACCACCACAAAAGTGTAGACCTTCCTACCTAGACTATGAACTTGCATAGGACCAAATAGATCCATATGTAAGAGGTATAAATACCTCACTGAATCCTTGTTTTCAAGGCTATGAAAGGAGGATTTTGTCTGCTTGCCTTTTTGACAAGCTGAGCATATCCCATCCTTTATACACTTAACTTTTGGACCATTCCTTACTAACTCTTTGCTAAAGAGTTGACCAATTGTTTTGTAGTTAAGATGGGCCAGCCTCTTGTGCCATTTGACACAATGAGAGGTTCTCTCATCAGCTACAAGACAAATAGGAGAAACATTGTTCTCACACTCAAAATTAAGACAGTACACATTTCTTTTTCTATATCCTGTCAAAATGATCTTTTGATCACTTGACCTTTTGATATGACATCTATTCTTAATAAATGAAATGTCATATCCTAAATCACTCAGCTGACTTATGCTTATAAGGTTGTGTTTCAAACCCTTCACATAGGCCACTTGAGTGATAGTAATCTTGTTATTAGAAATATTACCAAACCCTTTGATGATACCCTTTTCAGAACTACTAAAGATTACTTTAGACCCATTTATGATAGGTAAGTACTCCTTCAGCAACCCCTTTGTTCCAGTCATGTGCCTGGAACATCCACTATCCAAGTAATATATAGGGGCATGGTAACTTTGACTCACCTGCAATAAAGAATTACCTCTCCTTAGAACCCAAGTAAGTCTTGGGTCCTTGGTTCAAGTTAGCTTCATACTTAACAAATCTACCTGCAGCTATTCTAACAGGTAGACTATTGTTCTTCCTGACACTAGTGTTGTGCCAGCAATCTATAGCATAATGACTTGTCTTGCCACAACAAGAGCATTCATACATATTATATCTATTTTTAGATACATTATTGCTTGTCTGATTGAAAGCAAATCTTTTGTTTTGTGCTGGTACTGCTGCAGCTACACCCACACTTTTCTTAAGAACATGGTGTTTATGGACATGGGCTGCCTTATTGACATAAATACTCTTGTCATTCAGAACTTCAGTCTTATTATGATCATGACTATTCTCAAGGTCATACTTGTTAGAAGGCACTTGTACCTTTCTAAAAGCAACAGGGACTTTAAAATTTAGTGGCTGGACTGAGGCTTTGCCCTTTATCTTGAATTGGACAGCCCTGGTGTCACCTTTAAAGCCTATTCAAGCCTTACCCTTTTAAGCCATAAACTCATCTATTAAGGGTAAAACTGATTTTCCCTTGGAATAACTAGCCACCAAATCTTTCTCCTTTTGAAGTCTGGCTTCCAGAGTTTTAATTAGATCAATTTTGTATGTGATTGTACCCATCTGAATAACAGTTATAGTTTTCAGTTTGGCAACCTCATTCATTTTTTGATCCAACTCTTTCTCTAAATCAGATGCAGCCATCTTAAGATCTACAATTTCCTTAGCCTGAGTTTTGGCTAGGTTTTTGCTTTTCTTTAGTGCCTGCAACAAGTCCCCATATTCATCTATCAGTTGATGAATATCACCTTCAGACTCAAACCCATCAACATCACTTGATGCAGATGTAGCTGACTATGTACTAGTACTACAATCTAAATTACTAGAAAAACATTGTACCTTACTAGGACCAGGCTGATCCTGACACTTGTCTTCTTCTAACCCAGCCATCAGTCCCATGCACTGATGATCTTCTTATTCATAGATAGAGTTCAGCACTTACATAAACTCATCTTCTTCATCTGCTGTATATAGACCAATATATGCCTCAGCTTCAGATTCAGACTCTGAAGATGATTGGTCTGTCAAGCTCTTCTCCTTCTGAGAAACAAAGGATTTTTCCTTCTTGCTCTTTTGTTGAGTCTTCCTTTTATCAGCAGACTCCTTTCTTTTGTCTGGACACTCAGCCATAATATGTCCAGGCCTATTACAGCAGTAGCAAACTATCTTTGATGTTATAGATTTGCTAGGCTTAGACCTGCTCCTGTCTTTCCTAGATGACCTCCTCTTTTGATAATAGTCATCTACAGGCTGAGATGTGGATGGCCTAGACTTCCATTGCTTCTTCTTCAGGAATTTCTGAAACTTTCTTGTGAAGGCAACAAAGTCTTTATCTAAGTCACTGCTGTCATAACTTTGGTTGTCTGAATTATCTGAAGTAATTTCGGCAACTATCTCAGGAGGTGATGGAGACATCCTCCTATTCTTCCTAGTGGCTTCAACCTTGAGTGCCATAGACTTTTCTCTATGCTCCCCTTTTGCACTTTTCTCTTCCTCTTTCCTACATATGAGTAATTTCATAGAACCTAGTTCCTTATGATTTTCTCCTGAACCCATTTTCTTCATCTTGAATCTGGCTTATGGATCTTACTCAGTCTGTTAAGTCCTTCTTTGAGTAACCTCCCTCTGATACCACTTGATAGAATTAATTTCAAGATAACCCAAACACCTAGAGGGGGGGGGTGAATAGGTTCTTTTCTTTTTTACTAAAGGCAGAATATTTTTTCAGATCATAAAATAGAATCTAACTATTCTACAACAATCACAGCACAGAAATCACAGCCACACTCACATCACAGATTGCACATAGTTTTATAGTGGTTCCCCAAGGACTGGGTACATCCACTTTCCCCCTTCACCTATCTAGCAGTGTGCTAGATTCGACCTAACTTCTTCCTTCTTCTCAGATCCATAGATCTTACAGCTCAGAACCCTGAAAGGTTCCTACAACTCAGAACCTTATAAGGTTCCTATAACTCACAGTGTAACCACACTCCTACAGCTCAGGCTAACAACCCTACCTCAGCCTTGCCACACGGCCTACAACTCAGAGAAAAATTTCTACACTCAAGCTCAAAAGCCCTACCACTCACAGATCTATATCTCATACACTCAACCTTTATAATATAGGCTTACAACTCAGATCTATGAAAAGATCCTACAAAATTTGATAAGTGTTTAGATGGACTCTTACCCTTGTTGAGAGAGAAGGGATAAGAGGTTTCTTGATCAGCTTCTTGATAAGACTGATGGCTGAAATCAACCTGTTCTTAGCTTTTTTCAAAGCTTCTTGAATTTGAACTCAGTAGGGTTGATCTCCTTTGAAGATGACTGGCTGGCAGCTTCCTTCTTTGGATTCAGAAATATATCTAAATCCTTCTTAGCAGATTAGTTCAAGATCTGCTTCTTAAGAGGCTGATAAATGTCTCCTACTTTACTTCAATAGTTGGAGATCTCTCTCTCTCTCTCCAGAACTTCTGATGTTTCTTCAGAATTCTTGCTTGAATTCTCCTTAGATATTCTCACCAAAATCTTCTTCTGTATGACGTGCACTTCCTTGATCAATGATCAATACTTCAATAGTTGTTCATGTGGTTGTTATTATTGTTCACATTTTTTTTATTTGACAGAATCCATCTATATATAGACTTCATCAATGGTAACCGGCTGATCCGGTTTCTAATCAACTTCTGACAAGTCTGACAGCTTCAACAAACTTGTTGGAATACACAGCTGTCAAGTCTTCCGCCAGTTCTTGAACCTTTGTCTTTATCAGCAAAGCGTCGAGACTGATTGTCATTATGTGTCGACACAAGTAGATTAAGTGTCGACATAAGCTTTGGTGATGTCGACACAGCTCCTCTGGTGTCGACACAGCTTCTTGACACTGCATCTGTAGAATGTGTCGACACAGCTTCTTTGTGTCGACATAGACACTTCTTCACTTCACAACAATCAACATTGTTGAAACTCTGCTGAGTGTCGACACAAGTCCTTTGTGTCAACACAATTGATATAGTATCAGAATTTGTGTGTCGACACTGTCTCCAGGTGTCGACTCAGTTGATGTCGATAAATACTTCTGTGTGTCGACACTGTCTCCCGGTGTCGACACAGTCAATGTCGACTAATATTTCTGTGTGTCGACACTCCCTCCCGGCGTCGACACAGTTGATGTCGACTAATAAATTCTGTGTGTCGACACAGTTGCTTCAGGTATCGACACAGCTTTTCCAAGTGTCAACACAGGCTTTCTTAAGTGTCGACACATGAACTTAGAAACTTTTTCTTCATTTTAGCATATCCTTAACCTGCACATATAAACTCAAAATAACATCAAATGCACTTTGATGTATATCATTGAGTTAAGTGAGACTTCTTCAAATCAGGTACACATTTTCTAATATACCCAACAAGCTCACTCGATGCTTCATCGAATGGCGTCGAGACAACTCGATCCTAAAGTTTCCCGAGTCTTGTAAGTTAAATTCGTCGGGATCACTCGATGCCTTTTAACATGGCGTCGAAATCACGCGACACCTAAAGTTTTCCCGAGTGTTTTCTAAGTTAAATTCGTTGGGTGGCGTCGTGTTCCCTCGACTCACTCGAAGCTTCCCGAGCCTGAGTTAATTCTCTTGACTCAACACGCGTGTGAGGGCCTAGCACAAAATGGGATGTTATAGTATCTTCCTGAACTAGTTTTTCCTTAGAACAAAATAATTCAAATTTTTGATAAACGACACAAACCTTATTCACCCCCCTCTAAGGTTGGTCACTAAATCCAACAAGTGGTATCAGAGGCAGGTTATTCCAAAAGTGGTTTCACCACCGAGAATAATGGCCAACCTGATCTCGAATCTACAAGTGGGGATTAAAAGTTATACACTGAAAAATCACTAGCGCCACCATTATTTTTAGACAAAAATAATGAAAGATGGAAAGTCTTGATGATAAACTTTCTTATAAGTCTAGACATAGAAGTGTGGAACATAACGTGTAGCAAGCCGCCAAATAACTTAACTAAGCATGAATGTCATATAAACGCTAAAGCTATGAATAGTCTATTTTATGGACTTGGTCAGGAAATCTTTAAAGTCATCTACATCCTGCCCACTGCATAAGATATATGAAAATTTCTTGAGTCTACTTATAGTACTCTTTATGCAGTTGATGAGACTGAGCAATTTCTCATGGATCCAAGTGAAGAACAAGATGGAGATCTGCTCCTAGAGAAAGACATGGCAATCATATCACCGGAGAGGGAAGTTGCAATCTCAACAATGGATGAGGCAACTCACAAAGAAAGAAAAGAAACTCAATACTCCAATCTTGCCCCATCCAAGAGCACTGTAAGAAAGTTAAACTCCCCTCCTATATGCAATTCAACTTTTACACGGAATATGCTAGATGTTGCTAGACGTAGAATTAGGAAACTGAAAAGTATTAACTCAAAACTACGTATAGAAAACAATTGTTTAAGAGCAAGTGTAAATGTAGAGTCTATCGCTGTCGTGCCTAATTCTCCTGAATGCTTCTTAGAAAACACCCATATACCTAGTATAAATTTTAATATATTAAATAAAAAACATTGGGTTGTCGAAAAAGAGCCGCTCTCTGCAAAAGAACACATAGAGAAACCATGTCCAGAAGAATCACCTATCAAAAGGGAGTGTGCTGGATGCTATGATTATAAAAATTAAATTAAGGAGATGAATGAGAATTTTGATGAATTCAGGAGTAAGTATGAAGCCCATATTGAATCCATCGTCTTCACCCTTAAAAATAGCACAATCGGGTGCATTAGAGCTAGACAGAATCTAAAAATTAAAAACAAAGAATTAATTGCAGAAATCAACGCGCTTAAGAAAATTATGTTGAAAAGCTCACGACCTACAACTCCTAAGTTTCAAGTAAAACCTGAAAGCATGTTGAATATGAATGGTCATATAATAACTGAGTCAATCAACATGAGTAGAAAACCCCTAGCTCAAGTAGGTGAAGCTCCTAAACATACAAATCACCTCTACACGCAAAAACAAATTACTCCCTTCTTAAAATTGAATGAACGTAAATTCCCTTCTAAAAACTACTACTCTATGAGTCCCCATGTTAAGCGTAATAATGTTAACTTAAAGAACAATTGCAATATTTGTTAACCTCCAATGCAATATTATTCAATTAAAGATCATCACAGAAAGCCTCATAGAAATCTAAATGAATATTTGTAACATAAGAATAACGTTAAACCAAAATATGAATGGAGACCCATCATTCAGAATAGAGCACACATTCCACGCAAAAGGGTCTATTCATCATCACCTCCCCACGGTATATAACGATGTGTTTGGGTACCCAAAGGAACCATCATATATGGCTCCTTTTGGATACCTAAATCTCTTATCTATTAGCATCCACAATCTGCGTAAAGTAAGTTCCAAAAGAACTACACGATATCTTACTTCACGATATTCCTACTAGGTTGTCTTGTTTTTCTTCTTCCTTTTCTTATTTTCGTAAATAGGTTTATTGTAGTGCATTTTTTGTCTATGTTCTATGTTTTGAACTAGCACGATAGAGAGTCTCACGAGAATAAGAAGAACAATAATAGTCATGATAAGCAGAGGTGTTGACACAAATCCAATCAACAGAAATAAAGCTAATTCCATAACTGATATTAACCAATGGTAAGACAGTTCAACCTGCTTTATTACATAATAAAATATATAAATAAAATGTAGAAAACTACTCCTCTGAAGAAGTGGGAGATATTTTGAACTTGCTCATGATCTTCTTGATCATCTTCTATAGCCCTTTCACCTCCCTCGCTGTCTGCCTGATCTCCTGGCCCTGTTCCTCCACCATGCTGGAGATGTCCCGTCTGGTTTCCATGAGAGACCTTGTATGGTGTAACAGATGTTGTTGTGCAGGTGACCGCGCTTGAGAGGAAGTAGGAATCTCACCTACTTTATAGATCAGAGGGAAGCTATCGATAAGGTACGCCAACCAGTCAATGGCAGGGTACTTCTCCATAAGGATGCTCTAGATCACACAGCCCAATGGCAGTGTGTTCATTTACTGGCGGTCAGGGGATTTGAGGCGATAGGTATAGCGCATTATGAAGAGGATGAGATTCGAGACACTGAAGGCTTTCTCATCCAGGATACAGTATATCACCATTGAGTGCTGGGCCGTGATTTTCTTGGTGTCCCCGACCTTGAAAATTAGAGAGTAACATAGGAAATCCTGGATGATGCGAGCATCGGGAGTGAGTGTATCCACTATAATGATGAGATCTATACGCCCCTCCACATCGTGGAGAACCTCATTTATATCTCTCTAGTTCCGGCTGGTTCTGAAGGACTCCATGATGTCAACGTATGGAGAGTTGGGCATCTAGACATGTTTCCTCTCAAGATCCGAGTGGAGTATCATCACTACTTCAGTCCCGATACAGAACTGCACACCTCCACCCAGTTGTGTGTTAGCAGGATCTCTGAGATTATCGTAGAACTCTCGAGTTAGGACCAAGGAAAATGGAGCACCAGAAGAGATCACAGAGAGCACGCCTGAATTCTCCAAGTATCCATAAATATGAGCATACCGATCATCAATATCTATGATCATCGGTATGCTCACTATCGCCTCATCTATAACGGGAAAGGACGACGCAGGCACTCGAGAGCGTTTAGAGAAACTGCGGTGAGGAGGTTAAGATCTTGATGAAGCCAAAACCTGAAAAAAAAAACATGAAATTTTTCAGTCAAAAAAGGGGGGAAGAAAAATTGATTTCTGGATCCTACTGAGGAGCGGTAATCTGTTACCGCCATACGGTAGTATTATAGACTGCAACCCGTCTTCCTCCTCTGGATTTTTTCCAAAATTTCATTTTTTCATAATTTCTACTCAAAAACAGGTAGAGGAGATATATCTAAGCTCATGCAAAGTAGATCAGGGAAAATAAATGAGATCCGTGAAGCAAATTAACAAATAAAAAATGGAAAATAGTTGAAATCTCCCCGGATTAGATTCCAAATCTGGATCTCACAAAAAAATCAATTTTTAAGAAGATCTTTCACTTGAAAAACGTCAAGGATGCGATATCCAAGCTTCAACAAGCTAGATTCGCGAAAAAGACCAAGACCCGTCGCAAAAATTGACAAATCAAATGTAAAATCATCATGAAACCGCAGCGGATCGAGTCCAAAATAACTTGAAATCTACAACCTACACTTCTAAAACTCATCGTACTAGAAATTAAAGGGAAAAATGAGAAGAGCCTCCCTAGATTTGTGAAGTACCAACAAAATACTGTAGCCAGAGGAGTGAGAGCAAGCGAGCAAAAGTGATGAACTGGGTCAGAACACGACATATATATCCTGAAGCTACTGCGGCGCAGTAACTATACCGCTGGCGGTAACACTCGTTTTTCGTACTATTTCCTGACTATCAGCTCCAGTATCTTCATTACTTCGTTAATTTAAACGTCAACACAAGACTCACTGTGGTGTGTCTCACAATAGTAGGGGCGTAGGTGTGTCGTCATTAGGATTGCTAACCTGTAATCCATGTCTTGTCCTTAACCAGGGAGGGGTTCTAGTGGGTCCTTGTGTGACACTAGTGGGAAATAGTGCTAGGTTGAGTAGGATCTTGTGCGAGCATATAGGATTAACACCCCATCCTACGGCACTTGTGCAGCTCCTCATGCCCATCCGTCACATAGTACAGGGGCTAAAGCGATGGCATATTGCTTGGGTCAAGTGTGTTTTGAGCATTCTCATGGGTGCTCCTTCATAGCACGAACGTTATTTCATGCTTCATAGTAATTATTCTCATGCATATTCCTCTATCGTGCTGTCCTGTTCATTTTGCATTTGTTTTCGTTCGTTCTGCTTGATTTGATTAATCATTTTTTTTTAAAGTATTATTATTAAACTTAAAAAATAATATAAAAATACCCCAAAAAATCAAAAAACTGTGGATTGTTCACTCTTAGGACACACATGGATAGAACTTAGAGTCTAACGATTACGTATAATGTTGGACTTAGGCTTGCTAATCCCTGTGAACATTGTCTACATATGTTATGATGTGTCGAATCTATATGTGTTTAGCTACTGAGTGCAAGTAGATATGTTAGTGTCCATTGAATATGCTTCTATGTATGTGTGAGGATTTAGATAGTGGAATGGCGTCACATTATTCACACATCCCTAGATGGAGCACTCTTGTAGAAAGTATATGCTTACATGGTATAACTCGTGATATTGTGTCTACCACGTTAGAAATAACTTGAAGAATCAATGTCATGATACATATGCATTTTTATAAAGGGTAGATTTTGGGGAAAATATCTAGTGGTCAAGTCTTGTGTATACAAGTTAAAGTGCATTTATCTATGTGGGTAGATTTTGATTGATTTGGGGTCTTTGAAATCCAAACAAAACAAATTTTTGAATTTGGTAGTTCAACGCTTATAAATAATAAACAATGCATGCTATCAATACATGTAATTGTTGGATCCCTAATTTGGATTTGGGCTAGGTTCACAAATTAGGATGTGTTTGACCCCCATTGTATAGCCAAGGTCAAGTCTGTTAGTCCTAGAGTTTAGGCTAGTCTTTAGGTTCAACCTTCATGGACCAGCCAGCAGAGGACTTCAGTAGACTCAAGACTTAGAAGAATTCAGAGTTCAAAATTATCAGTTCGAAATTCTTCGAACCCAGCTCGAAAATTGTCAATCTCAGATCAACGAACTCAGAAATCTTTCTCTGAGTTGAGCTCGACGATATTCGAGCTCAGGTCGACGATCTCTTCATTCAGACAGATTCTCAGCTCAATGAACTTAGAGCGCAGAATTGGCAAGTTATTTCAAGAATGAAGTTCGCTGAGCTCAGGTCGACGAACAAGAATTCTCAGCTCGACGAACTTGGATCTCCACTCGACGAATTTTGTTCAGAGGTCGATGATTTCTATCCCGAGACAGACTTAGAAGTTTTCCTTATTTCTGTCCTTATTTATTATATTATTTAGCAGTAATTCTCTGAGTAATTAATGCTCATATTATCCAGAATATAGCCATTATTGACCACATTAATTATGGTCTTCATCAGAGTTAATTACTTGCTTATTTTTATTTAGACAGTTGGGGAAACTCATTAAAGTCAAATATTCTAGCCGTTTCATTCTACAGATCAGTCAGCAATTAATGTTTGGAATTCAAATTTCAAAGGAGAATTTTGATAGCATAATATAAAAGAGATTTTCTATTCAGACGGCTAGACAGTAATGAGAATACAGAGAAGATACACAGTACATACAGAAGAATAACTGCTTCTTCTCTGTGCAGAAAACATTCGGTTTTCCCTTGATCTTACTGAAACCTTAAGAAGAACAACAATCATATATCAAGAGACTTCTTCAACTTCTACTCCAGGAATCTTCAAGGACAATAACTCTTGATCAGTCTGCAAGTTCCTAGATCTCTTAAAGACAAGGCTGAAGACCTACACCCTGAGAAAGGCTCCAAGCTTTCTGAACCATTCAACACTTCAGAAAGAGCATTGACAACAGAATCCACTCAAGTCTTATCTGTTGCTTAGAGAAAAGAGAAGACATCATCACCTCTCTAACCTCCTGTAAAAAGGGTTTATTAACTCCCTTCAAAAGTTTATTGTTAGTTTTTGGTCACCTGATCAAAAGCCTAAAGGGTTTTGAGATCTCCCTGTAAATAGATCTTATGGTGCCAGTCACCTTATCAAAAACCTGATAGTGGATTCCTACCAGGGTGGTAGAAGAGTGGATGTACTAGTTTGGAGAACCATTATAAAATTCTTGTGTTGTATGGTTGATCATTTTCTCTTTGTTTTTGCTGTGCTGTGATAGAGTAGCTTCCCTATTTCTATTTTTTTCTATACTATTATTTTGTATCACCTATTTTCTCTGATATAAAGTTAAAACAGCCAAAAGTTTTAAATACTCTATTCACCCCCCTCCCCCGCTCTAGAGTAAATAAGGTCTATCCCCTTTTTTTCAATTGGTATCAGAGCGATGTTTCTTTGGTTGTACATGCTAACACTTGAACCAAAAGGTACTTGTTAGATCTGATTTATTTTCCCTAGTTTTTCTATTTATTCTATATCATGGCACATAACAAAGATTATGCAAGCACCAGACCTCCAGTTTGCAATCTGAATAAGTTTGCTATCTAGAAGGCAAGAATTAAGTTATGCATGAACTCTATTGATTAGGATATTTTTAATTCCATTTTGACAGGACCACAAACTCAAGAGACTACATCTACATCAACTTCCAATATACATGCTGTTCCACCACTTGAGTGGACAGATGCTCAAAAGAAGGCCAAAATAGCTGATGTCAAGGCCATGAATATTCTGGCTCAGATAATATCTGATGATATCTTCTAGAAAGTGGAAGCGTGCACATCAGCCAAGGCCATCTGGGATTCCCTGAACCAGATGTTTGTTAAATCAGTAGATGAGAGAAAGGACAGGAGATCCAATCTCATCTCTCAAAATGAAAACTTTAAGAAAGATGAGTCAGAGTCTGTGAGTGACATGTACAACATACTAAGCTCAATCATCAATGAGCTAAAGACTCTGGAAAAGGACATAACTCTCACAGAGGTCAATGATAAAATCCTCATGTGCTTCCCCAGTTCATGGGATTACAGAATCTGTCCAATCAAGGAAGCCAGAAGTCAGAATGAGATTTCCACTGAATCTCTACTTGGAAAGATCAAGTCCTATGAACAATTGATAAAGACTAGAGAAGCTGTTGAGCAGAAGACTCTCTCATCAGCAAGAAAGGAGTAGAACATTGCATTCAAAGCATCTGAAGAATCAGAAGCTCTAACAGCCAGTGAAGAATTTTTGAGTCTCTTAGCCAAGAGATTTTACAAGATGGGCAAGAGGGATTTCAGAAGAAAGTCATCTAGACAAGATGACAAGCCAAGGTATGATAAGACACCAACTAAATAAGTTGTTTGCTTTGGTTGCAGGAAGCCAGGACACTTCATCTGAGAGTGTCTAGAGAACCAAAATAAGGAGAGAAGAAGAGAAAAGGAACCCAGGAAGCAGCACTATAGCAAGCCCTCCTCCAACAAGCATAAAAGGAAGGAGAAAGGCTTTGTGGCTGAAACCTAGAGTGAAAATGAAGAGGAAGAAAAGGCAAAAGAAGTGTGTTTGATGGCCATCAATGCATCAGGCAGTTGTTCAGAAGCAGAAGATGACAAGTCAAAGGGTGAAGCTCTGAATCTGAGGAAGATAAGGTACTGTCTTCTTTTGACTTCAATTCAGATAATTTTAGAACTGAATTTAAATCTCTATGTATTGATTTAATTAATTCTGAAAAAGAAATTAAACAACATAGAGAAAAACTGACAAAACAAGATAACTTCATTTCTGAAAACATTTAATTAAAAGATGAATTAACTTTAGCAAATGAACAGATCATCACATTAAAAACAGAATTAACTGAGGCTAGGCAACATGAAGAATCCCTAAATGGGAGACGTATCAAGTTGATGGACATCACAAGCACAGTGAATTCTAGACTTATTGATAAGCTGGGCTTAGGTGCTTCATCAATCCAACCCCTATTGATTCAGAAAAATATTCTAACAACTCCAATAAAATTTGTTTCTGAAAAAGGCAAGGAAAAGATAGATGCTAATAATGTTAACTAAACAGAAGTAAAACAGAAGAATAAGAAAAGGAGAAAGAATAAGAAAAAGCCTAACTATAACAATGTTCAGTAGATTTCATCGAACTCAGATCGACGAAATATGTACAGTTTGTCGAACTCAAGTCGACGAACTTCGAACACAAATTTTTATTATAATTATTCTCTGAACTACGATCGATGAAACCAGTACGGTTCGTCGACCCGAGATCGACGATATTGGGGCCCAAAAAATGAATATTTATATTCTTTGAGTGGAGTTCGACGAACTCATCCCCATTCGTCGACCTCAGATAAACGAACTTACAAGAATTCATCGACCCAAGTTCATAATAACAGAAACTTTAATTCTAACAGACCACTTAATCAACCAAGAGATTATGTTAATCCATTTACCTAGTGGATAATTCCACCTAGAAGATTTCACACCCTAGGTTATAAAAATAAACCAAAATACTCTTATATTTTCAGTTTTAAGTATGTAAATAAACAAGGACCCAAGGTGACCTGGGTTAAGAATAGCTAATTTGTTTAATTGCAGGTGAAAGACTATCCCACCATAGAGCAATAGTGGTATCTGGATAGTTGTTGTTCAAAGCATATGATTGGCAACAAGGACAATCTAATAAACTACAAGTCTAAGCTAGGACCCAAAGTAATATTTGGTGATTCCAATTGTGGCCAGACTGAAGGATATGGAAAGGTCAAAATTAGAGCTGTCACCTTCAGGAAGGTAGCTTATGTAAGTGGACTGAAGCACAACCTTATATACATAAGTCAGTTATGTGATGAAAGGTTTCAGGTATCATTTAACAAAACTTTCTTTATTATTACTTCTGTAGATAACCAAGTAGTGTTAACTGGTACTAGAGTAGGTAATATTTATGTAGTTAACTTTAGGTCTGCTAAAACTGAAATATGCATGTTTAATCAAACTGGTCATGTTAATCTGAAAAATATTGCTAAACTCTCTAGGGACAACCTTGTTAGAGGGCCTTCTTGCCCCTATAAGAAGGAAAGCCTTTGCAGGGCTTGTCAATTAGGCAAGTAAACTAAAAATAACTTTAAGTCACTTAATAAGAGTGATTCACCTAGGATTTTGTATTTGCTTCACATGGGCCTTTTGGACCCATTGTTGTATAGAGCCTAGGAGGGAAGTATTATACCTTAGTGATAGTTGATGACTTCTCTAGGTTCACTTGGGTGTTATTCTTGAGAAACAAGTCAGATAACTTCAAGGTTCTTACAGATTTTCTTAAGAGCATAAGGATTGAGTACTCTACTCTAGTTGTATTGATCAGAAGTGATCATGGTACTGAGTTTGAGTCTCTTCCCATACAAGAATTCTGTGAGAAGGAAGGTATCAGGCACTGTTTCTCTGCTCCTAGAACTCCTCAACAAAATGGGTAGCTGAAAGGAAAAACAGAACACTCATTGAAGCTGCAGGCATATTACTTGTAGATGCTCACTTGCCCCTATCCTTTTGGACAGAGGCTGTGAGCACAACAAACTATGTACTGAATAGAAGTTTGCTTCATAAGCTTAAGGGCAAGAACCCTTATGAACTAGTCAAAGGGAAGAAACCTAAAGTAGATTATTTTAGAGTCTTTGGTTGTGTTTTTTACATTCATAATAACAACAAGAAATATATTAGAAAGTTTGAAGCCAAGGCTGAAATTGGATTTTTTCTTGGATATTCACAAGTAAGTAAGGCTTATAGGGTTTATAATAAATCATCTATGAAAATTGAAGAGTCTATTCATATTTCTTTTGATGAGACTAACATATTTTACAAGGAGAAGATCCCTTCTACCAGTGAAACTTTGCAGGTACCAAATCTGTGTGAGAATTTGGATGAATTGACCCTCACCAATGAGGCTGTTGCACATCCTTCTCCATATGTTGTTGAAGAAAGTGAAGATGATGCCACTGAACTCAGTGAAGAGCCAACAATAGCTATAATTCCACCAGAGGAATTAACTCCCCAAGCTGTTGCTCAACCAACTCCTCCTATTGAATTAGTCACACTTAGAGATCACCCTGTATCTCAAGTGATTGGAGACATATCAGTGGGTGTGCAGACAAGGAATTAACTCCAACAGGACATGATGCATGTCTGCTTCATATCTCAAACTGAGCCCCGATCCATAAAAGATATTGAGCAAGATCAAAACTTGATCATTGCAATGCAAGAAGAGCTCTACCAATTTGAGAGATGTAGAGTTTGGGATTTAGTTCTAAGACCCAAAGACTACCCAGTCATTAGAACTAAATGGATATTTAGAAACAAGCTAGATGCTTAAGGTCTTATCATCAGGAATAAAGCAAGATTAGTTGCTCAAGGCTACAGACAAGAGGAAGGCATATATTATGACCAGACATTTGCCACTATTGCAAGGATTGAAGCAATCAGAATATTTCTAGCATATGCAGCACACAAGAAGTTCACAGTATAACAAATGGATGTCAAAAGTGTATTCCTAAATGGTGAACTTAAAGAAAAGGTCTATGTGGAACAACCACCAGGTTTTATCTCTTCATCTCATCCATCTTATGTTTTTAAACTGCATAAAGCTCTCTATGGTCTAAAGAAGCTCCAAGAGCTTGGTATGAAACCTTAGCTAGCTTTCTCTTAGAGCATAACTTTTTTAGAGGCATTGTAAATAGGACTTTATTTATCAAGCATCGTCATGATAAAATCTTGTTAGTACAAATATATGTAGATGACATTATTTTTAGTTCTACTGATTCAAAACTATGCAAAAGGTTCTCCAACCTTATGCATTCCAAGTTTGAAATGAGTAGCATGAGTGAACTCTGCTACTTCCTTGGTCTCCAAGTAAAGTAGTCCCCTGATGGCATCTTCTTATCCTAATCCAAATATGCTAAGGAGCTGATAAAAAGGTTTGGGATGGTTGATGCTTCATCTAAGAGAACACCTATAGCTACAAATGTTGTGATAGATTCTGATGAACATGAGAAACCTGTTGATCAGAAACTATATAGGATCATTATTGGGTCCCTGTTATATCTCACAGTAAGTAGGCCAGACATTATGTTTGCTACTTGTTTTTGTGTTAGGTTCCAGGTGAACCCTAAAGAATCTCATCTTATTTTCTTAAAAAGAATTTTGAGATATATAAAGAGTTGCCCTAACTTAGGACTCTGGTATCCAACTGAGTCAGAATTTGAGTTGACTGGATACTCTGATGCTGACTTTGCTGGATGTAGAGTGGACAAAAAGAGCACATCAGGAACATGTCAGTTCCTTGGTGATAGGCTAGTGTCTTGGTTTTGCAAGAATTAAACATCTGTGTCTACTTCAACAGCAGAAGCTGAATACATAGCAGTTGGAAGTTGTTTTTCACAGATGCTTTGGATTCAGAACCAACTCTTAGATTATGGTGTCAACTTAAATAATTCAACTCTACTTTGTGATAATACAAGTGTAATTTTTATTGCACAGAATCCAGTGCACCATAGTAGAGCTAAGCATATAGATGTAAGACATCATTTCATTAGAGAGTGTGTTGACAAAAAGAAAATTAATCTTACCTTTGTCTCTACTGATTTGCTAAAGGCAGATATCTTCACCAAACCCTTGGATGAGAAGAAACATCTGTTCTTTATGAATCAGCTAGGTATGATAAATGGAGATGCATTAATTTAGCTTTCTGTCTGTGGTCAAAGAATTTGCCACAGCTCGTCGAATGGAGATCGACGAACTGATAAAAGTTCTTGAGAAAATTTGTCGACCTGAGATCGACGAACTATCTGTGTGAAGTTTTATTCGTCGACCGGAGAATGACGATACTGCTTCAGAAAATTTTTGTCGACCTGAGAACGATGAAAATTTTTCCCTTCTTCAGACTGAGATCGACGAACTCTTTTGTCAATAAAATATTTCGTCGAACTCAGATCGAAGAATTTTGTTTATTTCGCAGGACAGAGTTTAACGCTTCATATTCTGAAAATCTTATATCTAGGTTTTCTTCGAGCTCCATCCCGCACTTTTTATTTCCCTCGTACTTGATCTTTCTATTTCCTTTTGCAAGAGATCAATGGCGATTCTGACGAGCTCTCTCTCCGTAATGAAGTTTGACATAGGATTTGATATAGACTTTGAATCCTTTCAACATTCTGATAAGATTTTCTTGGATATACTGAAGTTATTTGAGGATCAACAGTTGAACAATTTCATGACAACCGGGATAAAGATAGCGGCTACAAAGATCAGAGAATGGGTATTTACCTCCTCAACTCCAGACGCCGAGACCATGACTGGCACACTATTTGGACATCAGGTTTCTCTAACCCCTACGGTTTTAACTGAAATTTTTGGTTTGATAAATGGTGAAGAAGATTTAGAAATAGATAGCTCTGAATATGATGAAATATTGAATAAAATGGGTCACATTGAAGAGAACCCTAATAAACTGTAGAAGAAAAATTTGTCTTCTGAATACAAGTTTTTAGCTGATGTAGTGGGTAAAGTATTGCTAGACAAGCATACTGCCCATGACTAAGTTACCCAGGCAACAATTTCTGGTAATGTGTGCTGTTGTAAATAAGAAAGCTGTCAATTGGGTTAAGATCTTGTTTGATTTAATAAGGAAAAAAGAACAGTAAGAAAGAGGTTTGTTTTGGAAGAATTTTGGGAATTTTTCTTCAGGAAAAGGCAACAGAATCCCTGGTCTTACATACCATATTCATTAATGCTTCCAAAAGGCTAACCTGTACCTTATTTGGAAGATGGGAAAGGACTATCTCAAAGCATTCTAAGGCTTCTTACTCTTCCAGACCATCTGAGGATACAGGAGCTGTGACAGCTAATCCCCCACCCCCAGAAGATGTTCCCTCAATTAGAATTCTATCCCCTCCATCGCATCAACACCAACCTACTCCTCCTTAAGTTTCCATTCCTTCATTAACCCTCCAACAATCATCCACATCTCAAGCTCATATTCCAACACAACCTAAATCTCCAGTACATCAACCCACACCTTTTTAATCTCCTAAATATCAACCAACACCTATTCAATCTCCAGATCATACCACACCACCTCAATCCCCACTTCCCAATCATCTTGTTGACATTCCCCTCCATAACCTCACATCTATTCCATCTTTTGATCTGTTATCATCATCTCCCATCAACACTCTATCATCCCCTAATGAGCCAATGACTGACACCTCTCTTTTCCACTCATCATCCATCCTCCATCCTTCTGTATCCACTCAGACACCCTCTGAGTTTATACAATTGGATTCCCCCTCCATTCCCTCTCTCTTGGAACTCATCACTCCCCTCCTCAAAACTCTTATAGCAGAGGCCATTAAACCTCTTGCTGATTCTATTTTGTCGTTATCTGCTCTCATTTCTGCTGCCCCCACTGTCCCTTCTTCCGGGGGCCTGGATTCAGGACCCTCTGAAATCAGGAAGGGGGAGATATCCAGTGAAGAATCTCCAATCTCCTCTCCTCCAGCAGTAGCAGAAGCAGCATCAATTTTACAGTTAGATGAGCTAGCAGATGCAGATGCAAATATGATTACAGAAGTTGAGACAGTAGTTGATTTTGATATGATTTGTACAGATGAGCAAGTTGATCCCAGAAGTTTTGACTGTTGGTGATTGTTTTATCAATCCCACAGTGGATTTATTTAGTTTATTAAAGTCGTTTGTTTATGCATATATAAACTATCCTCCAGAAGTTTGTCAAAAGCAATCTATGGCTATTATTTGTTGTACTTCACCAATAAGTCTTGAAGTTGTTAAACAACTAAAGACAAGTTTTGCAGTTTCTGTAAATTCTGAAATATCAGTTGCTGAGGAGGTTTACAGTCCTCCTCCTCGCATGTGGGCTGAGTCCCTAATGCCAAACACTGATGAATTTTTGTTTGCTGACTTAGAAGAAGATGATAATCAGATGGTTACTGAGAATGTTGCTCCACTAGAAGTTATAGAGCCTCAAGTGCTTCCTCAAGCTAAGAAGCAAATCTCAAAGGAAGCCTTGAAGGAAATTGATGATATGTATGACAATACTCCAGAATCTTCTAATGAAGATAATGATGAAGAGGATTCTGATGATTCCTATGATCCAAAAGCAAAGAAGAAGATTGTTAAGAAAAGGAAAGCTATTCCCAAAGCTGCTCCCAAGCCCAATCCTATACATGACACTCCCTACTATATTCTCCAAAAGATTAAACCTTATCCTGGGATGCCACAGTGGATATGGCTGTCAAAGATTGAGCAAAAAAGAAAGGAAGAAGAGAAGAAGGTATAGGTTTCCTCCTAAGCACTTCAGGAAAGACCCCCCTCTTCCTCCTCCTCCATCATCTGGGGCCTCTGGAAGTGCTTCTCTCAGATCAGCACCAGTTACCAAGACATATCAGAGACACTCCAAGCCAAGTCAATAGTAACAATCCTCTCAGAGCAAGCCTCCTCCTGCCAGAGAAAAGAAAAGTACTTCAGCTTCTCCTGATGATTCAAAGAAGGACTCTAGTCCTAAAAGGCCAGAATCTCCACCTAATCCTTTTGTAGATCCAGAATAAGAAACAACTGCAAAAATGGCCAGGTTTCAAGAGCTGATTGGACTTTTTATGATCAACAAAGCTAAAGCAGAAGGAAAAGATCCATCACAATACTCCACAATGTCATCTTGTAGAAAAGAAGAACTCAAGAGGTATACTAAAGCTAATAAATTTTTCAATGTAGATGATTATATGAGTTTGCATCCTGAAGCAGTAGTAAAAGAGACACTTCTTGCAATTTAATTGGAGCATCAGACATGACAATGTCAAAGAGAGAAGCTGCAAACCCAAATAGAGAAATTATTTACAAACAGCCCTCTGAGAAATCTGACAAAGCTGAGAAAGAGAAGCCAAAGAAGAACAAATGACTGTTGTGTTTAGTTTTTATTTTCTGAACTCTATTTGTTAATCATGAAGCACCTTTGTACATATTTGCTGGATGTTTTATTTTCTGCCAGATATATTTTATTCTGCTTCGTGATTGTTTTCTTTTATTTGTATTAGTGACCTCGTCCAAATAGGGGGAGATTGTTGGATCCCTAGTTTGGATTTTGGCTAGGTTCACTAATTAGGATGTGTTTGACCCACATTGTATAGCCAGGGTCAAGTCTGTTAGTCCTAGTGTTTAGGTTAGTTTTTAGATTCAACCTTCATGGACCAGCCAACAGAGGAATTTAGTAGACTCAAGACTTAGAAGAATTCAGAGTTCAAAATTATCAGTTCGAAATTCTTCGAACTCAGCTCGACGATCATCGATCTCAGACCGATGAACTCAGAAATCTTTCTCTGAGTTGAGCTCGATGATATTCGAGCTCAGGACGACGATCTCTTCATTCAGACAGATTCTCAGCTCAATGAACTTAGAGCGCAGAATTTGCAAGTTATTTCCAGAATGAAGTTCGCTGAGCTTAGGTCGACGAACAGGAATTCTCAGCTCGACGAACTTGGATCTCCAGTTGATGAATTCTGTTTAGAGGCTGACGATTTCTGTCCCGAGCCAGACTTAGAATTTTTCCTTATTTCTGTCCTTTTTTATTAAATTATTTAGCAGTAATTCTCTGAGTAATTAATGCTCATATTCTCCAGAATATAGCCGTTATTGGCAGTATTAATTATGGTCTTTATCAGGGTTAATTACTTGCTTATTTTTATTAAGACAGTTGGGGAAACTCATTAAAGTCAAATATTCAAGCCGTTTCATTCTCCAGATCAGTCAGCAATTAATGCTTGGAATTCAAATTTCAAAGGAGAATTTTGACAGCAGAATATAAAAGAGATTTCTCTTTAGACGGCTAGACAGTAATGAGAATACAGAGAAGATACACAGTATATACAAAAGAATAACTGCTTCTTCTCTGTGCAGAAAACATTCTGTTTTCCCTTGATCTTATTAAAAGCTCAAGAAGAACAACAATCATATATCAAGAGTCTTCTTCAACTTCTACTCCAGCAATCTTCAAGGACAACAACTCTTGATCAGTCTGCAAGTTCCTAGATCTCTTCAAGACAAGGCTGAAGACCTACACCTTGAGCAATGCTCCAAGCTTTCTGAACCATTCAACACTTCAGAAGGAGCTTTGACAAGAGAATCCACTCAAGTCTTCTCTGTTGCTTAGAGAAAAGAGAAGACATCATCACCTCTCTCACCTCCTGTAAAAAGGATTTATTAACTTTTATTGTTGGTTTTTGAGATCCTGATCAAAAGCCTAAAGGGTTGTGAGATCTCCCTATAAATAGATCTTGTGGTGGCAGTCACCAGATCAAAAACCTGATAGTGGATTCCTACCAGGGGTGTAGAAGAGTGGATGTACCCTGTTTAGGGAACCACTATAAAATTCTTGTGTTGTCTGGTTGATCATTTTCTCTTTGTTTTTGCTATGCTGTGATAGAGTAGCCTCCCTGTTTCTATTTCTTTCTATACTATTATTTGGTATCACCTATTTTCTTTGATATAAAATTAAAACAGCCAAAAGTTTTAATTACTCTATTCACCCCCCTCTAGAGTAAATCAGGTCTATCCCCTTTCTTTCAGTTATCACCTTATTTCTCTCGCGATAGCATTTTTACTTTCTAAGATAAACCATGTAATGAATTTTCACTCTACTTGGTGTTTGTCTTCTGATGCTACACGTTCACATGTCATTGCTCTATCTAATGCTTCCATGCATAAGAATTGGACTGACATGACATTATATATCTATAGCACGCAAGTTCTAGCACATGATTTTTATTCATGTCTTGTACAATGTTCCTCTGCATTAATTCTATAACTCTTATAGCATTGTACTATACATCATTATGTGTTTAGTCTACTCTTATTGTATAATCTTGCGTAACTCTCTAGACGGTTATTTCAAACTACTTCTACATACTGCACTCATCTGTGTGACCTCTATGCTTAATATTCTCTGATTTCATGCTTGGTCACCCCTATTATTTTTGCCTCTCGTTTCACTTTCAATAACATGCACTGTTTACTTTCTTTCTCATGCTCATTATATACTTCATTCCGTTTCTCTCGTACATGCGTAGGTTCGTTTATGTTCTAGCCCATGCCCTTTCGATAATATCAAAGGGGGAGAATAGATGGTTCATGAGTCATGGGTAAGTGTAGATCATATGTAGGGGAGCTTAGTTCACTGTGTGCACGTAGATAGGGGGAGCATATAGAACACATATATAGGGGGAGCGCGTGTGTAGGGGAGCTATATAGAACTTGAAACTCGAGCTTTCAAGACTATCTCTGATATATATACATTGTATCATGTACTTCATTATTATATCTCATGAACAGAACTTGATATTATCAAAAGGGGGAGATTGTTGGAGCCGACAGTTCACATATCCTTAGTTTGATAATATCAACTCTCATATTGTATTTGATTACATCTTATGTTTGGTAGAGTGTGCAAGTTTATAGATCCAAGAAACACAAGGAGCTCTCCTCAGGAACCTACTGCCAAGAGGTAGTAGCTAACGTCAGGCGGTAGCCTGAATTAAATGGCCAAGGCACTCCGAAATCTACCGCGTCACGCTAGTCCTACCGCCCATGCTAGATCGAGGAATTAATTCGTCCAGGATCTCAGGAACCTACTACGCAGGCGCTAACTTGATAACGCGCCACGGTAGACCACTAAACGATCATCGCGACTGATCGAATAGTTGAGACTGGCTAATTCATCGAGACTGGATGAGCATCGAGATTACTGGACTACCACCGGGCGCTAGCTTGGTACCGCGCCGTGGTAACGCACTCAATAATCTTCGAGACGAAAGCGTCGAGATGACTAGACTACCATTGGGCGCTAGCATAGTACCGCGCTATGGTAATGTACTCAACGATCTTTGAGATGAAAGCATCGAGATGACTGGACTACCGCCGGGCACATCTACCTGCCGTGCCACGCTAGTATTAGAAAAAGGAAAATATTCATTTTAAATATTTTTCAAGATTTGGAGAACAGCTATCAGGAACAAGCGCGTGAATCTACCGCCAGATGCTAGCCTTATCGTCGGTGGTAGCCTATTTTTACAAAGACGTATAAAAAGACGCCTCATTTTCTGTGTTCCTAACGAAGAAGAAAAGAGACACAGATCTATGACTCCTAGGGTTCGGCCGCCTCTCTATGATTCATTTTGTTGTCTCCGTAGAAGGAAAAGATGACCGCCTCCCTCCCGTTCCCGCACAAAGAACTCCGGCGAGCCAAGAACTACATCAACTATAAATAGACGACCGATTGTAAGCACCTGAAGATCTCAAGCATCGGTTGATAATTTCTCGACGGAGGAATCGTCAAGAGGGAGATTTTAATCTTTTAAATCCTTTAAACTTTTGTTGTAATCTTTCTCGTTTCTCTATATTATTGTGGTGATGGAAATCGACCGAGGAAGGTCATTGGAATCTGGGAAGGATTCCCTGAGAAATCATCCTGAGGAAGGGACGTTTAGATTGGGTGATCTAGCAGCGCTCTAAGATCCTTCCTTGCGTGGAGGTGAAGAGTCGGCTCAAAGAGCTTTCTTGGAGGGAAAGGGAGAGAGCCAACTGGTCTGGGGAATGGGTCGGTATAGAAAACCAAAAAGCTTTTTTTCACTCACCGCCTTCGATCATCAGCGTTATGGGGATCAAGATTTTGTGATTGTTAAAATAGTTGTTGATTTAGTTTTTGCAATGAAATTCATTTCTTGCCTCTATACTTGCGTGTACTGTTATAAAGTTAGTTTGTGTTTTCCTGAAGAGTGTATAGATCTCCAAGGGAGAATCTGCCTAGAAAAATGAGTTCAAAGACATACCATAGCGTGTTAGATACCTAACACCCAGTGGTAGCTTCCTGAACTAGTTTTTCCTTGGAACGAAATAATTCGAATTTTTGATAAACAACGCAAACCTTATTCACCCCCTCTAAGGTTGGCCACTAGATCTAACACAAATCATAACTAAGACAGCTCTGCTACCCTACCATTAAGAACCGTCATTTCTCCACACTCTCCGAGGATGCAGAAGCTACAGGTCGTCAATGTTGAAGATCCCAGCATGAGTGTAGCCTTCAATGTCACTGATTGCAGAGATCATCGATGGTGGATTTTGTCTTCAAGATCGATCCTTGCTGGAATAATAAAGATCTGGACAAATATCTAGTCTTCAGAGATCGCCCCCAATGCTGCTAATGTTGCCAATGCTATCATATACAGAGATCTGGTCTTGGAGATTGCCTATGGTGGATCTTGAAAGATAAATCTATGGGTAATTAATCACCCAGAGGGGGGGGGGGGTTAATAAGTGTCTTTAAAATTCTTTGTAACTTACATTATATATTCAACAAGTACTTGAAAAATAAACTTCACAAGTACATAGCACAAGCAAACGACAAAGCATAACACAGGAAATCCACAGTACACATAGAATTTATAGTGGTTCCCCTATCTAGGGTACATCCACTTTCCCCCTTCTTCCTCACTAGAAATGTACTAGATAAGGTTATATCTCCTCCTCTTTAACTCAGATCAAAAGATCTTACAGTCTCATTTTCTGTTAAGAAACCTACACTTAGACCAACAGGTCCTACCTCAGAGATTCACCCAACCTCCTACTTCAGGTCCCTCAAGAACCCTACTTAAGCCTTTATAACACATGCTTACACCTCAGTGATAACACTCAAATCACCCATCTTAGGTCCCTCAAGAACCCTATCTCAGCCTTTATAAATTAGGTTTACAACTCAGAGATTAAATCTCCTACCCATACATATCTCATAGAGATCTTACAAAATTAAGAGGTAAATTATAAAAATAATCTCAGAAAACAGTAAATCTGTAATTTGACTTATCTGAGAATTTAGATTCTTCAATTCAGTAGTAAAGTATAAATTCTTGAAAAGACTGGCTGAAAAGATACTTCTTTGGATCTGCAATCTTCTTGAAGATGATTGTATTGATTTCCTTGAAGATATTATAGAATAGATCCACCTTAATCTTCTGATCAACTTGATGAAAGATCTGAAAATTTTCTTGAAGACCTTCATCTTCCTTCTTCTTGAGGTTGTTGACCTCCTCTGACTTATAAAAATCAGAATGAGAGAATAGAATGATTTATCTTATTGATCATGCTTCTGTGTAGATGTACAACCCCATATTCGCCCCTGTATAGTTTTAAGCTTTTTGGACGTCTTGGCACTCTCGGTGCCCAATTTTGGCTCTTACTTGGAAATATACTAGTAGGGGGAGGGAAAATCTGCATCTCCCCCTTGACCCCTTTTTCAGTGGGTGTGGCAAGATGGCCGACCCCCCCGGCTTTCTAGGTGCGAGGTAGGAGGGGCACTCCGGATGGAGACCAGCCCTCTTAGGCGAGCCCGGCCGGCAGCCTAGGGCTCGCCCGGGCACCCAGCCCTCTTGGGCGAGCCCGGCCGGCGGCCTGGGGCTCGCCCGGGCGCCTAGCCCTCTTGGGAGAGCCCGGCCGGCGGCCTGGGGCTCGCCCGGGCATCCAGCCCTCTTGGGCGAGCCCGGCCGGCGGCCTGGGGCTCTCCCAGGCGCCCAACCCTCTTGGGCAAGCCCGGCCGGCGGCCTCGGGCTCGCCCGGGCGCCCAACCCTCTTGGGCGAGCCCGGCCGGTGGCCTGGGCCTCGCCCGGGCGGCCAGCCCTCTTGGGCGAGCCCGGCCGGCAGCCTGGGGCTTGCCCGGGCACCCAGCCCTCTTGGGCGAGCCAGGCCGGCGGCCTGGGGCTCGCCCGAGCGCCAAGCCCTCTTGGGCGAGCCCGGCAGGCGGCCTGTTGCTCGCCCGGGCGCCCATTCCCCTTGGGCGACCCGGGTCGGCGGCCTGGGGCTCTCCCAGGCTCCTAGTCCCCTTGGGCGAGCCCGACCGGCGGCTTGGGGCTCGCCCGGGCGCCCAGCCCTCTCGGGCGAGCCCGGTCGATGGCCTGGGGCTCGCCCGGGCGCCCAGCCCTCTTGGGCGAGCCCGGACGGCGGCCTGGAGCTCGCCCCTTTAGTTCTTCTGCGTGGTCCGCCCACTCGCCTCGGGTGTCCGAGGTGGGGGTAAGGGGGAGGAGCATGGTTCAGCCTCCACCTCCCCCCCAGACCTCTTGTTGCCATGTTTTTACTATTGTACCCCCGGGGTAGAAATTACCTCTCTATCCCCCGGTGTGGAGGCTTGTTATTGGCTAGAAGTTTATTTGTCCTAAGGGCATTTTGGTCATTTTACCCCCAGGACTTGGAAAAACTATAAATAGACCCCCTTGGGTGCCTTTGGAGAGGATGAGATTTCCTTACCTCCTCCTCCCTTAGCTTCATCTTGGTAGAGTAGAGAGAGCTCTCCAAGGCGCCCAACTCAGCCACTTGGTGAGGGAGGGGAAGTGTTCTAGCAACCTTCTGGGTGTGAGGTGGGACCTCCGTGCTAGAGCCAAGGGTCTGTTCATAGCTTCCTAGATCTTTGGTCTGTGACGTTCTCCCGAGTGTAGTAGGTGTGAGAACACCCCTCTTTTGGGACCCCGAACTCCACAGAGGTCATTTTTGGCTTCAACATTTTTGTGCGGTGAGCATGGAGAGTGACCAGCATAGAAGATCTCAGGATAGTATCTAGGGATCAGGGAGGTAGTGATGATCTCGGCGAGCTCCCCAACCCCGGACCTTTCGTGGGAAGGGAGGAGTTCATGGCTTCCATCCAAGGCATCATGGGGATGCTTAGAAGCATTGCCCCTCGGGCTGACAGCTCAACCCCAACCCCCCAGGGACTTGCTCCCAGGGGTCCCGACGAGCTGACCCAGAGTGGTCTCGGCGAGCTGCCTCCCAGGGGAACATGCGAGGTGACCCCAACAGGGGAAGAAGGAAGTGCACCAGGTAGGCGACTTGGGAAGGAAAGGATGGGAGAGGGGGTTGTGCGAGACCTCCTCAGCCAAGAGTTATTCCCCAGCCCGGCGAGTGCTAGCCCTCCAGGCGAGTAGGTTGCGCGAGTAGAGGTGGCGAGAGCACCCCTCAGGGTGTCACCTTTCAGCGAGCTGATCGTCTCAGTTCGCGTTCCTGAAGGGTTCAGAGAGCCGGACATGGCTTACTATACCGAGAAGGATGATCCCGTCCAGCACCTGCAGTGGTTCGAGGATGCCGTCTCCATCAGGCTAATGATGGATGCCTTCAAGTGTCGCCTCTTTGCGATCACATTGAAGGAGAAGGCAAGGGACTGGTTTCATCAACTCACTCCGAGGTCGATCTATGGGTTCGAGGACTTGAGCCGAAGCTTCCAGCTCCGCTTCTCCACCTCTAAGAAGAGGAAGAAGAGTCCAGAATCCATCTTCCTTATAAGGCAGAGGGCCGAGGAGTCGCTGGCCCACTACGTTGACAGGTTCTAGGAGGAAGTCCTTGATGTCCAAGAGATGTCGGGGTATGCTCTCCAGATGACCTTCACCGTCGGGCTGAAGGAGGGCTTCTTCAAGATGAGCTTGACTCGGAAGGCCCCCCTTTCCTTCGAGGAGTTGATGGAAAGGGCGGCAGAGGAGATAGCCATGGAGGAAGCCAACCCAGCCTTTGTGAATAAGTTGGCAAAGTTGACAGAGACAGAGTCAAAGGAGCAAGGTGGCCCAAGACATCATGAAGGAAGAAGGAGGGAGGAGCAGAGACTCAGGGGTTCCAGGGATAGGAGGGTCCGGAACCAGGCTGGAGGCAGCAGGGAAGACCTCCCCAAGGTCTAGGAAGAGCTCTCGTCCCAGGTGAAGAGAACTTCCACGGGGGCCAAGGGAGGAACAACTTCCAAAGGCAAGCCCCAAGGCATCTCCTACTCCCACCCTAGTAGGCCTTGGCGATAGGCGGAGGAGGAAGAGGCAATGGGAGAGACCGCCGAGCCCGCCGAAGGAGGGGAGAAAAGGCATTGCCATACTACGACTTCCACCAGGTGGAGGGTCACGTCACAGCTACCTGCCCCGAGTTTTTGGAATTGAGGGGGGCGAGAGGCCCTGCCCAGCCTCAGCCGCCGGCACAAGTTGAAGCTCCACCCCAAGTGAGGGGGAATGATATATGTGAGGATCGGGTTGATGTAGGAACCCGAGGTACCATATGAGCGACTCACGTTGGAGTGGAGACCGTGCCCAGACCCCCTGAAGAAGCCTCGCCTCAGCAGAATCTTGTATTTCTTTTTTATGTTGCAATGAGTTCAGCCCCTGACCAGTTGAGTCGAGGGGGGGGGGGGGTCATGTAACCCATCATGTTTTCCCCTTTGGAGGATGTTGGATTTGGAAAGGTTTGGTTGAGATGCTTAGTCCCCCCCCCCCCAAGAGAACCTCCTCATGCCAGGCTCTCACTGGCTAGATGGGTTGAGGCTACCTTGAGGAAGCCCAGTTCCTTTGCTCCGATGATGGTCCCGCTGTCAGGCTCCCACTAGCTGGCAGGGCAGGCGTGCCTATCGTGGAAGCTTAGTTCCCTTGCTACGATGATGGTCCCGCTGTCAGGCTCTCACTAGCTGGCAGGGCAGGCGTACCTCTCGTTGAAGCCCAGTTCCTTTGCTCTGATGATGGTCCCGCTGTCAGGCTCTCACTAGATGGTAGGGCAGGCGTACCTCTCGTGGAAGCCCAGTTCCTTTGCTCCGATTATGGTCCCGCTGTCAGGCTCTCACTAGCTAGAAGGGCAGGCGTACCTCTCGTGGAAGCCCAGTTCCTTTGCTCCGATGATGGTCCCGCTGTCAGACTCTCACTAGCTGGCAGGGCAGGCGTACCTTTCGTGGAAGCCCAGTTCCTTTGCTCCGAGATGATTCCGCTGCCAGGCTCTCACTAGCTGGTAGGGCAGGTTGATCTCTCGTGGGAGCCTGTTGGGTATATTGGAAAATATGTACCTGATTTGGAGAAGCCTCACTTAGCTCAATGGTATATATCAAGGTGTATTTGATGTTATTTTGAGTTTATATATGCAGGTTAAGTATTGGCTAAAATGCAGAAAAAGTTTCTAAGTCCATGTGTCGACACTTAAGGAAGTCTGTGTCGACACTTGGAAAAGTTATGTCGACACCTAAAGCAACTGTGTCGACACACGGAAGTATTAGTCGACATCAACTGTGTCGACACCGGGAGGCAGTGTCGACACAAAGAAGTATTATTCGACATCAACTCTGTCGACACCGGGAGGCAGTGTCGACACAAAGAAGTATTAGTCGACATCAACTGTGTCGACACCTGGAGGCTGTGTCGACACAAAAATTTCTAGACTATATTAACTGTGTCGACACACAGGACTTGTGTCGACACTCAGTAGAGTTTCAATAATGTTGATTGCTGTGAAGTGAAGAAGTGACTATGTCGACACAAAGAAGCAGTGTCGACACATTCTGCAGATGCAGTGTCAAGAAGCTGTGTCGATACCAAAGGAATTATGTCGGCATCACCAAAGCATGTGTCGACACTTAATCTACTTGTGTCGACACATAATGACAATCTATCTCGACGCTTTGCTGACAAAGACAAAGGTTCAAGAACTCACTGGAGACTTGACAACTTTGTATTCCAACAAGTTTGCTGAAGCTGTCAGACTTGCCAGAAGTTGGTTAGAAACCGGATCAGTCGGGTACCATGGATGAAGTCTATATATATAAATGGATTCTGTCAAATCAACGGGTGGTGGAAGGTGAACAACAATAATAACTATTGATCATTGATAAAGAAAGTGCACGTCACACTAAAGAAGATTTTCGTGAGAAGATCTAAGGAGAATTCAAGCAAGAATTCTGAAGAAACTTCAGAAGTTCTAGAGAGAGAGAGATCTCCAACTGTTGAAGTAAAGAAGGAGACATTTACAAGTCTCTTAAGAAGCAGATCTTGAACTAGTCTGCTAAGAAGGATTCAGACCTATTTCCTGATTCTAATAAGGAAGCTGGCAGTCAATCAACTTCAAAGGAGATCAACCCTACTGAGTTCAGATTCAAGAAGCTTTGAAGAAAGCTAAGAACAGGTTGATTTCAGTCATCAGACTTATCAAGAAGCTGATCAAGAAACCTCTTATCCCTTTTCTCTCAACAAGGGTAAGAGTCCATCTAAACATTTATCAAATTTTGTAGGATCTTTTCATAGATCTGAGTTGTAAGCCTATATTATAAAGGCTGAGTGTAGGAGATATAGATCTTTGAGTGGTAGGGCTTTTGAGCCTGAGTGTAGGAGAAATTTTTCTCTGAGTTGTAGGCCTTGTGTCAAGGCTGAGGTAGGGATGTTAGCCTGAGCTGTAGGAGTGTGGTTACACTCTGAGTTGTAGGAACCTTATAGGGTTCTGAGTTATAGGAACCTTTCAGGGTTCTGAGCTGTAAGATCTGTGGATCTGAGAAGAAGGAAGAAGTTAGGCCGAATCTAACACACTGCTAGATAGGTGAAGGAGAAAAGTGGATGTACCCAGACCTTGGGGAACCACTATAAATTTGTGTACAATCTGTGATGAATGTGTGATTGCTAATTCTGTGTTGTGATTGCTATAGAATAAGTTAGATTCTAATTTAAGTACTGAAATATCATTCTGCCTTAAGTATAAAAGAAAAGAACCTATTCACCCCCCCTCTAGGTGTTTTGGTTATCTTGAAATCAATTCTATCAAGTGGTATTAGAGGGAGGTTGCTCAAAGAAGGACTTAACAATCTGAGTAAGATCCATAAGGCAGATTCAAGATCAAGACAATGGGTTCAGGAGAAAATCATAAGGAACTAGGTTCTATGAAATTACCCACATGCTGGAAAGAGATTTTTGGAATATGGAAAGAAAGGGTCAGGCTTTTCATGGAGGATTCTGATCCAAGGATATACATTACTGTAATGGAAGGTCCTTATGTTCCAATGAAGGTGTCTGTTCTAGATGCCAATCAAAGAACTCCCAAAGATTTTTCATAGATGAATAAGGATGAGATCATCCTGGCTACTATGGATAAAAGAGCCCAGAATATCATATTAAGTGTCATAGATGATTCAACCTTTCAAAATTTGATTCACTGCAAGACCTCCAAGGAAATGTTGGACACTTTGATTGTCTACATGGAGGGTTCTGAAGAAGTCAGACAAGATAGAAAATCTATGCTAAACCAGGAATATGAGAGTTTAAGACAAGGAAAGTCAGATGGTATAACTGAGTGTTATAAGAAGTTTTATAGAATAGTAAATGAACTGATGTCCTATGGAAGGATCTTCAGTACATATGAACTAAATGATAAATTTCTAAGATCCTTGACAAAGGATTGAGACACTAAGATTTATGCCATTAGAGAAGAGGCCAAACTTACAGATATCTCTCCTCCAACTTTGTTTGGAAAATTGCTGTCATATGAGATGCAACTGATGGCTAGGAAAGAGGAAGAGAAAAGTGCAAAAAGGGAGCATAGAGAAAAGTCTGTGGCCTTCAAGGTGGAAACCACTAGGAAGAATAGGAGGATGTATCCATCACCTCCTGAGATTATTGCTGAAATTACTTCAGATAATTCAGACAACCAAAGTTCTGATAGCAGTGACTCAGATAAAGATTTTGATGCCTTCATAAGGCAATTTCAGAGATTCCTGAAGAAGAAGTAGTGGAAGACTAAGCCCTCTACATCTCAGCCTGTGGATGACTATTATCAAAAGAGGAAGTCATCAAGAAAGGGCAGGAGCAGGTCTAAGCCTAGTAAATCTACAACATAAAAAATAGTTTGCTACTACTGTAATAGGCCTGGACATGTTGTGGCTGAGTGTCCAGACAAAAGAAAGGAATCTGCTAATAAAAGGAAGACTCAACAAAAGAGCAAGAAGGATAAATCCTTTGTTGCTAAGAAGGAGAAAAGCTTAACAGATAAATCATCTTCAGAGTCTGAATCTGAAGCTGACGCATACATTAGTATTTATGCAGAAGATGAAGAAGATGAGTTTATACAATTGGTTAACTCTATCTATGAACAAGAAGACCATCAGTGCATGGGACTGATGGCTGGGTCAGAAGTAGACAAGTGTCAGGATCAGCCTGGTCCTAATAAGGTACAATGTTTTTCTAGTAATTCAGATTGTAGTATTGGTACAGAGTCAGCAACATCTGCATCAAGTGATGTGGATGGGTCTGAGTCTGAAGGTGATATTTCATCAGCTGATAGATGAATATGGGGACTTGTTGCAGGCACTAAAGAAAAGCAAAAACCTGGCCAAAACTCAGGCTAAGGAAATTGCAGATCTTAAGATGGCTGCATCTAATTTAGAGAAAGAGTTGGATCAAAAAATGAATGAGGTTTCCAAACTGAAAACTATAACTATTATTCATATGGGTACAATCACATACAAAAATGATCTAATTAAAAGTTTGGAAGTCAGACTTCAAAAGGAGAAAGATTTGATGGCTAGTTATTCCAAGCCAAAATCAGTTTTACCCTTAATAGATGAGTTTGTGGCTCAAAAGGGTAAGGCTGGAATAGGCTTTAAAGGTAACACCAGGGCTGTCCAATTTAAGAGAAAGGGCAAAGCCTCAGTCCAGCCACTGAATTTTAAAGTCCCTATAGTTTTTAGAAAGGTACAAGAGCCTTCTAACAAGTATGACCTTGAGAATACTCATGGACATAGTAAGACTGAAGTTCTGAATGACAAGGGTGTTTATGTCAATAAGGCAGCCCATGTTCATAAACCCCATGTTTGTGAGAAACTAGTGGGAGTAGCTGCAGCAGTACCAGCACAAAATAAAAGATTTACTGTCAACAAGACTGTCAAGAATGTATCTAAAAATAGATACAACAAGTATGAATGCTGGTGCTGTGGCAAGACAAGTCATTATGCCATAGATTGTTGGCATAACACTAGTGTCAGGAAGAACAACAGTCTACCTGTTAGAAGAGCTGCAGGTAGATTTATTAAGTATGAAGCTAACTTGAACCAAGGACCTAAGACTTACTTGGGTTCTAAGGAGAGGTAATTCTTTATTGCAGATGAGTCCAAATTACCATGCCCCTATATGGTACTTGGACAATGGATGTTCCAGGCACATGACTGGAACAAAGGGGTTGCTGAAGGAGTACTTACCTATCATAAATGGGTCTAAAGTAATCTTTGGTGGTTCGTAAAAGGGAATCATCAAAGGGTTTGGTAACATTTCTAATAACCAGATTACTATCACTCAAGTAGCCTATGTGAAGGGTTTGAAACACAACCTTATAAGCATAAGTCAGCTGAGTGATTTAGGATATGACATTTCATTTATTAAGAATGAATGTCATATCAAAAGATCAAGTGATCAAAAGATCATTTTGACAGGATATAGAAAAAGAAATGTGTATTGTCTTAATTTTGAGTGTGACAACAATGTTTCTCCTTTTTGTCTTGTAGCTGATAAGAGAGCCTCTCATTATGTAAAATGGCACAAGAGGCTGGCCCATCTTAACTACAAAACAATTGGCCAACTCTTTAGCAAAGAGTTAGTAAGGAATGGTCAAAAAGTTAAGTGTATAAAGGATGGGATATGCTCAGCTTGTCAAAAAGGAAAGCAGACAAAATCCTCATTTCATAGCCTTGAAAACAAGGATTCAGTGAGGTGTCTATACCTCTTACATATGGATCTATTTGGTCATATGCCAGTTCATAGTCTAGGTAGGAAGGTCTACACTTTTGTGGTGGTAGATGACTATTCTAGATATTCCTGGGTGTTCTTTCTGAGACAAAAATCAGAAACCCCAAGTGTTTTATATAGTTTTGTCAAGCAAATTTAGAATGAACTTAACAGTACAGTGGTCAAAATCAGAAGTGACCATGGCACTGAATTTCAATCTGAGAGTATGATAAAACTGTGTGAAGAATTTGGGATTTTTCAAGAATTCTCCTCACCTAGAACACCACAGCAAAATGGTATTGCTGAAAGGAAAAATAGAACACTGATTGAGGTTGGTAGAACTCTATTGAGTGACACTTATCTCCCAAAATATTTTTGGGCTGAGGCAGTAAACACTGCATGTCATGTGATTAATAGGACTTCTATCACCACAAGCCACAAAAAGACTCCCTATGAGATCATGAAGGGTAGAAAACCAATTTTATCCTTTTTTAGGATCTTTGGTTGCAAGTGTTATGTCCTTAACAATGGCAAGTCTTATCTAACTAACTTTTCTGCCAAATCCAAATATGGGATATTTGTTGGGTACAACAACAATAGTAAGGCTTATAGAGTCTACAACTTGATTACTTAAGTTGTAGAAGAGTCTATACATGTTGTATTTGATGAAGCAAGACTGATTAACAGTGAGTTGCCTTGTAGCTCATGCAGTTCTACAGGTATAAATGAGAAAATGGACAAGCTTATCATTACAGAAGAATAAACTGAAGAGCAGGAAGTGGAAAATGGTGGCTACTGTCTAGGGGAAGTACAGGACTCTCTAGATGCAGATGTACACAAAGAGGTGCAGCATATTGAAGAGACTGGAGGTGTTCAACCTAAAGATAGTCTACCTCCAGCTGTTAGACACTTAAAGGATCATCCAACAAATCAGATAATTGGTGATCTAAGACATGGAGTACAAACCAGAAGCAGGAACTTGAACACAGTGCTTTGCTCCAGCTTCCTATCTCAAGTGGAGCCAAAGAGATTTGAAGAAGCTATTCTGGACCCACATTGGATTGATGTTGATGGGGACGACGACCCACTTCTTGATGACGATGCAGTTGATGATGATCCACCGCCACCATCCAAGGATCTGCGACGCCGCAACAATCTTGACGGGCAACGTTACAACCTTCGCCCTCGGCACATGAAGAACTTTAATTAATTTTAGCATGTCTTATGTTATATTATTTTTGGACATTTAATCTGGACTGCGTTTAGCCAGCCTTAGCTACATTTTTATGTTGGTCTGCGTTTAGCCGGCCATTGCTGTTTTTATTTTGGGCTGCATATAGCCTTTGGTGTGTGCTTGGCTATATATTAAGCCATGTTCTTATGTAAAAGCTGATTTTGGAAAGAAGAATATTGAAACCCTAAACTCACTTGCCTCTCTCACTCTCTCTCTCATCTAGTGGCCGCCGCCCCCCTCTCTCCCTCTCCCTCTCTACATTTCGGCCAAGCTTGGCCGAACCCCCTCCTCCTCCTCCTCCTTCAAACCGCCGGCCGCCTACCACTCATCCTCCCCTCTCCTATTCTTCCTCTCCACCACTAACTCTCCCTCCCATCTACTCCCCCATTTTCGGCCAACACTAAGAAGGATCTCCACGGTTCAACAACGGATTGGGAAGACTCTACCGGTCGTGACGCGACGAAGGCGGACGTGTACATCTTCTTGGCTCATCTCCGGTAGGCTATTGGAGGGAGCGATCATTTGTTGTGGATCCAACACCTCGGATCTACAAACTCCGAGTGGGTAACGAAACCTCCTACCAAGAGTGCTCTTTTTCTTAGATTTTCTTGTTGGTGGTTGAGTTTTGGCGTGACTTTGGAAGCATCGGAATTTTCGTGGTTATTTTCTTGCGGATTTTGCGTTTTCTGGATATTTCTTTGAGAATACGAAAAGGATTGGCGAACCTTGCTTTGTTCTTGTTGGGGAAACATCCACCCTTTTCGAATCGTTTTGTTTTGGTGGATCTTTCTTTGGTACAACTCCGCGCTCGTCCGGAATCAATATTATTCCCTTTAGCTTGTGGGGGTATAAGCCTATAGCCTATACTCACACTCTAACGGTTGCTACCCGTGCGCTGCGTTAAAAGAAATTAGGCATATTCGGGGCTGCGTTATTTGTGTGTTTGGGTAGAGTGGAGCGGCGTTGGTTCTTGTTCGGAGACGTGTGCGACCACCGCAATCCGGTGGCCTACGTCAAATTTGGTATCAGAGGGAGGTTGTGTTGGTTTCCCAACCGACACCATCCTCTTACTCTTCCGTAGTTGGTTTTTCGATTCTCGCTAGGTTGCGCGCAGCCCGTCACAAGTCTAACTAAATCTGAAATTTTGCTGAATTTGGTCTGCCAATAGTAAAAACAGAAAAAAAAAAATATTCAGAAAAATTAGAAAAAAATTTCTGGGAGCTCGTCAACTTTTTTCTAAGCGTAAAAGTCTAAAAAATCATCTTTGTTTTCTCAACGGATTTGCGTCAAGAAAATCATCCTTTATAAAATTACTCTGTCCAGACCTATCCTAGTCTTCAGCTGTTCATGCGCACTAGACTTGGGACTGAATATTCCCCCTCCACTTCTCAAATGGCTAACCACCATGATGATGACCGCACACCGGCCACCATCGCGGAGCTTCGGGAAGAGTTCAACACTAGGTTCGATGCTCTGACACAATTAATACAAGGGTTGGCTGTCAACCAAGCGTTGCCCCGTAATCCTGCTGCTGGGATACCCAGACCGGGTTTTCCTCCCCAGGCCGCTCACCCACGCGATGATAGGCACCACCAATATCACGAGCAGGATGATGAACACACGCCACGAGCCCCTTATGAGTTTGATTTAGCTAGAGCCGTTAAGATTGACCCACCCTCATACGATGGCATGGGTGAACCCCAAGCATTTCTAGATTGGGTCATGGAGATCGAGTGTTACTTCGAGTGGCGTAACCTAACGGACGGCGAGAAGGTGCGGGTAGCACGAATGAAACTTATGGGACGGGCCAAAACCTTCTGGTTAAACGAAGAGAGGCGACTAGGTACCGCGAATGGTTTACCCCCAATTGGGTGGAATGCCATGAAAGCCCTTCTGACTGATCAATATGTCCCCACGTATCACCGAACTCAAATGTTCGACGAGTTAGCCACCCTTCACCAGGGGAGCAAATCGGTAGCGGAGTACATGGGACTCCTTAAGGATATGATGGTACGATGCGAGGTTAGAGAAATGCCCGAAGTTACGCTTTCCCGTTTCCGTAAGGGTCTTAACCCGGACATCCAAGGCAAGCTTCTGCGTTATGGTCACACGGACCTCAACACTACCTTCAACGCTGCTCTGGATATCGAGAAACATAACGCCCACAAAACTAAGGGGCGATCCTTTCAGAAAGGAAAATCTATTCTCGGTGCCCCGCCCACGTCCTCCATGAGGGACAAGGGAAAATTCCGCTCTACTGATTCAAGCTCCATCGTTATCACCGCTCGGAATAACAAATATCCCAACGGCGAGAGAGTTCCGATAGGGAGAGTTAGTAAGACTAACGCCACTTGTTTTACGTGCGGGATACAAGGACACTACGCTAGTGAGTGCCCCTCTAAATCGAAGCCCTTAGCTCTTATGGACTCCTCCTCTGAGCCTGCTGACATTGTCTATGAGGCCGCGGGCGAGTCTGAAGGCGAGCCTAGTGATATGGAAAATGAGTCTTACATGATGGTGATGCGTCGCATTTTAGCCACCCCGCGAGTATTGGACGACTATAACAGGACGAGCATCTTTTCTTTGAATTTTAAAAGCGGTGATAAGTGGTGTAAACTGATCATTGATAGCGGGAGTTGTATGAATGTCATTTCGGAGAATGCCGTTGCGCGGATGAAGGTAAACACGGAACCACACCCCCAACCATATAAGATCGCTTGGGTCAACAAAACCTCCATCGGGGTGTCCAAGCGATGCCTTGTTCCTCTAGTTATCAAGGGATACGTAGATAAAGTGTGGTGCGACGTGATCCCTATGGACGTTTGTCACGTATTATTGGGGCGTCCGTGGCTCTTCGATTACGATGTGACTCACTTCGGTCGTGCAAACACTTATGAGTTCAAGTTTAACGGCAAGACCGTCACCTTGGCACCCACTCCTCCTAAGGATCCGTCGATCGCCTCGTCGGACACAATTGTGCCCGCGGAGAAGAAAACGTTAACCTTAATTGGTAGGAAGGAACTCGAGCGTCACTCCTTCGTTGAGGGTGTCCTTTATGCGCTAGTTTGCCTACAAGTCAAAGGCGATGAGCCGTCGTTCGAGAGTCTACCGCCGGCATTGCGTGATCTTTTAGAAGAATATAAGGATGTGTATCCGGAAGAGTTGCCCGCAACATTACCCCCGTTGCGGGATATCCAGCATGCCATCGATCTCATTCCGGGTTCCTCCCTACCCAACCTACCACATTATCGATTGAATCCGTCCGCCCACGCGGAGCTGCAAACCCAAATTGCTGAATTGTTACAAAAGGGATTTATTCGTCATAGTAAAAGCCCTTGCGCCGTACCCGCCTTGCTAGCACCCAAGAAAGACGGGTCATGGAGGATGTGTGTGGACAGTAGAGTGATCAATAAAATCACTATAAAATACCGTTTCCCCATCCCGCGTTTGGACGATCTGTTGGACATGTTAGCCGGGGCCACGATCTTTTCGAAATTGGATCTTAGGAGTGGCTACCATCAAATACGGATTAGGGAAGGGGATGAGTGGAAGACAGCGTTTAAGTCAAAGGAAGGACTTTATGAGTGGCTAGTAATGCCGTTCGGGCTCTCCAATGCCCCCAGTACATTTTCTCGGATGATGACTCACGTATTTCAACCGTATATGGGGAAGTTCATCGTTGTCTACTTTGATGACATACTCATTTTTAGCACCTCGACTTCCGATCATGAGAGGCACTTGAAGACTATTTTGGAGACGCTCTGAATGGAGGAACTGTTTGTCAATATTAAAAAGTGCACGTTCTATGTGCCATCAGTGGAGTTTCTAGGATACATTGTTAGCTCGGAGGGCATACACGTAGACCCCAAGAAGGTCCAAGCCATTGTGGATTGGCCGGAACCCACCAACATTAGGGAAGTTAGAAGTTTCCATGGTTTAGCTACCTTCTACCGCCGGTTCATACGCGATTTTAGTAGCATCATGGCTCCCATCACGGAATGCATGAAGAAGGGTGACTTTGTGTGGTCCAAATCCGCCACCAAAGCATTCCACACGATTAAGGCCCGGATGTCGGAAGCACCCCTCTTGCGATTACCGGATTTCAATAAGGTCTTTGAGTTGTCTTGTGATGCTTCGGGGATTGGCATTGGGGGCGTCTTAAGTCAAGAGGGGCACCCGGTTGGCTACTTTAGTGAGAAGCTTGCGGGACCCAAGCTCAATTACTCCAACTACGACCGGGAATTTTATGCCATTATTCGATGTCTCCAACACTGGAGGCATTACCTCCTTCCTAAGGAGTTCGTTATACTTTCCGATCACGAGGCGTTACGATTCGTCAACTCTCAAGGTAAAATCAGTCCACGCCACGCAAAGTGGGTCTCCTTCCTGCAGGAGTACTCCTTTAATATTAAACATCTGAAGGGGAACCTCAATCGGGTAGCTGATGCTCTGAGCCGCGTCTCCCTATTATTGACCACACTTGAGGTTAAGGTCGTAGGTTTCGAACGTATTAAGGACGAGTATGTTCAGTGTCCGGATTTTAAAGATATCTATTTATCCACCCAGGGCGAGTCTCCCACGACCATTTCTGCATACTATCTCCGTGATGGCTATTTATTTAAGCACGCTAAGCTATGCATCCCTCGTTCTTCCCTTCGCCACTTTATAGTTTGGGAATTACATAGTGGCGGCCTCGGCGGTCACTTTGGGCGTGACAAAACCATTACCTTAGTGGAGGAAAAATTTTATTGGCCCGGCCTCAAGTCAACAGTACACAAGGTGGTCGGAAGTTGTAGAGCGTGTCAATTGGGAAAAGGGAATAAGATGAATGCGGGTCTTTATACCCCCCTCCCGATCCCTTTCGTTCCTTGGGAGGATATTAGCATGGACTTTGTCCTAGGCCTTCCCGTCACGTTTAGACGTCACGACTCCGTTATGGTGGTCGTTGACCGGTTCTCAAAGATGGCCTATTTCATTGCTTGTCACAAAACCGATGATGCGTCTCATGTCGCTAAACTTTTTTTTAAAGAGGTCGTAGGCCATAGGGGTGTCCCGAAAACTATTGTCACTGATAGGGACGTGAAATTCACGAGTTACTTTTGGAAAACGTTATGGAAGATCATGGGCACCAAGCTCTTATTTTCCTCGGCTTACCATCCACAAACGGATGGCCAAACGGAGGTAGTTAATAGAAGTTTGGGTAGTTTACTTCGTTGTCTTGTGGGGGATCACAAGGGCACATGGGATCTCATCCTACCACATGCACAGTTGGCCTACAATAACTCCAAAAATAGGTCCACCGGACTCTCACCCAATGAAATTGTGCACGGCTACAAGGCACCCGTGCCTCTTGACTTAGTCCCGTTACCGCCAACTTATAAATCTAGTCAGTTTGCACAGGATTTCGCCTCGCATGTTCACACCCTACATAAACACATCAATCAGACGTTAGCAAAACAATATGCCTCTTATCAAGCTAACGCCAACGTACATAGGAGGGAAATCCACTTTAATATTGGCGATTTGGTTATGGTGCGTCTCTCCCCCGAACGGTTTCCGACGGGAACCATAAAGAAATTAGCACATCGGAGAGCCGGTCCTTTTCGTATTTTAAAGAAATTAGGCGAGAATGCTTATCTTTTGGAAATACCCACTGATTGGGGTATATCCCCTGTTTTCAATATTTCTGATTTAACGCCTTATATCTCACCACCACTAGAATTATCTGTCTCTCCGTTTTTGTCCACTACCAATTCTAATGGGTTTGGGGGTGAAGTTTTATCTGGATCGTTCTCTCCAGCAGCTGCCACCGGGGGTATGTCGCCTAATGAACATGCTACATCTTCTTCTTCGTTGACTAACGCTTTTTCAAGTTTCCCCAAGACTGTTTATGTGCCTGACAGGATTCTTCGGGATGAGGTGTTTCCCTCTCCGCATGGCGACTCGAGACGGTTCTTGATCCGTTGGCGTGACCACCCCGCCTCTGATGATTCTTGGCTCTCTACTTCGGAGGTGGCCACTCTGGACAAAGCTCTCCTACAGCAGTACCTGCACCCCCCCTCATCGGAGATGAGTCCTTTCGAGCGGGGGAGGGTTGATGGGGACGACGACCCACTTCTTGATGACGATGCAGTTGATGATGATCCACCGCCACCATCCAAGGATCTGCGACGCCGCAACAATCTTGACGGGCAACGTTACAACCTTCGCCCTCGGCACATGAAGAACTTTAATTAATTTTAGCATGTCTTATGTTATATTATTTTTGGACATTTAATCTGGCTTGCGTTTAGCCAGCCTTAGCTATATTTTTATGTTGGTCTGCGTTTAGCCGGCCATTGCTGTTTTTATTTTGGGCTGCATATAGCCTTTGGTGTGTGCTTGGCTATATATTAAGCCATGTTCTTATGTAAAAGCTGATTTTGGAAAGAAGAATATTGAAACCCTAAACTCACTTGCCTCTCTCACTCTCTCTCTCATCTAGTGGCCGCCGCCCCCCTCTCTCCCTCTCCCTCTCTACATTTCGGCCAAGCTTGGCCGAACCCCCTCCTCCTCCTCCTCCTTCAAACCGCCGGCCGCCTACCACTGATCCTCCCCTCTCCTATTCTTCCTCTCCACCACTAACTCTCCCTCCCATCTACTCCCCCATTTTCGGCCAACACTAAGAAGGATCTCCACGGTTCAACAACGGATTGGGAAGACTCTACCGGTCGTGACGCGACGAAGGCGGACGTGTACATCTTCTTGGCTCATCTCCGGTAGGCTATTGGAGGGAGCGATCATTTGTTGTGGATCCAACACCTCGGATCTACAAACTCCGAGTGGGTAACGAAACCTCCTACCAAGAGTGCTCTTTTTCTTAGATTTTCTTGTTGGTGGTTGAGTTTTGGCGTGACTTTGGAAGCATCGGAATTTTCGTGGTTATTTTCTTGCGGATTTTGCGTTTTCTGGATATTTCTTTGAGAATACGAAAAGGATTGGCGAACCTTGCTTTGTTCTTGTTGGGGAAACATCCACCCTTTTCGAATCGTTTTGTTTTGGTGGATCTTTCTTTGGTACAACTCCGCGCTCGTCCGGAATCAATATTATTCCCTTTAGCTTGTGGGGGTATAAGCCTATAGCCTATACTCACACTCTAACGGTTGCTACCCGTGCGCTGCGTTAAAAGAAATTAGGCATATTCGGGGCTGCGTTATTTGTGTGTTTGGGTAGAGTGGAGCGGCGTTGGTTCTTGTTCGGAGACGTGTGCGACCACCGCAATCCGGTGGCCTACGTCAGATGTCATGCAAGAGGAGCTGAATCAGTTCAGAAGGTGCAAGGTCTGGGAGTTAGTTCCTAAACCAAAAGGCCACAACATCATTGGAACGAAGTGGATCTTTAGGAACAAACTGGATAAGAATGGGATCATTGTGAAGAACAAAGCAAGACTTGTTATAAAAGGATACATGCAGGAAGAGGGTATTGACTTTGATCAAACCTTTGCCCTAGTAGCAAGACTAGAAAATATTAGGATGTTCCTTGGCTATGCAGCATATCAAGGCTTTAAGGTATTCCAAATGGATGTAAAGTCAGCATTCCTAAATGGAAATCTAAAAGAAGAAGTCTATGTAGAACAGCCCTCAGGTTTTGTTGATTCTCTCAAACCTGATTATGTTTATAGACTTAGGAAAGCTTTATATGGGTTAAATCAAGCCCCAAGGGCTTGGTATGAAACCCTGTCCACTTTCCTTATTGAGAACAAATTCTCAAGGGAGAAAATAGACAAAACTCTATTCCTTAGGGGATCCAAAGGTAAGATAATCTTAGTCCAGATTTATGTAGATGATATAATATTTGGTTCTACAGAAAACAACCTTTGCAAAAAGTTTGCTAAACTTATGCAAGAGAAGTTTGAGATGAGTAGCATGGGGGAACTTAAGTTCTTCTTGGGCCTTCAAGTAAGACAGACTGATGATGGCTTTTCCATATCCCAGTCTAAGTTCACCAAGGAGTTAATTAAGAAGTATGGTATGGAATCATCCTCTACCATGAGAACTCCTATGGGAACAAGTATGCCTATATGCAAAGATGATGCAGGTAAACCTGTAGATGAGTCTTTGTATAGAGGAATAATTGGCTCTCTTTTATATCTAACTGCTAGTAGACCAGACATTATGTATGCAACATGTGTCTGTGCTAGGTACCAATCATGCCCTAAAGAATCTCATTACACTACAGTAAAAAGGATTTTGAGATATCTAAAGGGCACACCTAATCTAGGCCTTTGGTACCCTAGGAATTGAGATTTTCTACTGACAGGCTATTCAGATGCAGACTTTGCAGGTTGCAAAGAAGATAGAAAAAAGCACAATAGGCAGCTGTCAATTTCTAGAAAGAAGATTGGTGTCTTGGAGCAGTAAGAAGCAGACTAGTGTGGCAATTTCCACAGCTGAGTATGAATATGTGGCAGCAGGAAGTTGTTGTGCACAACTGTTGTGGATTCAGCACCAGCTAGAAGACTACGGTATTCAGGTAAGTAGAACACCTTTATTTTGTGATTCTACTAGTGCAATTTCTATTGCTAATAATCTTGTTTCACATAGTAGGACTAAGCATATAGAAATAAGATACCATTTTCTTAGAGAACATGTAGAGAAAGAGGACATCTCACTAGAATTTGTCAAAATAGATTATTAAATTGCAGATGTGTTTACTAAGCCTCTAGATGAAACTAAATTCAATAAATTTAAAATTGAATTAGGAATGTTAAACATAGGTTAGTCTAACAAATTTGGCTAAGTAAATCTGTGTCGACACATTCAGAGAAGTGATGTCGACACTTCAGTAAATTTGTGTCGATACATCCAAAGAAGTGATGTCGACACTTCAGTAAATCTATGTCGACACATCCAGTGAAGTGGTGTCGACACTTCAGTTAGTGGTGTCGACACAACAAGAGTAGTGGTGTCGACACATCTAGAAATTGTGTCGACACTAGTAGTAAGAGTCGACACAGAATTTTTGATGAACTACTAAGTATGTCTTGTGTCGACATATCATCAATTGGTGTCGACACATAGTAGTCAACGCCGTTGTCGAGACAATAGAAGTATGTGTCGACACATTTCAACAGTATCGACACTTTTAGACAGTTTTTGCCCACCTTTTGACCTTCTTTGTTTAAAAGGGTATAAATAGGTCAAGAACATATTCTATCGACACGCTCTCCAGATTTTCGAGACTAAACCCTTGTGTCGACAAACTCTCTTCTCTCAATCCAAGTTTTCTCACCATCCCAATGGCGCCAAAGATTGAAGATAACATTAACTAAGGATATGAGGTGGTTCGCCATGCCTTTGATGACGTTGAATCAGAGATTAAAGGAGTGATTACCCTAATCACTGATAATGGTTTGGAGTTTCTGATATCCGAACCAACAAAGATTTGGAAGAAGGAGGTTTTTGAGTTCTTTGCTGCAGCAACAGTAGACTCAACAGGACTTAAGATTAAATCAACAGTTCATGGAGCAAGAGTCAAAGTGACCTTGAAAAGTTTGAGAAAAATTCTTCATCTTCCAAGAATTTAGGATGAATAAGAAGTACCAGTATCAAAAACAAGGGAGGCACTACAATGGTGTGGATTGGATCCCACCATGAAGATTGGAACAGCTATAACCAGGAAAGGGATGAATCAGCAAGGTAAATTTCTATCTGAAGTGGTTGGAAAGGTGATTCTGTGTAAGCCAGGGGGGCATGATAGGATTTCTGCCTATGTTCAACCTCATGACAAGGATAATTTTTAAACTCAACACAGATTGGTCTGTAGTATTATTTTAAAAGATTAAGGAAGGCATCAAGAAGCCTAATTTGACTAGAATAATGAGTCTATACTTGGTTGGAGAAATTCTAGAAGTAATGAACCAGATTCCTGGTTCTAAGATCAATCATATGAGAAGAATGGACATCGGGATCATCTCCAGATGGGATAGGGTCCTCACCAAGGACATACCTGATATTGCAAGCAAAGAAGCTGCTGAGAGATCACCTACACAGGATACAACTGATCATGCACAGGTGCAGGGGGAGCTAGATAGTGTACAGGACCTGTCTGAGAATGCACAAGTGCAGGGGGAGACAATTACTGCACAGGTACAAAGGGAAGAGAGAATTCACTTGGCAAGTGAAATGGATTCACAATCTATTCTTGAGACACCTCATGTCAACAGTCCAACACTAGATGTGATCATGGAGGATACATCTGTAGTTGCTGAAGCTCCTGAGGTAGTAGTATCACTAGTTCACACTAAACAGGAGTTCAATCTGGAAGAATTATTTCCTGACATTGAGGGAGCAGAAGATAAGGAGGAGCAAGTAAGAATTGAGGGGGAGCAGGCTGACATTGAGGGAGTGCAACATAGGATTGAGAAGGAGCTGCCTCCTAGTCCTAAAGAAAGAGTTAATATTACCAGTACCTCTGCTTCAGAGGATGAGGGATTGCAAGTGCTAAGAAAAGAAAACTGATGGTTTTCAAGAGAAGTATTAGTCGACATCAACTGTGTCGACACCTGGAGGCTGTGTCGACACACAAATTCTGAGACTATATCAACTGTGTCGACACACAGGACTTGTGTCGACAATCAGCATAGTTTCAACAATGTTGATTGCTGTGAAGTGAAGAAGTAACTATGTCGACACAAAGAAGCAGTGTCGACACATTCTTCAGATACAGTGTCAAGAAGCTGTGTCGACACCAAAGGAATTATGTCGGCATCACCAAAGCTTGTGTCGACACTTAATCTACTTGTGTCGACACATAATGATAATCTATCTCGACGCTTTACTGACAAAGACAAAGGTTCAAGAACTAACTGGAGACTTGACAGCTGTGTATTCCAACAAATTTGCTGAAGCTGTTAGACTTGTCAGAAGTTGGTTAGAAACCGGATCAGCCGATTACTATGGATGAAGTCTATATATATAGATGGATTCTGTCAAATCAACGGGTGGTGGAAGGTGAACAACAATAACAACTATTGATCATTGATCAAGAAAGTGCACGTCACACTGAAGAAGATTTTCGTGAGAAGATCTAAGGAGAATTTAAACAAGAATTCTGAAGAAACTTCAGAAGTTCTGGAGAGAGAGAGAGATCTCCAACTGTTGAAGTAAAGAAAGAGGCATTTACAAGTCTCTTAAGAAGCAGATCTTGAACTAGTCTGCTAAGAAGGATTCAGACCTATTTCTGGATTCTAAGAAGGAAGCTGGCAGCCAGTCAACTTCAAAGGAGATCAACCCTACTGAGTTCAGATTCAAGAAGCTTTGAAGAAAGCTAAGAACAGGTTGATTTCGGCCATCAGACTTATCAAGAAGCTGATCAAGAAACCTCTTATCCCTTCTCTCTCAACAAGGGTAAGAGTCCATCTAAACATTTATCAAATTTTGTAGGATCTTTTCATAGATCTGAGTTGTAAGCCTATATTATAAAGGCTGAGTGTAGGAGATATAGATCTTTGAGTGGTAAGGATTTTGAGCCTGAGTGTATGAGAAATTTTTCTCTGAGTTGTAGGCCTTGTGGCAAGGCTGAGGTAGGGCTGTTAGCCTGAGCTGTAGGAGTGTGGTTACACTCTGAGTTGTAGGAACCTTATAGGGTTCTGAGTTGTAGGAACCTTTCAGGGTTCTGAGCTGTAAGATCTATGGATCTGAGAAGAAGGAAGAAGTTAGGCCGAATCTAGCACACTGCTAGATAGGTGAAGGGGGAAAGTGGATGTACCAAGACCTTGGGGAACAAATGTAAATCTGTGTGCAATCTGTGATGAATGTGTGATTGTGAATTTTGTGTTGTGATTGCTATAGAATAAGTTAGATTCTAATTTAAGTACTGAAATATCATTCTGCCTTAAGTATAAAAGAAAAGAACCTATTCACCCCTCCCCCCTCTAGGTGTTTGGGTTATCTTGAAATCAATTCTATCAGAGAAAAGCTTCTTTTAGCTCCGGGATGATTCTGCTGCCAGGCTCTCACTAGCTGGTAGGGCAGGTTGATCTCTCGTGGTAGCCAAGCTTCATTTAGCTCCGGGATGATTCTGCTGACAGGCTCTCACTAGCTGGCAGGGCAGGTTGATCTCTCGTGGAAGCCCAGTTCCTTTGCTCCCAGATGATTCCGCTGACAGGCTCTCACTAGCTGGCAGGGCAGGTTGATCTCTTGTGGGAGCCAAGCTTCTTTTAGCTCCGAGATGATTCCGCTGCCAGCTCTCATTAGCTGGTAGGGCAGGTTTATCTCTTGGGATCCAAGCTTCTTTTAGCTCCGAGATGATTTTGCTGTCAGGATCTCATTAGCTGGCAGGGCAGGTTGATCTCTCGTGGAGCCAAGTTCTTTTAGCTCCGAGATGATTCCGCTGCCAGACTCTCACTAGCTGGTATGGCAGGTTGATCTCTCGTGGGAGCAAAGCTTCTTTCAGCTCCGAGATGATTTCGCTGTCAGGTTCTCACTAGCTGACAGGACCGGTTGATCTCTCGTGGAAGCCCAGTTCCTTTGATCCGATGATGATTCCGCTGTCAGGCTCTCACTAGCTGACAAGGCTGGTTGATCTCTTGTGGAAGCCAAGTGTTTTCACCCGGATGAGGTCTCGCCACCAAGGCTCCCATCAGCTGGCATGGCAGGTTGACCCCTCCGGGAGGCTAAGTGTTCTTCACCCAGAGGAGGTCTCGCCACCCAGGCTCCCATCAGTTAGCATGGCAAGTTGACCCCTCCGGGAGGTTAAGTGTTCTTCACCCGGAGGAGGTCTCGCCTCCCAGGCTCCCATCAGCTGGCATGGTAGGTTGACCCCTCCGGGAGGCTAAGTGTTTTGTCCCTGAGGCTGTCTCGTCACCCAAGCTCTCATTAGCTGGCATGACAAGTTGACCCCTCAGGAGGCTAAGTGTTCTTCACCTAGAGGAGGTCTCGCCACCCAGGCTCCCATCAGCTGGCATGGCAGGTTGACCCCTCCGGGAGGTTAAGTGTTCTTCACCAGGAGGAGGTCTCGCCACCCAGGCTCCCATCAGCTGGTATGGCATATTGACCCCTCCGAGAGGCTAAGTGTTCTTGCCCTGAGGCTGTCTCATCACCCAGGCTCCCATTAGCTGGCATGACAGGTTGACCCCTCAGGAGGTTAAGTGTTCTCGCTCTGAGGCTGTCTCTTCACCCAGGCTCCTATTAGCTGGCATGATAGGTTTACCCCTCAGGAGGCTAAGTGTTCTTCACCCAGAGGAGGTCTCGACACCAAGGCTCTCATCAGTTGGAATGGCAGGTTAACCCCTCCGGGAGGTTAAGTGTTCTTCACCCGGAGGAGGTCTCGCCACCCAGGCTCCCATTAGCTGGCATGGAAGGTTGACCCCTCCGGGCGGCTAAGTGTTCTCGCCCTGAGGCTATCTCGTCACCCAGGCTCCCATTAGCTGGCATGATAGGTTGACCCCTCAGGAGGTTAAGTGTTCTCACCCTGAGACTATCTCGTCACCCAGGCTCCAATTAGCTGGCATTACAAGTTGACCCCTCCGGAGGCTAAGAGTTTTCGCTCTGAGGCTGTCTCGTCACCCAGGCTCCCATTAGCTGGCATGACAGGTTGACCCCTCGAGGAGGCCTCGTACTCTTTCAAACCGTGAGAAAAAGCCACGCTCAGCGAATACGTTGGGTTGGATGATTCTTTTCGAGCGTTGGACTCGCTCGAAAAGAGCGGGGATTGTGTACAACCCCGTATTCGCCCTTGTATAGTTTTAAGCTTTTTGGACGTCTTGGCACTCTCGGTGCCCAATTTTGGCTCTAGCTTGGAAATATACTAGTAGGGGGAGGGAAAATCTGCATCTCCCCACCGACCCCTTTTTCGGTGGGTGTGGCAAGATGGTCGACCCCCCCCCCCCCCGGATTGCTAGGTGAGAGGTAGGAGCGGCACTCTGGATGGAGGAAGGCCCTCTTGGGCGAGCCCGGCCGGCGGCCTGGGGCTCGCCCGGGCGCCCAGCCCTCTTGGGCGAGCCCGGCCGGCGGCCTGGGGCTCGCCCGGGCATCCATCCCTCTTGGGCGAGCCCGGCCGACGGCCTAGGGCGAGGGCTGGAGCCCGTCCGGCGGTCTGGGGCTCACCCGTGGCACCCAGCCCTCTTTGGAGAGCCCGGCCGGTGGCCTGGGGCTCGCCCAGGCACCCATCCCTCTTGGGCGAGCCCGGCCGGTGGCCTGGGGCTCGCCCGGGCGCCCAACCCTCTTGGGCGAGCCCGGCCGGCAGCCTGGGGCTCGCCCGGGCGCCCAGCCCTCTTGGGCGAGCCCGGCCGGCGGCCTGGGGCTCACCCGGGCGCCCAGACCTCTTGGGAGAGCCTGACCGGCGGCCTGGGGCTCTCCCGGGCGCCCAGTCCTCTTGGGCGAGCCCGAGCGGCGGCCTAGGGCTTGCCCGGGCACCCAACCCTCTTGGGCGAGCCCGGCCGGCAGCCTGGGGCTCGCCCGGGCGCCCAGTTCCCTTGGACGAGCCCGACGGCGGCCTGGAGCTCGCCCAGGCGCCCAACCCTCTTCGGCCAGCCCGACCGGCGGCCTGGGGCTCGCCCGGGCACCCAGTCCTCTTGGTCAAGCCCGGCCGGCGGCCAGGTGCTCGCCCGTTTGGTTCTTCTGCGTGGTCCGCCCACTCGCCTCGAGTGTCCGAGGTGGGGGTAAGGGGGAGGAGCATGGTTCAGCCTCCACCTCCCCACCGGACCTCTTGTTGCCATGTTTTTACTATTGTACCCCCGGGGTAGAAATTACCTCTCTATCCCCCGGTGTGGAGGCTTGTTATTGGCTAGAAGTTTATTTGTCCTAAGGGCATTTTGGTCATTTTACCCCCAGGTTTTGGAAAAACTATAAATAGACCCCCTTGGGTGCCTTTGGAGAGGATGAGATTTCCTTACCTCCTCCTCCCTTAGCTTCATCTTGGTAGAGTAGAGAGAGCTCTCAAAGGCGCCCAGCTCAGCCACTTGGTGAGGGAGGGGAAGTGTTCTAGCAACCTTCCGGGTGTGAGGTGGGACCTCCGCGTTAGAGCCGAGGGTCTATTTCTAGTTTCCCAAGTCTTTGGTCTGTGACGTTCCCCCAAGTGTAGTAGGTGTGAGGTCATTCCTTCCCCAAGGGTCTAACTCCACAGAGACCAAGTTTTTGGTTTCAACAGTAGACATCCCCTCTATTTATAGCCTACACGGGTTGTTGGCTTCTGATTGATTATGTCATCATTATGCCATTATGACATCATGCATCAAGTTCTTCTTCAAATAGCTTCTAACGAGATATCACGTTATTATAGCTGATGTGACATTTCTTACTTGTCTTGACACTTCTGTGTTGATTATGTACATCTTCAGAATTATAAGTGTCGAGATGTCCAAAGTGTCTTGACACTATTTTACTTAAGTGTTCTTAGAAGGTGTCGAGACATCTAAGCAGTCTCGACATAATATTACTTAGTTGAATATTCAGTCTAAACTTGAAGGTGTCGAGACAGTTAATTTGTCTCGACACAACTGTCATCTGTGTCGACATCTTTAAATCTGCACCGTGTCGAGATAGTTGAATTGTCTCGACACAACTATCTGTCGGGTGTCGACACATTAAGTCTACACTTCAGTCTACATTGTGTCGAGACAGTTGTATTGTCTCGACACTACTGTCTTTAAGCTTTAAGGTGTCGAGATATTTGACTTGTCTCGACACTGCTGACATAGTCTTCAAGGTATCGAGTTAACTAACTTGTCTCGACACTGCTGACTTAGTCTTCAAGGTATCGAGTTAACTGACTTGTCTCAACACTGCTGTCTTAGTCTTCAAGGTGTCGAGTTAACTGACTTGTCTCGACACTGCTGACTTAGTCTTAAAGGTGTCGAGTTAACTGACTTGTGTCGACACTACTGACTTTGTCTTCAAGGTGTCGAGTTAATTGACTTGTATCAACACTACTGGCTTAGTCTTCAAGGTGTCGAGTTAACTGATTTGTCTCGATACTGCTTTTGCAAAGGTGTCAACATAATTGAAGTGTGTCGACACTTTTGTACTTAGCCATATTTCTGCATTTCAATTCGTTAGGTGTAGACTGTGCTGACTTCACTCAACACTTTACTTACTTCACTCGACGCTTTTGTACTTAATCAATTTTCTTCACTTTCTAGTCAGCTTCTTTAAGTCTACCTGCCAATATGACTTGAACCACCTATCCAATCAATATGAAATAGGCAACCTATATACATGAACTGAAACATACATCAAATACATACATGTGTATATCATTGAGTTTAAAAGGGCTTCTTCAAATCAAGTACATTGTGTCTAATGTACCCAACAATCTCCCCCTATTTGGAGAAGTCATAACCCTAATTCAATAATATACACTACAATACCAAAATATGATAATTAAAATGTACATGAAAGGTACTGAACAAAATTATAAATAACACAATAATGATAACACTGATATCACAAAGTGCAACCAAACTTTTTCATTTAAATTTGTTCAAAGATTACACTTTTCAGTTTGGTTACAATGTTCCTAAAGCCAAATTACATAGGTTTTTAGAAAAGAAAAATAAACTAAGAATCTTCTGGCTCTTTGATGACAATGCCTTTTCCTGATTGTACTTTAGCTTTAACTTTAGGCACCTTGTCATCAACAACCTTCTTCTTTCCTTTGACATCTTTGGCCTTCAAGATTTCTTCTTCCTTGAGCCTTTCCCTTTCAAAATAATGATAGGGCTTGGGGAGTATTTGTTGGGCTCTATAGAATCAGCTGGAATCTTCCATGCCTTCAGATTTTGTCTAAATTTATGGATGATCTCCTGTTGCTTTATATGTTTGGCCCATTTTTGTTCTGAATACCACTTTCCCCTGTCAGTTACATTGTTTTGAACAGCCTTCTAAGCAGTTAATATAATAGATCTAGAAGTTGGACTCCACTGCTCAAAATCTGGCTTAGCTTCAGCCTGCTCCCTGAATCTTTTCTTGGATAATTGAGTTTCTTTTTCTTTAAGCAAGGCAACAATAGTCATCTCCACCTTCTCACATGCTATATTCTGAATCTTTTGTGGAGGACTGTACATAGACTGGACTGCAGTTCGAATATCCTCAAAATGAGCTGGTTGGCAGCCAAACTCAACAATTTGATCTTCATCATACCTTAAGGGAGGAAAGCCTAGAATTTCTCTGATGCTATTAGAGGTCTAAATAGCATGCTTAGAGCTTGACTTTATCATCATTCTCTCCCCCTTTATGACTTCTCTTTCTACATGATCTCTTAAGTTATTTTTATGAAATCTGACTTGACCATCTAGATAATTAATCCCGGAGGACATAAGATTCTTAACTTTGAGCAAATGTTCATCCAATTCTTTGCCAGAAGCCTTGATATCCTTAATCACAGAGTCTGCATGTTTAGATAGTTAAGATTCAATATCTTTAGAGGTAGAGGTTATCTTGGTCTCTAGAGTCGTAGTTTGCTCAGCTATCTTGGCCAGTGAAGCATCATGTATTACAATCATATTTTCATTCATTCTAGTATGATTTTCCAGGACATAGCCTTGTTTAATAGCAATATCATCTTCAGTTTTCTTGGACTCCTACTATTTTTTAGCAATGTATACTACAAAATTAGCTCTTATCTGAAAGAAATTAGTCATATCTTTCTTCAACAAATTCACCTCAAATCTAATGGATTTGATTTCTTGAGCTAGCTGAAACTGCAATTCCTTATTGCTCTCATCTACATATTTTTCCAGTGGATTTCTCTGTTGATCTAGCATTATCTACATTTGAACTAGCAGTGAGCTTAAATTCATAGCAAGAGCAAGTGTTGTTCCAGACTGAATGGTCTTCTTATAACTTCTACTTCACCTTTTGAGTTTAGATAATTTTCTTTTCTTTATTTGAGAGGCTTCTTCCTCCTCAGATTCTGAAGAACTGACTACTTCAACAAATATAGGCTCTTTAGCTTCTTTCGTATTTGGGGCCAGATTTGCCAACTCCCCCTCAACCCTTGTATCTTCTTTACCATTGTTGGTGTTTTCCAGGTTGACCTCATCTTGCTGAGCTACAGCATCAGGAATAGGGTCCTCTAGAAGAGCAGTTATCTCCCCTGGATATCTGTATCTTGATTCAGAAAGATTTCTTCCCCTATCTCCTTAGAGACTACCTCCTCAATATCTCTATCATACATTTCCTGTTTAGGAACTTTAACTTGTTCTAGAATAATGTCAAGCTCCTGTACAACCTCCATCACTATGGTGTTTACAGAATCCTGTACTATTGTAGGCAGAGTATTGGGGTTCTCCCCCTCAATGTAATCCATCTCTAGTATTGTCCCCCCTACACTTGATCACCAAATCTAGGAGAGGGCCTTAGAGATTCTTCAGCAATTGTATCATTCTATTTTTCTGAGTGTACAACCTCGTATACGGCAAGCGAGTCAGTAGGAGCCAGACCGGCAAAATCGGGCAGTCTGAGTCCCTGGGCGAGCTTAGCAAGAAGGAGAGCTCGACAGTCCCCAGCTCGCCCAGGCGAGGTAGGATGCTTCTGGGAGGCGAGCTTGTACTCTCCAAGCCCCACTCGTCGAGCTCTTGGACTTTCGTCGAGCTCCGGGCCATTCGCCGAGCTCTTGGCTGTTCGTCGAGCTCTGGGCCTTTCGTCAAGCTCTAGGCTGTTCATCGAGCTCTGGGCATTTCATCGATCTCTATCCACTCAATGAACTCGCGGCAGGCGAGAAGGGTAGGCCAGGCCTGCACTCGCCAAAGGCCAAGCAGAAGCAGCGAGTGTTAGCTCCATCGAGCACACCCCGTCTCTACTGAGTACAGATTATTGAGAGCTACTCGCCCTGTGCTCTGTGATATGTTTTTACCATTTTTCCCCCGTTGGCCTGCCCATAGCTAGCTAGAACAGCGGAGTTACGCTATTGGCAGACCCAGTTGTGTTGCACATAGCTATTCAGAACAGCGGAGGTTGGCTATTTGCAGGTCATTTCCAGAAATCTATAAATAGGACCCCAAGGGGCACCTCAGAAGGCATGCTCACTTGTCTCCCAGTCTTCTAGCACTTTCTGAGGTTGCCTTAGCTCGGCTCTTGGCTAGGGAGGGGAAGCACTCTAAGATCTTCAAGGTGTATTGTGGGACCTCCGTGTCGAGCCCTTGGGCCAGTTTGTTGGTACCCTAGTTTGGATTTGAGTTCAGTCTGCTCCTTTAGTTTCTTGACCCAAGATTTATCTATGGTCAAAGGTTAGATAATAGGTTAGATTCCCTTAGTTGTAAAATTGCTTATCCAGATGAGAAATTTGGTTAAGTCGTTTTTTGTTCGACTATAGTCGAACCCTGCTCGACCATCGTCTATCGACTGTTCGACGATCTTCTATCAGTTGGTCGACTATCGTCTGTCAGCAGATCGTCTATCTCTGAGTTAGTTCAACTCTTGTTAGCTCAATGTTCTATGGTTTCTGCCTCGTCGATCGTCGAACCCCGCTCGACTTCTTTTGACCAGACAGATCTCTTGATAGTTCAACTATCTTCTTGGATAGTTAACCTATCTGATAGCTTGACTATCTGTTTGATAGGTTGACTATCTGTTGTGTTTGATAGCTCGACTATCTGTTTGATAGGTCGACTATCTTCTCTTCTTGATAGTTCAACTATCTGTTTGGATAGTTCAACTATCTGATAGCTCGATTATCTATTTGATAGGTCGACTATCTGTCTTCTCTGATAGTTCGACTATCTGATTGATAGGTCGACTATCTGCTTTTCTTTGATAGTTCGACTATCTGATTGATAGGTCGACTATCTGTTTTGCTTGATAGCTCGACTAACTATCTTGATAGGTCGACTATCTATCTTGATAGGTCGACTATCTGATAGCTCGACTATCTGTTCTGATAGGTCGACCATCTGCTGTGGTAGTTCGACTATCTTCTTTGATAGTTCGACTATCTGTCTGATAGGTCGACGATCTCCGTGCTTCGGTCGACGATCTCCGAGGGTCGTTCGATGTCTTTTTGTCTGCCTTTAGTAAAGTTATATTATGTATTTCTTATCTGCTTGGCATATTCTATTAAAGTATATTTCATTGATATTATGCTATTATTTCCAGGCAATCTCTGCTCCATTCTTTATACATGAGCCAATCTTTATCTGACAAAGTGTTTTGTCTTATTAGTTGAAATATATTTTCTGCTTTATCTGCCAGGCTGTCATGTATAGCCGTTAGACTCAGAAAGTCTTCTCTGGCCGTAAAGAGCTCTTTCTGATGTGACTTTTTCTAGCACTCTTTTATCAGATTGGATATGCAGCTTCTTAGAAAGTTTTATCCCCTTATAGCATGTCTGCCTGCAGGATATATTTTTGCTTTATTCTTTTTGCAGCCCAGATTGCAGATTCCAGATGAAGACAAAGTTCAAACTCAGATTAGAGTCGTTGCAAAGGCTCATATATAAAGAGCTTCTTTTGAAAGAAGAAAGAGACACAGTATAAACACAGATAGAGATATACAGATACATATATATAAAATACAAGGAGCTTTACTCAGCAGCATAGAGATCTACAGCTCTCAGAAATTCACATTCAACTGAGAAGATCAAATCTCTTCAGCATTCTTCTTCATCCTGAGTTCATCCTGCTCACAGGAAGACTTTCACTCAGAGGCTTTTAGAAGAAGAAGAAGAAGGGAAGCTGATTGAAGAAGAACACCTTTTCCAAATCAAGAGTCTTCTTCAAGCTTCTCCTTCAAAACTCCAAGAAAGTTCTTTGTCTTAGTTCAGAAGAGTGCCTGCACCCTGAAGCAAGACTCCTTCCTGGATATTCTCTAAGCCAGGGGGAGCCTTGATTCTTAAGAGCTTTCCAGCTCTGTGCAATCCACTAGCTTCTCTAATCTGTTTTAACAATAGAGAAGAAACTTTAACTCTCTCAACCTCCTGTACAAAGGGTTATTACTCCCTTCAAAAGTGAACCTTTGGTTGCAGGGCACCTGATCAAAAACCTGTGTTGGATTTTGAGCTCCTGATCAAAAGCTCAAAGGGTCTACTTGATCTACCTAAAGCAGATCAGTTGGTGGCAGGGCACCTGAACAAAAACCTGTAGTGGATTCCTCCCAGGGTGGTAGAAGAGTGGACGTACCTATTTAGAGGGAACCACTATAAAATTTCTTGTGTCGTCTGTGCTGCTTATTTAATTTATTGCACTGTGGCTGTGAGTAGAAATAACTAGGATTGTTAGTTTCTGTGATAGGATCAAAGCTCAACTGTAATTACAGTTGCCCTTCTTTAGTGCACTTCACTTTGTGTTAGGCTCTAGGGTTATCAATATCTATAAACTCATTCCGCAAATTAACTCTAAGGGAGTTGAGTAGGGTGTCATAATTTTTGAATACTCTATTCACCCCCCTCTAGAGTTGTATCTATCATCACTTTCAATTGGTATCAGAGGGAGGTTGACTGACTATACAGGCTAACACCTGAGTCACAAGATCCTGATAGATACCAAGCTTATAGATATTCACTTCATGTCCCAGTCCAAGGATTACTCTAGCACCAGACCTCCAGCTTGCAACTTAGCTAAGTTTAGCATCTAGAAGGCAAGAATAAGATTATATATGAACTCTATTGATAAAGACATTTTCTCTTCTATTTTGATAGGACCTCCAACTCCTCCTGCTGCAGCCACTGCTACAACATCTACAAATCTAAGTGCAGTGCCTCCTCCAGATTACAATGATGCCTACAAGAAGGCAAAGATAGCTGATACCAAAGCTATGAACATTCTGACTCAGACTATGTCTGATGAAATCTTCCAGAAAGTGGCTGATTGCACCTCCACAAAAGCCATATGGGACTCACTGAACCAGATTGTAGCTGGTTCAGCTGATGAAAGGAAGGACAGAAGGTCCAACCTTATATCCCAGTATGAAAACTTCAAGAAAACTAAAGCTGAATCAGTTGAAGCCATGCACACCAGGCTCAGCTCAATCATCAATGAGCTGAGAACTCTTGATAAGGAGATTACATTGACAGAGGTCAATGATAAGATACTAATGTGCTTCCCTAGCACATGGGATCTTAGGATCTAGTCTATCAAGGAGGCCAGAAGTACAAATGAAATCTCAACTGAAGCTCTCCTTGGCAAGCTCAAGTCTTTTGAGCAAGTGCTGAAGACCAGGGAAGCTGAGGCTGAAGCAAAGACTCCAACTCCAATAAGGAAAGAACAAACTCTTGCTCTCAAAGCTGCTGATTCTTCAGAAGGAAGCCAATCCAATGAGGAACTGATGGCACTCTTTGCCAAAAGGTTTCTCAAGATGGGAAGAAAAGACTTCAGAAAGAAATCTTCAAGATATGAAGATAAACCAAGGTATGATAGATCTCCTGCTAAAGAAATTATTTGTTATGGTTGCAGGAAACCTGGACACATTCTACTAGAGTGTCCAGAGGAAAAGAGTAAAGAAAAGAGAAAGGAAAAAGAACATCACAGGAAACACTCCAAGTCCTCCTCCTACAAAAACAAGAAAAAGGAGAAGGGATTTATTCCTGAGACCTGGAGTGATTCAGATGAGGAATCTTCCTCCTCAAGCTTCAGTGAGGATGAGGAAGAGAAGAAGGCAAAGGAAATCTGCCTTATGGCTATTGATGCCTGCAGCAATCACTCAGCTGCAGAGAGTTCTGATGATGATGAAGAAATGCCCACAGAAGATCAGGTATTATCTTCATATGACTTTTCTTCTTCTGAATTTAAATCTGAATTTAAATCCCTTTGCTTAGATCTAATTAGTTCAGAAAAGGAAATTAAGGAACTTAGAAATAAGTTAGCTGAATCAGAATCTATTTCCATTGAAAATGCTAGGTTAGAAGCAGAACTCACTAAGTCTAGTGAAGAAATAAAGTTTCTTAAAAATGAACTAGCAAAGTACAAGAGATTAGAAGAATCCTTAAATGGTAGAAGCCTTAAGCTACTAGAAATCACCAGCATGACAAACACTAGGTCAGGCAATAATAAGCTAGGCTTAGGAGCTTCATCATGTGAACGTCCAATTATTCTTAAAAATCATCTTTCAACTCCAGTGAACTTTATTTCAGCTGATGGGATAAAGAACACTAAGCAAGTAAGACAAGTTAATCAAGCCTTAAATAAAGCTAAGAGAGAAAAGAGAAACAAAAGTTTAAGGAAATACAAAAGTCATCAAACGCTGCTCGACGATCGGAGGCTCAATGGTCGAACTAAGCTCGACGATCTGAGCATCGATCGTCGAACGTAGATCGACAATCTCAATATGAATTTCAAAATTACCACCAGAACCTTAGAAACCTTAATATGAATAGAAACCCTAGGTTTGTGGACCCATTAACTACATGGAGCATCCCACCTAGGAGATCTTACCCTTTAGGATATAAACCCCAACCTGCTTATTCTTTTATTTCTAGTTTTCATTATGTGAAGAATAATGGACCCAAGGTTACCTGGGTCCATAATGTTTAACTTAACTCACTGCAGGTGAAGACCTATCCTATCACTCAGGACAAGTGGTATTTGGATAGTGGTTGCTCCAAACACATGACAGGGAACAAAGAAAATCTGTCAAAGTTCAAGTCCAAGCTTGGACCAAAGGTGATCTTTGGGGATTCTAGCTGTGGTCAAACTGAAGGATATGGTAGGATTACCATTGGAGCAGTAACTTTCAAGAGGGTTGCATATGCAACTGGACTGAAGCATAATCTTATCTCAGTAAGTCAGTTATGTGATGCAGGATATCAGGTATCTTTCACTAACACTCTCTGTAATATTACTTTAAATAGTAATGTTGTGTTAGTAGGTATTAGACAAGGTAATATTTATTTAGTAGATTTTAACTCAACCCATTCTGAAATCTGCTTATTTAATGAAGTAACAAATAATAACAACACCTTATGGCATAGGAGGCTTAGCCATGTTAACCTCAAGAACATATCTAGGTTATCTAAATACAACCTTGTTAGAGGTTTACCTTCTTGCCCCTATAAGCAGGAGAGCCTATGCAAGGCTTGTCAACTAGGCAAGCAAACCAAAAACTCCTTTAAATCTGTAAATAAAAGTGATTCACCTAGAATCCTGTATTTATTACATTTGGACCTTTTTGGCCCAATAAATGTACAGAGTTTAGGAGGGAAGTATTAAACTTTAGTAATTGTAGACGACTTCTCTAGGTTCACTTGGGTGTTCTTCTTGAGAACTAAGGCTGATAACTTCAAAGTTCTTACAGACTTTCTACTTTGTGTGCAGACTGAGTATTCAACTCATGTGGCCTTGATCAGAAGTGATCATGATACTGAGTTTGAGTCTCTTCTCATGCAAGAATTCTGTGTGAAAGAAGGTATCAAACATAACTTCTCTGCTCCTAGAACTCCCCCAACAAAATGGGGTAGTGGAAAGGAAAAATAGAACCCTGATTGAAGCTGCAGGAACACTGTTGGCAGATGCTAATATGCCTCTCTCCTATTGGGCAGAAGCTGTTAGCACAGCTAATTATGTTCTGAACAGAAGTCTTATACACAAGCTTAAGTGTAAAACTCCTTATGAGTTGCTTAAAGGAAAGAAACCTAAAATTAATTATTTTAGAGTATTTGGTTGTGTAGTATACATTCATAACAATAATAAAGAATACCTTAGAAAGTTTGAAGCAAAAGCTTCAATGGGAATCTTTCTTGGATATTCCCAAGTAAGCAAAGCTTATAGGGTTTTTAATAAATCAACTTCTAAAATTGAGGAATCTGTGCATGTGTCCTTTGATGATTCTCAGATGTTTTACAAGGAGAAGGAAACTTCTCCTTCCTCAAGTTCATTACAGGTACCAGAATCCAATAAAGATGTCACTCAAGATATTCTCCATATATCAACTCTTCACATCACTGATTCAGACAGTGATGAAGACTTTGCAGAAGCTGTTGCTGTACCACCAACAGTTGATCCAATTCCTCCTCAGGAATTAATCCCAACTGTAGCTGAAGATCACATCCCACCTGCTGATGTTGTCACACTTAGAGATCATCCTACATCTCAAGTGATTGGAGACATATCAGTTGGTGTACAAACAAGACATAAATTAAGACAGGATGTGATGCATGCTTGTTTCCTTTCACAGATTGAGCCTCTCACCATAAAAGATGCTGAGCTAGATCCCCACTGGATCATTGCTATGCAAGAGGAGCTCAATCAGTTTGAAAGATGTAAGGTATGGACTTTGGTTCCAAGACCAAAAGGCCAACTGATCATAGGCACCAAGTGGGTGTTTAGAAACAAGTTGGATGCAAATGGAATTATTGTAAGGAATAAAGCTAGGCTTGTAGCTCAGGGCTACAGACAGGAGAAAGGTATAGATTATGACCAAACCTTTGCTCCTGTTGCAAGGCTAGAGGCAATAAGGATCTTTCTAGCCTATGCAGCCTATATGAACTTTAAGGTCTTTCATATGGATGTCAAAAGTGCATTCCTAAATGGTGAGCTAAAGAAAGAGGTATTTGTTGAACAACCTCCTGGGTTTATCTCTTCAACTCAGCCCTAACATGTTTTCAAGTTGCAAAAAGCTCTTTATGGACTTAAACAAGCACCCAGAGCCTGGTATGAGACTCTAGCTAGTTTCCTATTAGAGCACAACTTTGTTAGGGGAGTAGTTGATAGAACCCTTTTCGTTAAGCACCACAAGGACACAATCCTGTTAGTTCAAGTGTATGTAGATGATATTATTTTTGGTTCCACTGATCCCAAACTGTGCAAAAAGTTCTCTGACTTGATGCATTCTAAGTTTGAGATGAGTAGTATGGGTGAGCTATCTTACTTTCTTGGTCTCCAAGTAAAGCAAGATGCTGATGGCATCTTCATCTCCCAATCCAAATATGCCAAGGAATTGGTAAAGAAGCTTGGGATGGATGATGCTTCAGCAATGCATACACCTATGGCTATTAATGTAGTTATAGATTCTGATGATCAGGGTAAGCCAGTTGATCAGAAGAATTATAGGGTCATTGTTGGTTCCCTATTGTATTTAACTGCAAGTAGGCCAGATATAATGCTTGCTACATGCCTATGTGCTAGATTCTAGGTCAACCCCAAGGAATCTCATTTGATTCTTCTCAAGAGAATTTTGAGATACCTGAAGGGATGTCCAAATCTAGGACTATGGTACCCAGCAGAATCAGAATTTGAATTAATTGGATACTCTGATTCTGACTATGCTGGTTGTAGAGTTGACAGGAAAAGTACCTCAGGAACTTGTCAGTTCTTGGGAGAGAGATTGGTCTCTTGGTTCTGTAAGAAGCAGGCTTCTGTCTCAACTTCAACTACAGAGGCTGAATATATAGCAACTGCTAGTTGTTGTTCACAGATCCTGTGGATTCAAAACCAGCTTTTGGATTATGGGTACACACACAAGAACACAAAAATCATGTGTGACAGTACCAGTGCTATCTCCATTGCACAAAATCCTGCGCACCACTCTAGAACCAAAAACATTGAGATTAGACACCATTTCCTGAGAGATTGTTTGGAAAAGAACAAGATCAGCCTTGAGTTCATATCCACTGACCTTCAGAGAGGTGATATTTTCACCAAGCCCTTAGATGAACAGAAGCATCTATTCTTTTTAGTTCAACTAGGCATGATTAATGGAAAAGACTAAGTGTGACGTTTGCCTTTGTTGATATCTGTTTGAAGATCGTCGAACGATGTTCGACGATAGTCGATCAGGTTGAGCTGATCGTCGACCTACGGGCGACGACAGCTTATTTGTTTGGAAGACAGAAATAGTCGAACGATGGATCGACTACTCTGCTTTAGGAACCGATCGTCGAACGACCGTTCGACCATCATCTCCTATATCTTTTAAAATAGACCGACGATTGCGGTTTTTTTTAAACTGATGGTCGATCTAGGTTAAGAGATCGTGCTTGTTATAGTCGACGGAACTCGTCTTTTCGCATTCCATCTTTCTGTTTGAGCTCTGCCTGGCGCTTTCTCCTCCTCGTCTTTCTCGTATTCTCCAACAAATCGATGGCGATTGCTCCAGCCCTTTTGTCTGCGATGAAGTTCGACGCCGGATTCAACATAGATTTCGACTCCTTCGGCGCATGTGATTCTCAGATAGTGGAAATCCTCCAGCTTTGTAAAGAACAAGGTTTGGAAAAGCTTATGACCGCAAGGATCAAGATCAACATCCCTGAAATTAAAGAGTGGGTCTTCACTTCATCTTTCAATGACGAATCGATGACTGGAATGATTGGCGGTGAAGAGGTAAGTTTGACTCCCACCGTTTTAACTGATGTTTTTGGATTACTGAACGGTGAAGAGGATTATGAACAAGATACCCAAGAGTTTGGAAGGATGTTAATCGAGTTAGGACATGCCGAAGGCATTCCTTCTAAGTTATTAAAAGTTAATTTTCCATTAAAGATAAAGTTCTTGGCTGAACTCGTAGGGAAAGTGCTTCTGGGCAAGCACTCTGCTCATGACAACATCACCAGACAGCAGTTTGCCTTGATGTGTGCCATAGTAAATAAGAAATAGATTAATTGGGCAGGGATTATGTTTGATTTGATAAGAAAGAAGAATGGCAAGAAGGAAGTCACCCTGGGTAGGGTACTTGGAATAATTTTAGAAGAAAAATACCCCCAACTATTGGTTACAGTTTCAACAACTATCAATGCCAGTAAGAAGATGGACCCAATAATGTTTGTTAAGTGGAAAAGAAGTTTTCAGAAGCCTTCTCCTGCAGGGATAGCTCCAGTTGTGTCAGAGAACACAAGGACTGTTTCAGTCTCTCCCCTTCTACATGAAGCAGGCTCATCCATTCTTTCCATTCCATCCACTTCTACTGCATTCCCATCTACTTCTACTGAAGTACCATCGACATCTGCCTTACCATCTACTCAATTTGAAGTTTCATCTACTTCAATTGAAGTACCATCTTCTGCCTCTCTTCTTCTTGAGTCCTCTACCATTCTCCATACTTCATCTCCAGCTTCTCCCATTCCTGCACATCTAGCTGGGACTTCTATTCCTAGTTTTGATTTGTTAGGATCTGAGAGAATTCTAACCCCTCCTCAGTCACCACTTACTCCTCCAGATCACACTGACTTTCCCTCATCCACTCCTCAATCACCCATTCATAACACATCTCATCAGGAAACTGTCTTTCCTAATGATCTTCCATCTTCTGTTGTTCCCCCATCCACATCTATATCTCCAACACTCATAGCCAATATCCTGGAGTTAATTACTCTTTCAATCAAAACCATGATTGAAGAAGCAATTGCTCCTCTTGTATCTTCCATTTCTTCCCTAACTGTCTCCATCCAAGTCCTCTCAAAATCTGCTGAGCCCTCTTCATCTAGGGGCCTGGTTTCAATTTCCACTGAAATCAGACAGGGGGAGATGTTCTATGAAGATGCCTCTAAACTGCCCCTGGCCTCTCTTCCAGCAGATCCTCCAGCAGATACAGAAAAAGAGATAGTAGCTCAAGAAGAATCAGTACCTCATCTTTCTGAAAAAGAGATTTCTGATGCTATAATGGAAATAGAATTTGTTGTCAAAGTCTGCTTAGAAGAATCCTCCACTCCCTTAGTTGCCCTTTTCCTAGAAGGAGTCATTACCTCCTTTCTAGAAGAATTATGGGAGTTAGGAAATTCTGAGGAAAATCCTGAAGGTAATTCATTTACTCATTTTCTTGACATGTTAACTGACATGCTAGTCTATGAATACCTTGAAGGGATGTTTCAATCTTATTTAGCAAATCTGTGTTCATGATACTACAGATATAGTGGAAGAAGTTTTAGTTATCCAAGAACTTGTTCAACAACCTGCTCCAGAAGTTCTAGCTGATCCAGAACCTGCTATTCAAGATCCTGAGTCTGCTCAACCAGCTCAGACAGTTGTGCAAGAAGAACTGGTCTCCATGATAGTTACAGTTGAACAAGAGAATGTTTCAAATATTTAGGAAGAAAAATCTACAGTCTGGGATGACACCCCAGGACTGGATCTAGACACTCTTCTGGCACAGGATGCCTTGGAAGAAGAGTTAGAAAAAGCTGCTTTAAAGGATAGAGAAAAAGCTGTGCGAGAAGCTGTTGATCCTTATGATCATCCTCAATCATCTGATGATGAAGATGAATCTGATGATTCAGAAGGAACCAAGAAAATGAAATCTGCCAAAAGAAAAAAAAAGTTGCTGCTCCTTCTTTACCCAACCCTGATCATGATGTACCATACTACATTTTGAAAGGAATAGATCCCAAGTCAAAAGAATATCAGCACTGGATAGGATTCTCCAAAAATCAGCAAAAACAAAGAAAGAAATCTAAAAGATATGACTGTCCAGCTCCTAAATGGAATTCTAAAGAACCTCCTCCTCCTCCTCCCAGTGTAGGAGCATCTGGAAATGTTGCCAGTCCCTCTGCTCCTCCTTCTAGATTCACTTCCTCCCAATATTATCAGAAGAAAGGAAATCAAAGCTATCATGGCAAGTCTCAATCTGGTCATCAGAGACAGGAAGCTGAGCTACAAGAACAAGTGAAGGAGGTAGTTTACCTAAAGCCAACCTTTTCTCCTCCTCCTTCACCCAAGAAAAGGACATCACCAGATAAAGAAAGCAAGATCATAACTTCCAGAAAATCTGATCTAAAAAGGAAAATAGATGCAAAAGGCAAAAGAGTTATATACTCTGAGAAATCAAGTAAAAGATATGCTGAATTTGCTCCTCCAACATCTTTAGTTATTCAAGAAAAGAAAGAGCCAGCTGCAAGCTTGTTAGAACCTTCTACTAAATTCAGAACTGTAAATCCTCTAAATCCAGCTGATGAAAATGAGTATGAAAGCTTAGAGCTTAATCCTGACTTCAGGATGGCCAGATTCCTTGAATTGGTTGGATCAGCTCAGATTAGAAAAGCCAGAGCTGAAGGAAAAGATGTTAAAGGCTTAACTACTATGCCCAAATTCAGAAGGAAAGAACTTGATAGATTACAGGTAAGACCTGAAGTTTTTGATGCTACCAAATACATGGAAAAATATCTAGAAGCAGTTGTTCCAAGAGCAGGAGAAACCAAAGTTATTGGAGAGCAAGATCTGAAGACATCAAAGAAGGAAGTTCTAGATCCTCTCAGAAAAATCTGTTTTATTCCTGACTCTTCTATCTCTAAAACAGATTCTGATGCTGCTTAAGTTTTACTGTCAATCTGTTTATGTTAACTATTTGATTGATGCATTTGATGCTTAGATGTTTCTTTCCTGTATTATATTTAGTTCCTGTAGTTTGTTTGTTTTGTTTTGTTTTGAGAGACTTAACTCAAATAGGGGGAGATTGTTGATACCATAGTTTGGATTTGAGTTCAGTCTGCTCCTTTAGTTTCTTGACCCAAGATTTATCTATGGTCAAAGGTTAGCTAATAGGTTAGATTCCCTTAGTTGTAAAATTGCTTATCCAGATGAGAAATTTGGTTAAGTCGTTTTTGGTTCGACCATAGTCGAACGCCGCTCGACCATCGTCTATCGACTGTTCGACGATCGTCTATCAGTTGGTCGACTATCGTCTGTCAGCAGATCGTCTATCTCTGAGTTAGTTCAACTCTTGTTAGCTCGACGTTCTGTGGTATCTGCCTCTATTGGAACACCCTATTACTAATTTGGGCAAGGATCACTATGTTTGTCTTAGGAAACCCAGTTGACCTAGTTGTATAGTTGAAAAGGTCAACATTAGAATGAGTCTAGGGCTTAGAACTTAGGTTTTGAAGCTGCCCCCAGGACTTCTGCAAGATCAAGGACAAAGAGCCAAGTCTAAAGGCAATTATTGTCGAGCTCAGGTCAACGATCGTCGAACTCCGTTCGACGTTCTCTGAGCTCAACCTTTGCTGGATCGTCTAGCTCAAGCTCGACGATCGTCGAGCTTAGTTCGACTATCTCTGTCTGCTTCAGGTCGACATTTTCTGTTGAAGTCTAGGTCGACGATCTCTGTCTTAGTCAGTTCGACTATTTCTGTCTGGCTTAGATCTATGATAGTCGATCTCCGATCGACGTTTTCTGCCAGCTTTGGTTATTATATCTCTGAGCTCGGGTCGACTATCTTCGAGCTCAGATCGACGATTTTTGTCAGAATGATCTATTCCATCTCTGAGCTCTGGTCGACGTTCGTGGAGCTCAGATCGACGCTTTTCCTGAAGAGATCGACGATTCTAAGGATTCAAATTCTGTCAGTCTTTGGAATGTTTTTGAATTCTCTCAGCTTTTATTTCAAGAAGATTTGCCAGCCGTTTTCATTTATTCTGGAGCAAGTCTCAAGGAATTTTTCAGGAATGTTTTATTGGACTTTCCTCTAGAAGACAAATTCTTTATGGAAGGCATTTAATGTCTGATAACGGCTATCTTGGAAGAAGAGTCTTCAGAGAATAAGATCGTCTTCTCTTCCTTTTTCATAGAGACAATTAATCAAGAGTCAATATAGAGACAGAATCAAGAGACACACTCTGTTACAGAAGAACAACAAGAATTAAGCTGTGACAGATAACCATATTCTTGCTTACAGAAAAGTGAAAAAAAAGCCTCATCTCAAGAACTCCAGACACATCATCTTTCAGCCTCTTTGCTGAAACAATTCTTTGTTGGAGATCTAAAGTTCTGAAGGCCTTTCACCCTGTGCAAAGCTTCCACTCCTGAGCCATTCTACATCTTAGGGGGAGCTTTGACATCATCAATCCACTTGTGCTTCTCTCATTTGATTGAGAATAGAGAAGACACCTTCAACTCTTATTTTTCTTTTCCCGCTGTAAAAGGGTTCTTGAACTCCCTTCAAAAGTTCTGTCTGGTTCTGAGAGCCTTGTCAAAACTCAGTGGTGGCAAGACTCCTTATCAAAAAATCCAGTTTTGGTTTTTGAGCACCTTGACAAAAGCTCATTGGTGTCAGGACACCTGATCAACTCATCCTGAGTGGATTCCTACCAAGGGTGGTAGAAGAGTGGATGTACCCAGGTTTTTGGGGAACCACTATATTTCCTTGTGTCTTCTGGTTTGTTTGTGTGATTTGTTTGTTGTGTGCTGTGCTCTTTACTTCTTAGTTTTTTTAACTTCTTACTAGCACTCTACACTATACTATAAATTAAATTTTATATGTGCTGATTATTTCAAAGCTGTGAAACTTATTTAAATAAACTCTTTTCACCCCCCCCCCCCCCCTCTAGAGTTGAGATAGATCTTACCCTCACTTTCAATTGGTATCAGAGGCAGGTTGGTTGCTTATACAGGCTAACACCTGAACCAAGTGATCCTTGGCAAAATCTATCTATTAAGATGGATATTTCTTCTTATAATATATTTTACTCTAAGACATGGCACAGAACAAGGATTATGCAAGCACAAGACCTCCAGTGTGCAATCTATCTAAGTTTGCACTTTGGAAGGCAAGGATTAAATTATACATGAACTCTATTGATGAAGATATTTTCAATTCTGTCTTGACAGTTTGTCCAAGTCCACCAGAAAGCTCAAGCACAAATGTTGTTCCACCTCCCTCAGGAACAGATGCAGACATAAAGAAATGGAAAACTGCAGATGCAAAGGCCATGAACATCTTAGCTCAGACAATGTCTGATGAGATATTTCAGAAAGTAGCAGACTGCAACTCAGCCAAAGGAATTTGGGACAAGCTCTCTGAAATTGTCTCAGGGTCTGCTGATGAAAGGAAAGACAGGAGATCTCACCTCATAACCCAATATGAGAATTTCAAGAAAGGAGAGACTGAGTCAGTAGCAGATATGTATAACAGATTGAGTCTGATTGTCAATGAGCTGAGGACCTTGGATAAAGAAATCTCATTGACTGAGCTTAATGACAAGATCCTAATGTGCTTCCCCAGTACTTGGGACTCAAGAATCTGGCCAATCAAAGATGCCAGAAGTCTAAATGAAATCACTACTGAAACTCTCCTAGGCAAGCTCAAATCCTATGAGCTGCTTATCAAGAACAGAGAGGAAGAACAGAAGGCTGTTTCACCAGCCTCAAGGAAAGAGAAGTCAATAGCTTTTAAAGCTATTGAAGATCAGCCTAAAGAAAAACTCACAGGCAATGAGGAATTGGTCAGCCTACTGGCCAAAAGATTCTACAAGCTAGCCAGAAAGGACTTCAGAAAAAGGCCATACAAAGGACATGACAACCCAAGGTATGACAAGTCAAATAATAATAACAAAGAAATCATATGCTTTGGTTGCAGGAAACCAGGCCACATTGTGCCTGACTGTCCAGAGAACAAGAACAAGGACAGAAAGGATAGAAGAGAAAGAAGAAAAGAAAAAGATTTCAAAAAGAACAGCTCAGACAAAGCCTCCTCTAGCAGGAACAAAAATACAAGGAAGGGTTTTGTTGCTGAGACATGGAGTGAGACAGAAGAAGATTCTGAAACTTCATCTAGCTCCAGTGATGATGAAGATGATGCTGATGAGAAAGAATTCTGCATGATGGCTATCAATGCCTCACAGCAAAACTCTGATGAAGAATCAGATTCAGACTCAGAAGTTCAACCAGATGAAGATCAGGTAATCAATTCTTTTGATTTTAATTCTGAGGACTTCAAAAATGAATTTAAGACACTGTGCCTAGATTTATTAAAATCTGAGAAGGAGATAATCTCTCTCAGGAATCAATTATCCGAGTATAGTGTCCTAAACTCAAATAACCTCAAACTCTCTGAGGAGTTAGAATGCTGTAGGGAGGAGATAGCTTCACTAAAAAGTGAACTGTCAAGAGCTAAAGAGTTTGAAGAATCCCTAAATAGGAGAAGTATCAGACTGATGGACATTACAAGTACAGTGAACTCTAGATTCAACAGTACACTGGGCTTGGGTGCCTCATCCAGCCAACCTATAATATTAACAACTCCAATCAAATTTGTCTCTGATAATGGAAAGGGAGTAATAGAGGTAGCTAGGAAGAATGCATATCTGTCAGAGAAAAATCCAGTTCAACAGATTGCGTCGAGCAGAGCTCGACGATCGTCGAACAGAGCTCGACGATCTAACCACAGATCATCGACCTCAGATCGACGATATCCAAACTCTGAACGTTGCCATAATCGATCTTCGAATAGAGATCGACGATCTGACCCAAGATCGTCGACCTCAGCTCGACGATGGTCGAACGGAGATCAGGTCTGTGAACATTCCTTCAATGGCACATCTAGATTCAGTCCTAGAGGTCCCACATCCCAAGGCTTTAACCCCTATACTGAATGGATCGTACCTCCTAGGAGATACCATCCTGAAGGTTATAAGGATCAACCTGGGATGTCTTTTGTTTCAGAATTTAAGGGATATCAACCTAGGCCCAAGGTTAACTGGGTAAAAAACAAATAAGCTGTTTATGTGCAGGTGAAGACCTATCCAGTATCTAACCAACAATGGTATCTGGATAGTGGATGCTCAAAGCACATGACAGGGAACAAGGAGAACCTATCATCCTTCATAACCAAACTTGGACCCAAAGTGATTTTTGGTGATTCAAATTTTGGTCAAACCAAAGGATATGGTGCTGCTCAGATAGGCTCAGTCACTTTTAAGAAGGTGGCATATGTGGAAGGGCTGAAGCACAATCTGATAAGTATCAGTCAACTATGTAATGAAGGATACAAGGTGACCTTCAACAAATCCCTGTGTAAGATCAAGTCAGAGAATAACACAACTGTGTTAACAGGTAAAAGGACAGGTAACATTTACTTAGTAGATTTTCTTTCTTCTAAAGTAGATATCTGTTTATTCAATTCCATTTCAAAACCTAATATTTTATGGCATAAGAGACTAGGGCATATTAACCTTAGAACCATTGATAGGCTATCCAAAGACAACCTTGTTAGAGGACTACCTTTTGGTCCCTACAAGAAGGAAGGACTTTGCAAGGCTTGTCAATTAGGCAAGCAAACTAAAAGTAGTTTTAAATCAATTAATAAGAGTGATTCACCTAGGATTCTGTACCTGTTGCACATGGACCTTTTTGGACCCATACCAGTACAAAGCCTAGGAGGGAAGTCCTATACTTTAGTAGTTGTAGATGACTTCTCAAGATTCACATGGGTATTCTTTCTGAGGAAAAAGTCTGATAACTTTAAATGCTTGACAGAGTTTCTCAAATGCATACAGATTGAGTTCAACACTCACATTGCCCTGATCAGAAGTGATCATGGGACAGAGTTTGATTCTCTTCTTATGCAAGAGTTCTGTCAAAGTGAAGGGATCGGGCATACTTTCTCAGCTCCTAGAACTCCTCAACAAAATGGGGTAGCTGAAAGGAAAAATAGAACCCTAATTGAATCTGCTACTACATTATTGACAGATGCTCACCTACCTCTATCCTTTTGGGCTGAGGCAGTGAACACCTCCAACTATGTATTAAATAGAAGCCTGATACATAAACTAAAGGGTAAGACTCCCTATGAATTGCTCAAAGGGAAGAAACCTAAGGTAAATTATTTTAAAAAATTTGGCTGTATTTGTTATATTCATAATAATGACAAGAAATATCTAGCTAAATTCCAAGCTAAAGCTGATGAAGGAGTGTTTCTGGGATACTCCATGATCAGCAAGGCCTATAGGGTATATAATAAATCATCTTGTAAAATTGAAGAATCTGTTCACATTACTTTTGATGAGACTAACATGTATTATAAGGAGAAGTCTACTTCTACCAAAGAACCCTTGCAGGTACAATCCATATCAGAAGGTATGGATAGATTACAGGTTAAAGAAGAGGACACAACCTCTCAACCTATTCAGCAAAAGAATGAAAGCAGTGATGATGAAGAAGTGCAACATCTTGAAGAAAATCATCCTGAAGAGCCAGTTGTTGTTCCACTAGAGGAGACAACAACACAGGCTGGTGAACAATCAACACCCCCTGTTGATTTAGTAACAACAAGAGATCATCCAATCACCAAGGTAATTGGAGAGATCTCAGCTGGTGTGCAAACCAAAAATCAGGTCAACCAGAACCTGATGCACACTTGCTTCCTATCTCAAATTGAGCCTCAATCCATTCAAGATGCAGAGCAAGATCCACACTGGATCATTGCAATGCAAGAGGAGCTGCATCAATTTGAAAGGAACAAGGTTTGGGAACTAGTGCTTAAGCCAAAAGATCATCCCATTGTTGGAACAAAGTGGGTCTTTAGAAATAAGCTGGATGATCAAGGAGTCATAGTCAGAAACAAGGCAAGGCTAGTTGCTCAAGGGTACTCTCAACAAGAGGGAATAGACTATGATCAGACCATTGCACCTGTTGCAAGGTTAGAGGCCATCAGAATATTCCTAGCTTATGCTGCCCACAAAAGTTTCAAAGTATACCAGATGGATGTAAAGAGTGCATTTCTCAATGGGGACATCAAAGAGGAAGTCTATGTTAGACAACCTCCAGGTTTTATCTCTCTAACTCACCCTGATTATGTTTTCAAACTGCATAAAGCATTATATGGTCTCAAGCAAGCTCCTAGAGCATGGTATGAGACCCTAGCATGCTTTCTTCTGGAAAATGATTTTGTTAGGGGGAGAGTAGACCAAACTCTTTTTATTAGAACCCATAAGTCCCATACCCTACTGGTGCAAATTTATGTAGATGACATTATTTTTGGTTCTACTGATTCAAACTTGTGCAAAAAATTTTCCAAGCTTATGCATTCTAAATTTGAAATGAGTAGCATGGGTGAGCTGTCCTTCTTCTTAGGATTGCAAGTCAAGCAACATGCTGAAGGCATATTTATTTCTCAAACCAAGTATGCTAAAGAATTGGTTAAGAGATTTGGTATGTCTGAGGCATCTTGTATGAAAACACCCATGCCTACCAATGCTGTATTGGATGCTGATGAACATGGGAAACCAGTTGATCAGACAACATATAGAGCAATGATTGGCTCTCTATTGTACCTTACAGCCAGTAGGCCAGATATAATATTTGCTACATGCATATGTGCTAGATTCCAAGTTAGCCCTAGAGAGTCACACCTAACTCTAGTTAAAAGGATTCTTAGGTATGTAAAAAGTTGTCCAAATCTAGGTCTCTGGTATCCAAAAGATTCAGCATTTGATTTAACTGGATTTTCAGATGCTGATTATGCTGGATGCAGAATAGACAGGAAAAGCACCAGTGGAATATGTCAGTTTCTTGGTGACAGACTTGTCTCCTGGTTTTGTAAGAAGCAAACATCTGTGTCAACCTCAACTGCTGAAGCTTAGTATATGGCTGCAGGCAGTTGCTGTTCACAAATATTATGGATACAAAATCAGCTCTTAGACTATGGCTACAACTTAGAGAAGTCTAAAATTTTCTGTGATAATACTAGTGCTATCTCTATAGCACAAAATCCAGTCCTCCATAGTAGGACAAAACACATAGAAATTAGGCATCACTTTCTAAGAGATAATGTAGAGAAAAATAAAATTGAACTTCAATATATTCCCACTGATTTGCAAAGGGGAGATATTTTCACCAAACCTTTGGATGAAAAGAAACACAGTTTCTTCCTAAATCAGTTAGGCATGTTAGATGGAGGAAGCCTAAATTAAATTACAAGATTTTGAAAAGATAAAACAGACCAAGACTAGGCTTAAAAATCAATTCTTTTTGTGCCTGTAGAATAAGTTCTGTCTCTGAACTGAGCTCGACATTTTCCCAGAAAACGTCGAACGGAGATCAACGTTTTCCCATAAATCATCGACCGGAGATTGACGGTTCTTGAAGCGTCGATCTGAGTTCAGCGCCGTCGTTAGATCTAGGCTTTCCTTCTGTCTGCTCCTTGGTCGTCGAGCGGAGCTCGACGCTCTCAATAACGTCGAACGGAGTTCGACGCTATTGGCGTCTCTTCAAATTCCCTCTGTAGCCCAAATCGTCGAGCTGAGATCGACGTACTGTCGAACTGAGCACTACGATTTTCCTTTTTCGCGTCGAACCCTAATATAAAATCATTTTTCTGCCACCGCTCGTCATTTACGCCTTCATACTCTTTGCAAATTCTCTTTCCCTCCAAAACCTTCTACACTTGGTCGTGTTCGTTCAATCTTTGCAGGTACAGATGGCTTCAACTGCTACCGCCCTTTCGAAAATGAAATTTGACACCAGTTTTGATATCGATATAAGCTCATTTGATGGAAGCGATCAACACTTCAAGGATATTCTCAGTTTGTTCAGAGATCAGCAGCTGTTGGAAATAATGACTACCAGAATGAAAATTGCTTCAGATGAAATAAAAGAATGGTGTTATTCTGCGACAGATGAGAATGAGAATTCTGTCATCGGCTTCATAAGAGGGACCCAGGTACAACTGTCCCCGACGCTCTTAACTGAAGTGTTTCATCTCAGTACTGGAGAAGACTCTATTGAATTATCTGGAGAAGATTATGATTCAATGCTTGATAGAATGGGTCACAATGCTGTGAACCCTAACAAACTTTTAAAGAAGAATCTGTCGTTGGAATTTTAGTTTTTGGCTGATGTAGTTGGAAAAGTGCTGCTGGCCAAGCACTCTGCCCATGATACAATATCAAGATATCAGTTTTGTCTGATGGGAGCTCTGCTGGATAAGAAACACCTTGATTGGGGATCCATCTTCTTTAACCTAATTAAGAAGAAGATAAATAAGACTGCTGTGAGCTTTGGGAGAATCTTAGGGGTCTATCTGCACTACAGATGCCCTGAGCTGTTAACCTCCTCTGGGATGTTCATCAATGCATCCAAGAGGCTTTCATGTGCCCTATTCAGCAAATGGGACAGGCAAATCATCAACCCTACAAGAGCTACTGCACCACTTCCTTCAGGCACAAGGACTGCTTCAGTCACTCCACCAGCAGAAGTGTTGCCTGCCTCTCTTCCTCCTCCAGCTGTATCCTCCCCAGCCATTTCCTCCTCTCCTCCAGTCCCAACCTTAACCACATCATCCCCAATTACCATTTCCTCACCAGTTTCATCCCCTCCAGTATCCACCTCAGAAGAATTCCATCCTCTCTTCTCTTATTCAACCTTCACCCTACCATCCTTTTCCCTTGTAGATGATTCCTTCATGGATGTTTCTCCTTCCTCTCCTCCTGAGCCACACTCTACCTCCTCTTTTCAACAAATGCTTCATGACATCCTCTCCCAACCATCCTTCACACCATCCCTTGCTTCACCTATCTCTACCTCAACCTCTTCTATCTCCACAATTCCATCCTCAGAGCCATTCATTCCCTCTCCACCTTCCTCCACACCTTCAACTCCAGCCAACATCCCTCCATCTACCTTTACTCCTACCTCTGCTCAAGCCCCACTTGAGCATGTAGATCTTCCAAGGTTGGCAGACAGACTTTATGAGTTGCTAGCCCCCAGGCTGACATCTCTGTTGGAGACTTCCCTGGCTCCACTCCTGAAACAAGTTCAGGAGCTGTCTACCAAGCTTTCCTCCTTTTCCTCCTCCCAGGCAATCCCTTCTACTGGGTGCCTTGATTCAGCTCTCCTTGAACCAAGGCAGGGGGAGATGCTTTATGAAGAAGTGGATGTGCCAGTGGTTGCTCCTGTTTTTGCATTAAATCTTCAGAGCCTGCTATCTCAATTTGATACAGTTCATTTCAAATTTCTGCCAGTACCTCTCACTGAAGATCTGTCTAAGGCCATTGGGCCTGTATCTGTATGTGATCCCAGCCACATTGAATCCTATATCAATTCCTGGAAGGCTGTGGATATTCCTGATGCTGCTACTAAGGCCATTGTGCCTCCTATTATTGAAACTGCTGCTGCTGCTGCTGAAGATATAGAGATGATTCCAGTAACTGCTGCTGATGAAGAACTTGCTTTCTACCTAGAAGATCCCACACCTGCTGCTATGCCTGCTCCTGCTCAAGTGTCTGCTGCTGCTGTTGCTCCTGCTCTAACTTCTGATCAGTTAAAGCTTCAAGAAAAGTACTTGAAAAGCATTGATGATCTGTATGACAGACCACAAAGCTCAGATAGTGACCAATTCCAGACTGAATCAGATGACTCTGCCCATACCATTGCCAAGAAGAGGAAAGCTAGAAGCAAAGCCATGATGTCAGTTCCTCCAGCTAAAGCAAAAGACTCCAATGATATTCCCTACTACATTCTGTATGATTGCCCCATTTCTGAGCCATGGATGCAATACTCCAGGAATCAACTGAAAGCTATAAGGAAGAGAAGGAAGCTTGATAAATATGAAAAAGGATCCTCACAATATCAGCCTCCTCCTCCTCCTCCAGATTCTTGATCAGGCTCAGCCCCTCAAGCTCCAGCTTCAAGGCAAAGCTCCTCCCAATCTTATCCAAGATACTATCAAAAGGGACAACATCAAAGAGGATATCAATCCAGAAGGGGTCATTACAGAGGAAATCAGAGAGGACAAAGATCTTATCAAAGGGAAGGACAAAGCCACACTGACTCTACTTCAGGTCCTTTCCCCTACAGGCTGAAAGACACAGTTGTTTCCAGGACTCCTCCTGCTTCTGAATCTCTCAACAGGTATGAACCTCCTGTTCCTTTTGAGGATCCTGAGAACAATCCTCTATCCTGGACAGCAAGAATGAAAGAGCTAGCTGCTCTTGATCAACTAAAGAAAGCCAGAGAGCAAGGCATGGACATCTCCAATATAACAACTTTATCAGATCAAAGGAAGAAAGAATTGGAAAGATATGCTTCAAGAAAGTTTTTCAACCCAGAAGACTACATGAAGCTGCACCCAGAGGCTGTAGTTCCAAGGCCAAGATCTCAAACTTCTCTAGGTGCAGAGGATGACAGAAGATCAAAGAAAGAAACCCTGAATCCTAACAGAGAAATTTTGTTTAAAAAGGGAACTGAGAAGAAGTAAAATTGTGTAAGCTAAACTTTCATCCACCTCTGGATAATTGGTGCTCTTTCTCTGTGATCTGCTTGCTGTTATATATTTGCTTAGTTAGCTCTTGTTTTTGAATGTATGATTATTCATTTCTTAATATTATTTGTAAATAGTAATCCTAACCCAAATAGGGGGAGATTGTTGGAACACCCTATTACTAATTTGGGCAAGAATCACTATGTTTGTCTTAGGAAACCCAGTTGACCTAGTTGTATAGTTGAAAAGGTCAACATTAGAATGAGTCTAGGGCTTAGAACTTAGGTTTTGAAGCTGCCCCCAGGACTTCTGCAAGATCAAGGACAAAGAGCCAAGTCTAAAGGCAATTATCGTCGAGCTCAGGTCAACGATCGTCGAACTCCGTTCGACGTTCTCTGAGCTCAACCTTTGCTAGATCGTCTAGCTCAAGGTCGACGATCGTCGAGCTTAGTTCGACTATCTCTGTCTGCTTCAGGTCGACATTTTCTGTTGAAGTCTAGGTCGACGATCTCTGTCTTAGTCAGTTTGACTATTTCTGCCTGGCTTAGATCTATGATAGTCGATCTCCGATCGACGTTTTCTGCCAGCTTTGGTTATTATATCTCTGAGCTCAGGTTGACTATCTTCGAGCTCAGATCGACGATTTTTGTCAGAATGATCTATTCCATCTCTGAGCTCTGGTCGACGTTCGTGGAGCTCAGATCGACGCTTTTCCTGAAGAGATCGACGATTCTAAGGATTCAAATTCTGCCAGTCTTTGGAATGTTTTTGAATTCTCTCAGCTTTTATTTCAAGAAGATTTGCCAGCCGTTTTCATTTATTCTGGAGCAAGTCTCAAGGAATTTTTCAGGAATGTTTTATTGGACTTTCCTCTAGAAGACAAATTCTTTATGGAAGGCATTTAATGTCTGATAACGGCTATCTTGGAAGAAGAGTCTTCAGAGAATAAGATCGTCTTCTCTTCCTTTTTCATAGAGACAATTAATCAAGAGTCAATATAGAGACAAAATCAAGAGACACACTCTGTTACAGAAGAACAACAAGAATTAAGCTGTGACAGATAACCATATTCTTGCTTACAGAAAAGTGAAAAAAAGCCTCATCTCAAGAACTCCAGACACATCATCTTTCAGCCTCTTTGCTGAAACAATTCTTTGCTGGAGATCTAAAGTTCTGAAGGCCTATCACCCTGTGCAAAGCTTCCACTCCTGAACCATTCTACATCTTAGGGGGAGCTTTGACATCATCAATCCACTTGTGCTTCTCTCATTTGATTGAGAACAGAGAAGACACCTTCAACTCTTATTTTTCTTTTCCCGCTATAAAAGGGTTCTTGAACTCCCTTCAAAAGTTCTGTCTGGTTCTGAGAGCCTTGTCAAAACTCAGTGGTGGCAAGACACCTTATCAAAAAATCCAGTTTTGGTTTTTGAGCACCTTGACAAAAGCTCATTGGTGTCAGGACACCTGATCAACTCATCCTGAGTGGATTCCTACCAAGGGTGGTAGAAGAGTGGATGTACCCAGGTTTTTGGGGAACCACTATATTTCCTTGTGTCTTCTGGTTTGTTTGTGTGATTTGTTTGCTGTGTGCTGTGCTCTTTACTTCTTAGTTTTTTTAACTTCTTACTAGCACTCTACACTATACTATAAATTAAATTTTATATGTGCTGATTATTTCAAAGCTGTGAAACTTATTTAAATAAACTCTATTCACCCCCCCCTCTAGAGTTGAGATAGATCTTACCCTCACTTTCAGCCTTGTCGATCGTCGAACCCCGCTCGACTTCTTTTGACCAGACAGATCTCTTGAAAGTTCAACTATCTGCTTGGATAGTTCAACTATCTGATAGCTCGACTATCTGTTTGATAGGTCTACTATCTGTTGTGTTTGATAGCTCGACTATCTGTTTGATAGGTCGACTATCTGTTGTGTTTGATAGCTCGACTATCTGTTTGATAGGTCGACTATCTTCTCTTCTTGATAGTTCAACTATCTGTTTGGATAGTTCAACTATCTGATAGCTCGACTATCTGTTTGATAGGTCGACTATCTGTCTTCTTTGATAGTTCGACTATCTGATTGATAGGTCGACTATCTATTTTTCTTTGATAGTTCGACTATGTGATTGATAGGTCGACTATCTGTTTTGCTTGATAGCTCGACTATCTATCTTGATAGGTCGACTATCTGATAGCTCGACTATCTGTTCTAATAGGTCGACCATCTGCTGTGGTAGTTCGACTATCTTCTTTGATAGTTCGACTATCTGTGTCGTTCGACTATCTGTCTGATAGGTCGACGATCTCCGTGCTTCGGTCGACGATCTCCGAGGGTCGTTCGATGTCTTTTTGTCTGCCTTTAGTAAAGTTATATTATGTATTTCTTATTTGCTTGGCATATTCTATTAAAGTATATTTCATTGATATTATGCTATTATTTCCAGGCAATCTCTGCTCCATTCTTTATGTATGAGCCAATCTTTATCTGACAAAGTGTTTTGTCTTATTAGTTGAAATATATTTTCTGCTTTATCTGCCAGGCTGTCCTGTATAGCCGTTAGACTCAAAAAGTCTTCTCTGGCTGTAAAGAGCTCTTTCTGATGTGACTTTTTCTAGCACTCTTTTATCAGATTGGATATGCAGCTTCTTAGAAGGTTTTATCCCCTTATAGCATGTTTGCCTGCAGGATATATTTTTGCTTTATGCTTTTTGCAGCCCAGATTGCTGATTCCAGATGAAGACAAAGTTCAAACTCAGATTAGAGCCGTTGCATAGGCTCATATATAAAGAGCTTCTTTTGAAAGAAGAAAGAGACACAGTATAAACACAGATAGAGAGATACAGATACATATATACAAAATACAAGAAGCTTTACTCTCAGCAGCATAGAGATCTACAGCTCTCAGAAATTCACATTCAACTGAGAAGATCAAATCTCTTCAGCATTCTTCTTCATCCTGAGTTCATCCTGCTCACAGGAAGACTTTCACTCAGAGACTTTTAGAAGAAGAAGAAGAAGAAAGGAAGCTGATTGAAGAATAACACCTTTTCCAAATCAAGAGTATTCTTCAAGCTTTTCCTTCAGAACTCCAAGACAGTTCTTTGTCTTAGTTCAGAAGAGTGCCTGCACCCTAAAGCAAGACTCCTTCCTAGATATTCTCTAAGCCAGGGGGAGCCTTGATTCTTAAGATCTTTCCAGCTCTGTGCAATCCACTAGCTTCTCTAATCTGTTTTAACAATAGAGAAGAAACTTTAACTCTCTCAACCTCCTGTACAAAGGGTTATTACTCCCTTCAAAAGTGAACCTTTGGTTGCAGGGCACCTGATCAAAAACCTGTGTTGGATTTTGAGCTCCTGATCAAAAGCTCAAAGGGTCTACTTGATCTACCTGAAGCAGATCAGTTGGTGGCAGGGCACCTGAACAAAAACCTGTAGTGGATTCCTACTAGGGTTGTAGAAGAGTGTACGTACCTATTTAGAGGGAACCACTATAAAATTTCTTGTGTCGTCTGTGTTGCTTATTTAATTTATTGCACTGTGGCTGTGAGTAGAAATAATTAGGATTGCTAGTTGCTGTGATAGGATCAAAGCTCAACTGTAATTACAGTTGCCCTTCTTTAGTGCACTTCACTTTGTGTTAGGCTCTAGGGTTATCAATATCTATAAACTCATTCCGCAAATTAACTCTAAGGGAGTTGAGTAGGGTGTCATAATTTTTGAATACTCTATTCACCCCCCCCCCCCTCTAGAGTTGTATCTATCATCACTTTCACAGTTCTTTGTTATTTTTTCTTGTCATTTTGCTTGCAGGAGAGAAGTAAGTGTGCGACTACCCCTTCCCCAAGGGTGAACTCTATAGAGACCGATTTTTTCATTTCAAAAATCTGGTGCGGTGAGCGTGGAGCATGGTCAGCACAAAAAATCTTCAGCAGGCTCGATGACGGGAGGAGAAGGACAAGGCTCAGATAGGTCCGACTCGCCACCCCCCGTCTCTCACCATGGTGGGGATGTTCGAAGACTTCAGGCGAGAGGTGCTTGTAATCGTCAGGTTCTCACTCAGCACGCGTTCCGAGTGCTCGAATCCAGTGGCGCCAGTGCTCGTAGACTTGGCCCTTGGTGAAGACACTCCCGACAGGCGAGTTGGGAAAAAAATTGTAGAGGAAGGAAGAGTCGGCGAGCTCCCCGGGCGAGTACCCTTCCCGGGCCTGGCAAGCGGTGGAAGGTTCGGCAAGATAGGGGTGTGAGACCCCCAAGCCCACTCAGTAGGGGGAGGCAGCTCCTTCAACGTGCTAGTTTCTTCTGCCTCGGTTCCAGAGGGGTTCAGTGAGCCTGAGATGTCCTACTATGCTGGGAAGGGAGACCCGGTCCAGCATGTCCAGTGGTTCGACGACGTGGTCTCGATCTGACAGATGTCGGATGGGTTCAAGTGTAGGCTCTTTGTCTTCACTCTTAAGGAGAAGGCGAGAGAGGGGTTCTACCAGCTACATGCCAGCTCCATTTACTATTTCGAGGACCTGCGCTGGGGTTCATGTTGAGGTTAACCACCTCCAAGATGAGGAATAAGGAGTTGGAGTCCCTATTTCACATTAAGCAGGGGGTGAACAAGACACTGGGGAGTTATGTGGACCGGTTATAGGAGGAGGTGACCTAGGTCCAAGAGATGTCGGGTCACACCCTAATGATGGCCTTCACCCTGGGGCTGCAACAGGGTTTATTCAGAATGGAACTTAAGAGGGTGCCACCCCTCTCCTACGAGGAGCTAATGGAGATGGCAGCGAGAGAAGTCAATGGGGAGGCGTCGAATCGGGAGTTTTCTCAGAAGCTGGCCAGGTGGGCCACAGAGGAAGAGAGGCCAAAAGGTGGAAGTGGTCAGGAGGAGAGAAGACCTGAGCCCCGATAGAGGGAACAGCAACAGCAACAACAACCCAGGCAGGGGCGTCAGGAGCCGAACCATCAGCTAGGTTGGAGGCCGGAGTGTCAAGACCAAGGGCCGTAGAGAGGTTTCCATGGAGGAGACAACCGTTAGGGAGGCTAGGGCCAATTTTTACCTCCAGGCGGGATGCAGGGCCAGAGAACACCTCTCACCGACCAGAACAAGTTTATGGCTATAACCATGGGGGAGAGGAGGAGAGCGGCATGGAGGAGGAGAAGGGAAGTTTGGGTGAGTTATCCTACTATGACTTCTATTAGGAGGAGGGGCACGCCGCGACAAGGTGCTCGGAGTTCCTCGAGATGAGAGTAAACAGGGAGCAGCAGCAGCAGCGAGACTGCCAGGGAGTGCAGATCGAAGAAGTCCTGCCTTGGGTGGAGGTGGACAGGTGTGAAGACCTGGCAGATGTTGGGGCCCGGGGAAGGATAAGAGTGATCCATGGGGGGGGGGGGGTAGAGGCTTCCCGTAAGGCAAGTCTCCACACTATATACCGCTGGAGCATTGGCTCCACATCCCAGACCCCACCCCCGGAGAAGAAGATCACCTTCTCGTGGAAGGATATGCCAGACTATGAGGACCCCTTCTACGACGCGCTGGTCATCAATATACCGGTTGAGAACTTCACCATCTCCCGGATCCTCATCGATAACGAGAGCTCGGTCAACGTCATCTTCAAGAAGGCATTTGACGCGATGAAGGTGGAGGCCAAGAGGGTGCTGGCCTCAGATGGACCCTTGTTCGGGTTCTCGGGTGAGAGGAAGGAGGTAAAAGGAGGAGTGGGCCTCCTTGTCACTCTGGGGGGTAGTACCGCACCTACAAGTTCGTTATTGTGGAAGCCCCCCAGTAGCTATACCGCCATATTTGGGCGACCCCTCATCAGTGCCTTCCGCTGCATTCCGTCATCCTTCCACGAATGCCTAAAGTTCAACACTAAGGGGATCCAGGTCCGGGTTTGGGGTGACCCCAAGGTGGCAAGAGAGTGCTATGTCACGATAGTGAACTCCATCTCATGGCAGCAGGGGGGAGAGGAGATGGAGCAAAGGATGGAGGAGGCACAGCAGGAGGCAGGAGTGGAGATAGAGGTGGAGGAAGACCGCACCCGGGTGGAGGTGGAGGAGGAAGTCCTAGAGCCGACCGAGGTAATGGCCGTGGAGGAGGCAGAGGAGGAGATTCCTGCCCCAGGAGGGGAGGATGCCGGAGAATGGGGAGAGCAGTATCATCTTGAGGCTACGAAAGAGGTGGTGGAGATGGAGGTTCTCACCCTCGAAGGTAGGGTGGAAAAGGTCTGTATCAGCGGGGGCTTGCCCAATCAGATCAGGAGAGGATGGTGGAATGCATCCAAAAGAACCGTGACGTCTTTGCCTGGAGTGCTGCGGAGATGCCAGGGATCAATGCGGACGTTGCCTGTCACCACCTCAACTTGGACCCGGAGGCTCGCCCCACCCAGTAGAAGAAGAGGTCCGTTGCGGATAAGCTAGCCGAGCCAATCAGGGAGGAAGTGGCCAAGCTCCTCAAGGCTGGCTTTGTATCAGAGATCCAATACCCTGGGTGGGTATCCAATGTAGTAATGGTAAAAAAAGGAGACGGCCAGTGGAGAATGCGTGTTGATTTTTCTTTACTTAATAAATCATGTTCTAAGGACTGTTATCCTTTACCTCGGATTGACGCGCTGGTCGACTCAGCTGTTGGTTTTCCTATAATGAGTTTCTTAGATGTATTTTCAAGTTACCACCAGTTCAGGATGCACCCCCCAGACATCAAGGATGTCTCCTTCATCACAGGGGATGAGTGTTACTGCTATAAAATGATGCACTTTGGGCTAAAGAATGCAGGGGCGACATACCAAAAAATGATGGATAGGGTCTTCTGAGAGCAGAAGAGAAGGAACCTGTAGGTGTATTTGGATGACCTCATGAACAAGAGTCAAGACGTGGATTCTCATATCCGGGATGTGGAGAAGACCTTCACCACCTTACGCAAATATAAGATGTGGTTGAACCCCCTAAAGTGTGTCTTCAGGGCAAGTAGGGGCAAGTTCCTAAGCCATCTCCTTACCCCTGCAGGTGTAGAGCCCAACCCTGACAAGGTGAGAGCAATCATGGAGTTGGGATCACCTCAAAACACTAAGGAGGTGCAACGGTTGACAAGGAAGATGACAGATTGAGCAGGTTCCTCTCCCGAGCCGGAGAGAAGTGCTCCCCCCTTCTTCAAAACATTGAGGGGGGCCAGAAGCTCGAATGGACTAGGGAGTGCGAGGAGGCATTTCAGGCCTTGAAGAGGAAGTTGACTCAGGCCCCCCTGCTTTAAGGACCAAAGGAGAGGGAGGACCTATCTTTGTATCTAGGGGTCAGAGCAGAGGCCTTGAGCCCCATCCTGGTTCGGGAGGAGGGGAAGAAGAACCTCCCCATATATTATGTAAGTTGTGTCCTGAGGAAGGCAGAGCTTTGGTATCCCATCTTTGAGAAGCTAGTCTTTGCTCTGGTCATCTCAACTCAGAGACTCCGGCCTTATTTCCATGCACACTCAATCCAAGTAGTGACTGACCACCCACTCCGCAACATCTTTGATGGGGTGGAGTATTCTGGCAGGTTGGCCAAGTGGTCGGTGGAGTTGAGCGAGTTCAATATCTTTTTTGTCCCACGTCTCTCGATCAAGGCCCAAGCAATGGTCGATTTCCTGCCTAATAATGTGGTCGAAGTGGCGGAGGCGGAACTCACTCACCCGGTTCCCTGGAAGGTGATGTTAGATGGCGCTTTAGGGATACATTCCCTGGGGGTGGGGTGATCTTGGAGAGCCCTCAGGGAATGCGGATCGAGCAAATGATGGTGATGCACTTTCCTATCACCAACAACCAGGCTGAGTACGAGGCGGTGATCGCAGGACTACGCCTGGCCAGGGAGCTGAGGGTATTTGATGTGGAGGTCCTCACTGACTCCATGGTGGTGGCTCCCAAGATCAGCGGGGAGTTCGAGGCAAGGTAGCCTACCCTCTAGTTATACTTGGCAAAAGTAAAGAAGGTCATCGACATGTTCCAGACCTTCTCCATCCGACATGTGCCTCGGGAGGAGAGTGAGTGGGTGGATCGACTTGCAAAGCATGGTCCCCAGGTGGGGGTTCCATCACTGACCTATTCCGCCCTTCCATTGAAGAGGGAGAGATAATGGAGGTGGATCAACACCCCTCGTGGATGGATCCGTTCACGACCTTCCTTTCCACAGGGGAGTACCCAGAGGGAATGGATAAGAAGAAGATTAAGTACAAGTCAGCGTACTATCTCATCAGCGATGGGCAGCTGTACAGAAAGAACCTCTCAGGGATGTTGGCATGTTGTGTGGCCAAGAGGGAGGTCCCAAGGATCTTAAAGGAGGTCCACTCCAGGGAGTGTGGAATTCACTCCGAGAGTCAGACCTTGGAAGGAAGAATTGTTAGGAAGGGATATTTTTGGCCTACCTTGGGCCGCGACGCGGCAGAATTTACGAAGAAGTTCCACAAGTGCCAGTTGTATGCCTCACTCCAGTTGCAACCCACCTAGTGCCTCAGAAGTATCACGGCCCCCTGGTCCTTTGCCATCTGGGGAATGGACTTGGTGGGGCCTTTCCCCCAGGCCAGCGGGAAGAGGAGGTTCTTACTCGTCATGGTAGATTATTTTTCTAAGTTGTTGGAGGTAAAGGCGCTGGCTAAGGTGACCTCCCAAGTTATCAGGAATTTTGTGTGGGGAGAGATAATCTGTCGACATGGGCTACCCCAGGTCATTGTCACGGATAACGGACCACAGTTTGCCAGCGTCGAGTTCATCAGCTTTTGCGGGCAGCTCGGGATTGATCTAAGATTTGCCTCGGTCCATCACCCTAGGAGCAACGGGTAGGTGGAGGCAGCAAACAAGATCATAGTTAACCTCCTGAAGAAAAAAGTTGAAAATCTTAAGGGTAGCTAGGTGGAGCAGCTTCCCTCAAATCTTTGGTCCCTTAGAACCACCCCCAACACGGCCACGGGGGAAACCCCTTCAAGCTCTCTCATGGATGTGAGGTTGTGCTTCCAATCGTGTTCGAGGTCCAGACGCCCTGGGTAGTCGATGCAGAGGCAGGCAGGGAGGAATGATAAGCATAAAATGAGGAGGAGTTGCGACTCTCCCTCGACATGGTAGATTAAAATCAGGAGGGTGCCGCCTCCAGAATATGGAGGGCAAGACCCTAAGTCTCACCTAGAGCAGAGATGACTTGAAATGTTTTTATCCCTAAACCATGTAAGTGACATTCTTCTTCCTAAGTAAAATTTCTTGAAGTGCCAATACTCCTGCCGTGTTTTATGTGAATGGGTGGTGTCCACTTGATAGACCCCGAGCAGATTCTGCTTTCAGGCTCTCACCTAGTTGGCAGGGCTGGATGTCACTCGAGAGAGTCTACCTAGACTCTGAGCAGATCACGCTATCAGGCTCTCCCCTAGCTGGCAGGGCTGGATGTCACTTGAGGGAGTCTACCCAGACCCCGAGAAAATCCCGCTGTCAGGCTCTCACCAAGCTGGCAGGGCTGGATGTCACTCGAGAGAGTCTATCCAGACCCCGAGCAGATCCTGCTGTCATGCTCTCACCTAGCTGGCAGGATTGGATGTCACTCGAGGGAGTCTACCAGGACCCCGAGCAGATCCCGTTTTTAGGCTCTCACCTAGCTGGCAGGACTGGATGTCACTCGAGGGAGCCTACCCAGACCCCGAGCAGATCCCGTTGTCAGGCTCTCACTTAGCTGTCAGGGCTGGATGTCACTCGAGGGAGTCTACCCAGACCCCGAGCAGACCCCGCTGTCAGGTTCTCACCAAACTTGCAGGGCTAGTGTCACTCAAGGGAGTCTACCCAGACCCCGAGCAGATCCCGCTGTCAGGCTCTCACCTAGCCGGCAGGGCTGGATGTCGCTCGAGGAAGTCCCACACTCTTTGGGAGTTATTTGAGATGATCGGTCTTTCCTAAGGGTATAGAGAAGAAATCCCTTATAGGCGGGTCAGAGCTCATGGGCCTAGCTCGACAGAAGGAAGGCGAGCCAAGCTCTAAGCCTCCTTTGGAGAAGGCGAGCTCCAACCATGCATTCCGCCCCCCTCCAGTTTTATTTGTGAAATATTTTAACAATTTTGGCTCGATGTTGGCAAGAGAAGAGGCGGTTCTTGCGCGAGCTGGGTGGTGATGAACCCAGCTCAGCGGGTGGTCCATTCCTGGTTAACCTTGAGCGGGTGAGCTCTTGAAATCTATTCACGGATACGAATTCTAAACATGCGTTCTAGCGATAGATCCTATCCTAGCGAGGTCTATCTATCTCAAGGAGGATAGCTCGCGGGCGAGTGCTTCACAGAAAGAAAGACCAAGAAAAAGAAGATAGAAAAATTCATGGCAGAAAAAATCTTTCATTAAGAGGTTGTTACAAAGGGTGAGCTCGCCTAGGCGAGATTATGAAAGGGGGGGCAATTGCAAAAGTGAGCTCGCCTAGTCATCTCTCGCCTCCCTCCCCAGATTGGCGATCTTCGCTCACTCCTCCAGAAGGATCATCCTTGAAGTCTTTTCCGAAGAGCATGTCGAAGCTGTCATACTTCTCGCTGGGGGGCATCGACGGGAATAGGCTTGGCATGAGGTATCGTGCCATGATCTCCTCGCAGCCTTCCACCAGCACCTGCGTATCCTTCATAATCTGCATGGTGCATTCGGCAGACTCAATCGAGTTAATCCGCAACCGCTCAATGACCTCAGCCTTGCCAAAAATTCTTGGCCTCTTGTACGGGAAGGAGGGCTCGCTACCGCCCGGAGGGAGGAGGACTTCCGCCTGGAGGATGATCTCATCATGGAGCCCTCTGTTCTCCTTGCTCAACTTTGCATTATTACCCACTAGCTTGGCGGTTCAAGCCTCTACCTCGGCGGCACGAGCATCCAGTGCGGTGGAGCGGGCACACAGCTGGTTGTTTTCTTCCTCCAGCCCAACGACGCGAGTCCGTAGCTCCCTAGCGGCCTCGGCATCCTGTAAGGCAAAACGGGTGAGTAAATCCGAGGCAGGAAAATCCCAAGTAAAAAGAGAAAGGGGTGATCAGTGCTTACCAGCCCGCCAGCGCCTTTTGCGAGTAAATCCTAAGGAATGGCGAGCCTCCTCTCCATGTCGACGACCTTGTCCTGGGTGATATCGTGCTTCTGCTCAGCCTTCTATAGGAGGTGGCTGAGGTTGAAGCCGCGACGGACCATCATGTGATGGAGCTCCAGGGCCCGCATGTGGGCTTACATGCCCTCATTGCCGAGCTAACGCAAGGTCATGCGCTTGTAGGCCTCGGCATCCTCGTGCCCATAGAGGCCGAAGCTGAGCGCATATGCGTGACCGGAGGAGAGCCGGTGGTCTATCTAGGAAGGCTTGAGGGTGGAGACGAAGATCAAGTGGGCCGCCTCGTCCCATTGGACCACGGGCTCGCCGACTGAGTCCTTCCATCTTCCCCCAAGGCCAAGGAGGGGATGGTTCTTTGGCGGACCCATCTCGCAGGCCGATGTATTCTTAGCAGCTGGAGGAGCGGAGGGCTTTCCTCCCTTCTTCCCTTTGTCTGTCGTCTCCTTTAGCGAGCTCTCCGGCGATCCATCCGGGGAGGTCTCAGTCGAGCTCATGTACTTGAGCTATTGATGTTGTTATTGTCTTGCCCGAGAGACCACCACCGCTTTCAACTTCTTCTGCGGTGGATGACGGCGAGGCGATCTAGACCCCGCGGGGTCAGCTCGCTTCTTGCTAGAGGAGGGCTTGTACGATGCCGGCTCATCTCGGCAGGCGACTGCAGCCGCTTTCTTGCGGGCAAGGGGGTCGGGGAGTAGCCCCAGATCCGCACAAGGTGGGTTCTCGGGAATCAGTCGCTCCCCTGCATAAATAACTTAGTTAAAACTCCGATCGATTTGGCAAGATCGGGAAAGGACAAAAGTTGAAAGGTATACCTTTGCCGGGAAGGACGGGGACGAGCAAGTCGAGGCCCCTTCGGAGGAAGGAAAACTCGAAGGCCTTATGGAGAAAGAACTTGTGGAGCTCGGCGTCGTTGCCCGACACAATGGGGGGTCGGTACACCTCCTCACCCTTCTGCTGGGGTGAGTAGGGGACGTTGTCGAGATCTCCCTTGATGAAGACTATCTTGGTAATCCAGTTGTGATGTTTGTTCGCGATCTCGCAAACCTTGATGAAGGAGAACCCGAAGTAGGCGACACCATCAGGAGTCTCCTTATAAGTGAAGAGTTTCCTGAAGATAGTCAGGTTGAACTCTATTCGCTCCCTGGGAAGGAAGCATGTGAACGCCACCATCATGGCGATGATGTTCAAGTTGAGCTGTGTGGGCACCGCGCTGAAATATTTCAGGATCTGGAGGATTTTCGGCCAGAGAGGCAGGCGCAACCCCATCTCGAAATGCGAGATGGGAAAGGCAAGTTCGTCAGGGAAGAAGGTGTTGATGGACTCGCTTTCCCTTGGCTGGCGAGCCTCAAAATCGGGGGGAACGAAGTCGGCAATGAACTCCGCGAACTCCCCCTCGGAGGTGTTCTGCTCGAAAAAGTAGTAGTCGGTGAAATGTTGAGTGCATTTGGAGCGGCCATCAAAATTGGGATTGGTCTTGCCCATACTCGCGAGAGGTTTGGAGCGTGAGTACGGTAGGAGAGAAGACGAGAAGGGGGGTATGAAAGCAGTAAAGACGGTGGGTCGGGGATGGTTAGGGGGCTATTTATAGGAAAAGAAGTTCAAGGCCGAGCAGACCGATCAGTCCTGCACTCCAAGCTCAGCTCGATAACCCCAGCTCGCTGACTTCTGAGACCTGCCCTATCACATGTCGAGCTGAACGTGAAGGTTATTACATCCGAATAGCAACCATTAAAATCTAAAAATATTCTGAGTTATTACAGATCAGGAGAAGGATATTGTTCAGAAAAATCAGAGGCAGGAGGAAAAAGAATTAAGTTCAATATGTGCGCGGGCTGAGGGGGCAGGAGGCGAGTGCTGGTAGGCTCAGTGATGGAGCCGTTTCTTTCTACCCCAGCCTCGCGTCTCCTTCCCCGCAGGTCACCGCGGGTTGTGGAGCTCGCGAATACGCCCCAAGTTCCTCAGGGCAATCTGGAGGCTCTCCTCGACCTCATCCAGGAGCCGAGTAAGGGACGTCATCTCGCCTTCCAGGCTGCCCCGAACCTCGTCAGCAAGCCGCACATAGTCCCGCTGCAATGCCTCGTTGTCCTCTTGCACCTTGCGCAGCCTGAGCATCAGCTTCTTGAAGATCCCAATCCCCCACCGTGTCAGCTCTTTGTTCTCCACCTCTGGGCCCAGGAAGGAGTCTAGCGAGCTTGGAGAAGGGAGGGGCGAATAGCAGGCTGGCCCTGAGGAATCTTCAACCTCAAACTGTCTTGGAAGAGCTGCAAAGGCAGGGGCGTTAATACAAAAAGTAAGCACCCCAGGAATACTATGGGGTAGGGGCCATCTGAATGTCAACTTGCCTGACAAGCTCGGGGCCTTGAAAGAAAAGAGGGGTTGGGGCAGTTTCAAGTTTTTGCCCCGACCCGGGGGCTGAGTTCTCGGCGGAAGGAGATTTAATCCCGGCACGGGAATGACCTCGGCACCTCCTCTAGTAGTCCTAACAAGTTGCAGGGAGAAGGGGGCATGAGCTGGAGAACTCGGCCTCTGCGAGTCTAGCCCCAGAGTCCCGAAGGGGGACAGGTCTCGCGGGCATGTATCCGGGGTTTTAGGCCGCGAGTTGTCGGGAGGGGTCTTAACTCGCGGCGAGAAGGCCTCACCGTCATCATGTAGGCTGTCCGGGTCGGCGCAGAGGTCGATGATGTCTTTCTCCTTCTTAGGTGGGGGCCGAGTAGAGGAGCTGGCCCCAGGCTCCAAGGTCGTTTTTAAGCCTTGGAAGATGTGCTCGGCCGCTTTAGAAAATGGCTTCACCCTTTTATTAGGATTCGGTTTGGCCAGACCGCCCTGCGGAATAATAGGGGGAATCACAATCAAATTGGAGATGCGGGCGGAGGAAACCTCACGAGCTTTGGCTAACCTCTCTTGGATCTCCTTGGGGATAGGCATCCCGACAAGATTAGAGCAGAGGGAAGGGCAAAGGTCACCAAGGTAGCAGGTGCATATTTATAGTCATTGGTGGACCCCACCAAAAGATTCTCTTGCTCCTGCCATACTCGCTAAATCCTGTGGGGTTGGATGTTTCTTTCTGAGCTTGTGCCAATCTCACAAAGAGCGGGGATTGTGTACAACCCCGTATTCGGCGAGTGAGTCAGAAGGAGCCAGACCGGCCAAATCGGGCAGTCTGAATACCTAGGTGAGCTCGGTAGGAAAGAGAGCTTCGCAGTCCCCGGCTCGCCTAGGCGAGGTAGGATGCTTCTTGTAGGAGAGCTTGTACTCGCCAAGCCCCGCTCGTCGAGCTCTGGGCCTTTCGTCGAGCTCTGGGCCTTTCGTCGAGCTTTTGGCTGTTCGTTGAGCTCTGGGCCTTTCATCGAGCTCTAGGCTGTTCGTCGATCTCTGGGCCTATCGTCGAGCTCTGGGCCTTTCGTCAAGCTCTAGCCACTTAACGAACTCGCGGCAGGAGAGCCGGGTAGGCCAGGCCCGCACTCGCCAAAGGCCGAGCAGAAGCAGCGAGTGCCAACTCCATGGAGCTCCCGCCTCCCCTACCGAGTACATATTATTGAGATATACTCGTCCTGTGCTCTATGATGTGTTTTTACCATTTTGCCCCTGCTATCCTGCCCATAGCTAGTTAGAACAGCGGAGTTACGCTGTTGGCAAACCTAGTTGGGCTACACATAGCTGTTCAGAACAGCGGAGGTTGGCTATTTGCAGGTCGTATCTAGAAATCTATAAATAAGACCCAAGGGGCACCTCAGAAGGCATGCTCACTTATCTCTCAGTCTTCTAGCACTTTCTGAGGTTGCCTTAGCTCGAATCTTGGTTAGGGAGGAGAAGTGCTCTAAGATCTTTCGGGTGTGTGGTGGGACCTCCGCGCCGAGCCCTTGGGTCAGTTCTTTGTTCTTTTTCCTTGTCATTTTGCTTGCAGGAGAGAAGTAGGTGTATGACCACCCCTTCCCCAAGGGTGAACTCCACAGAGACCGATTTTTTGGTTTCAACACTGAGCAAGAACTTCCTTGTACTTCAGAATCACTGGAAGATTCTTCTTTCACAATCACCACTTTCTTCTTTTTCTCCTTCTTCTTCTCGACTACAGGTGTTTCCTTGGATAGTAATCTATCCTACCTTGCCAGTATTCTCATGTCCATTCTTCTCATATGATTAATCTTAGATCTAATCTTAAGGTTGAGGCTGTTAAGAATGACATGAACCAAGTATAGGCTTATAATTCTGCCCATATGGGGCTTCTTGATGCTCTCTGTAATCTTGTTAAAGACTATTTTGCTCCAATTTGTCTTGACCTTGAAGATTACTCTTATCATTATCTCAAACATATGTGTAGAAATTCTATCATGTGCTCATATTTTACACAATAGCACCTTCCTTATAATCTCAGATAGGAATTTGCCTTGTGAATTCATACCCTTCCTGTTCAGGGTGCTCTCAATCTTTGTGGTTGGGACTAATCCACATCATTCCAATGCTTCTACAGTCTTGGCCAAATCTAAGTCATCTTCTTGATCAATTCTTGGTAAGTGAAATATTCTAGCCAGCCTTTTGGTTGTGATTTTGACCTTTGTGCCAATCTCCTTGGACTTATTCTTTTCTGAGTTTGAATCCAGATGAGCATTTGAGAAGAATTATGAAACTTCTCGTTTCCAGATAATTAACGGTTTTGAAAGAAGATATTCCAATCTTGATTTTGTGATTAGGGTTGTGGCATTCTTAATTTCTTCTGACGCCGAATCAAATCCATTGTGAACAATTTCATAACCTTCAAAGATATTATCATCAGTCTTGGGTGTCATGAGAGTGGAGTGAGATGCTTGACGAGTGTCGACTGATCAGAGTTCTAGGTCTCGACACTCAGGAATCAACAGTTCACTAAATCAAGAAAGTGTAGTGAACTACTACTCTCACACCCTATTTATAGTCTAATCTTCCCCGAAGATGAAAGGGCGCGCTGCATTTAGACTTTTCCAAATTTTTCAAGAAATGACCTAGTGTCGACACTGAAAAATTGTCTGTCGAGATGTGTCGACACAAGTCGACACCACTAGATGTGTCGACACAAGTCGACATAAGGATAATGTCTCTTGACACATACCTTAGTGTCTCGACACCCTTGATGTCTCAACACTTACTCTAGTGTCTCGACACATTGTAGTATATAGTGTGGACACATTTTCTAGTGTATCGACACATTGCAGTATAAAGTCTCGACATATTTTCTGGTGTCTCGACACAACTTTTGACTCAGCCAAAATGCTGTCTCCTGATCTAAAAAAACTTGATACTTAGATTTTTTTAATTGATATTTAATTAAGTTTTCATTAATTATTCCATATTTAATAAGCCAAGTTCAAACTTAAAGAAATTCATCTAGGGGCTTAGTGAAAATCTCTGCAATTTGTTTATTTGTTGGAACAAATTCTAGATTAATATCTTCCTTTTCTACACGCTCCCTAATAAAGTGATATCTAATCTCAATATGTTTTGTTCTACTATGTAACACAGGATTATTAGCAATTGAAATTGCACTAGTAGAATCACAATATAATGGAATTTTACTTAGCTGAATGTTGTAGTTTTGTAATTGATGTTGAATCCAAAGCAACTGTGCACAAAAACTTTCAGTTGAAATATACTCAGATTCAGTAGTGGATATTGCTACACTTGTTTGCTTTTTGCTGCTCCATGACACCAGCCTTCTTCCAAGGAATTGGCATGAACTTGATGTGCTTTTCCTATCTTCTTTACATCCAGCATAATCTGCATCTGAAAAGCCTGTTAGTTCAAAATCACTATTCCTGGGATACTATAGGCCAAGATTAGGTGTGCCCTTTAGATATCTCAATATTCTTTTGACTACTGTATAGTGAGACTCCTTAGGACAAGCTTGATACCTACCACAGACACAAGTAGCATACATTATGTCTGGTCTACTGGTTGTTAGATAGAGCAGTGATCCAACTATGCCCCTATACAAGGTGATATCAACTGGCTTGCCAGCTTCATCCTTGTCTAAAGACATACTGGATCTCATAGGAGTTCTCATGAAAGTGGTTATTTCCATTCCATACTTCTTGATTAACTCCTCAGTGAACTTAGATTGACTAATGAAAAGTCCATCTATAGTTTGCTTAACTTGGAGACCCAAGAAAAACTTAAGTTCACCCATGCTACTCATCTCAAACTTACTTTGCATAAGTTTGGCAAACTTAGTGCAAAGTGACTCATCAGTAAAACCAAATATAATGTCATCAACATATAATTGTACTAAGATGGTCATGCCTTTGAATTCCCTTAGGAATAGTGTTTTGTCTATTTTCCCTCTTGAGAATTTATTCTCCAGAAGGAACTTAGAAAGAGTCTCATACTAAGCCCTTGGGGGTTGTTTTAACCCATAGAGAGCTCTTAATAATAGATAAACATGATTAGGATGAGTTGAGTCAACAAAACCTGAGGGTTGCTCAATATAGACCATTTCTTTTAAGTTACCATTAAGGAAAGCTGACTTCACATCTATTTGGTAAACTTTTAATCCTTTCTTGGTTGCATATACCAGGAAGATTTTAATAGCTTCCAATCTAGCCACTGGTGCAAAGGTTTGATCAAAGTCTATTCCCTCTTCTTGTTTATAGCCCTTTATAACCAGTCTAGCCTTGTTTCTGACTATAACACCATTCTCATCCAGTTTGTTCCTGTAGATCCACTTAGTTCTATGATGTTACAGTCATTTAGTCTTGGAACTAGCTTCTAGACTTTATATCTCTTGAACTGGTTCAATTCTTCCTGCATAGCCCCTATCTAAAATGGGTCTATATTGGCTTCTTCAAACTTCTTTGGTTCTGTTTGTGATAGAAAATTTGAGTACATTACAGTGTTGTGTTGTCAACCTCTTGTGGTCATACCATGAGTTGCATCACCAATGATCAATTCCCTTAGATGAACCCTTGGATGTCTGACAGCAATAAGTAATGCGACCTCTTCTCTTGGAACAACTTTATCTTGTTGTTGTATTTCTTCTTATAGTTATTCCTATGCAAGCTCTTCCTCAAAAATGTTGAATCCATCCTGTATACTTTGGATAGATGGAACTGAGTCTTTTATTGACAACTCCTTTAGCTTCAAGTCTTCTCCTATTGTGTTTTATGCACCTTGCTTATCACTGTAAAACATAGAGCTTTCATTAAATACAACATGAATAGATTCCTCTATAACTTGATCCCTCAAGTTGTAGACCCTATAGGCTTTACTGTAGTTACTATAACCAACAAATAAGCCTTCATAGGACTTTTCAGCAAACTTAGATATATATGCTTTCTCATTATTAAGGACAAAACACCTATATCCAAAGATTCTATAGTAGGTCATGTTTAGTTTTCTGCCCTTCATTAGTTTATAAGGAGTCTTATTCAGCCTTTTGTTGATTGAAGCTCTATTAAGAACATGACATGTTGTGTTAATAACTTCAGCCTAGAAATATTCTGGAAGAGAAGAATCACTCAACATGGTTCTTCCAGCTTCAATGAGAGTCCTGTTCTTTCTCTCAACAATTTCATTTTGCTGGGGTGTTCTTGGAGAAGAAAACTCTTGTTGAATCCCAAGTTCTTGACAAAACTTTTTCATGCATTCAAATTGAAACTCAGTTCTATAATCACTTCTGATTCTGACCACAGAACTGTTTAATTCATTCTGTATTTGTTTGACAAATGTCTTGAAGACATCAGGAGTTTCAGACTTTTTCCTTAAGAAGAAAACCCAAGTGAATCTTGAATAGTCATCAACAATTACAAAGGTGTATACTTTCCTTCCTAGACTATGAATTGACATAGGACCAAACAAGTCCATATGCAAAAGGTATAAACACCTCATAGAGTCTTTGGTTTTAATGCTTTTGAATGAAGCTTTGGCCTGCTTGCCTTTTTGGCATGCAGAGCAAATGCTCTCCTTAGAGCATTTAATGTTAGGACCATTCCTAACTAGCTCTTTGCTAAAAATCTTGTCTATGGTCTTATAGTTCAAATGAGCTAGCCTCTTGTCCCATTTGATATAGTGTGAAGCTTTTTCATTTGCTACTAGGCAAATGGGTGAGTCTGACTTTAAACAAAGAAAATTTGAACAATACACATTCTCACACCTAGTGTCTGTCAAGATGACCTCTTGGTCACTTGACTTCTTTATTAGGCACTCATCCTTGTGGAATGAAATGTCATAGACAAGATCACACAATTGACTTATGCTTATAAGGTTGTGTTGCAACCCTTCTATATAAGCTACTTTGGTGAAAGTGACTAAGCCATTTGAGATCTTACCATAACCTCTGGTAATCCCTTTGTCAATTCCACCAAAGACCACCTTTGGTCCATTATTTATAGGAATATACTCCCTCAAATTGCTCCTTATTCCAGTCATGTGACTGGAACATCCACTACCCAAGTACTAGATGGGTTTATCTTTAGTACTTAGACATACTTGCAAAATAAATATTTATTTAACCTTAGGAACCCAAATTATGTTGGGTCCTAGGTGCTTGTTAGTTGTGACTTCATTGAAACCACCTGAAAATTTCTTAGTTGGGAACATTTTCTGCCCATGAGATATAGTGTAATTGAACCAACAGTCCAGGGCAAAGTGTCCAATCTTTCCACAACACCAACACTCAAATCTATTATATCTCCTCTTTGGAGGAACAGTAGGAACTTTATGTTTACATTCCTTAGGACAAGAATCAGCACACTTGACAGTTGTATTTTGACTGGGAGTAAAATGATTGTTTTGCCTCTCAGTCATAACAGTCCTCCTTGGAGCAAGCACATTAGGAATAGTTTTCCTATTCATATATAAGTTTGGTCTAACTGGTCCGGACGTTTGGATTCCTTTTCCCTTAGTATGAAACACAGGTTGTGGGTTGACTGGACCCTTTTGTCCTGTCAGCTTTTTGCCTCTTCTTCTCATAGGTTTAACATAACCAAGTCCACTTCCAGGAGTTCCTGAGAAGGTATCTATAATGGGGAGCACATTTTTAGGTTTAGAAAACTGCTGAACAAGTCTTTTATCATTTAGGAGTTTGAGTTCTAGCTCATGAATGGTTGCATCCTTTTGTTTTAGTAACATGATTTGATCATCAATGATCTTAGTCAACTTAACCAACTTTGAGCTTTGAAGACCAATATTCTGAGTAGCCATCTTATGATAATACTCAAGACCTTTTAGTGATGCAATCTCTAAGGCTTATTCTTTGACAAGCTTCTTGCTGTTTACAAGAGCTTCTAGTAGTTTTCCAAATTTACATATGAGCTGCTGCAGTTCAGTCTCAGGGTTGGACTTATATGAATCAAACTTTGAGTCACATGAGTCTAACTCATCCCTAGTCTCATAAACAGAAGTGTTAAAATAACTAGAATTGTCATAGATTACCTGAGTATCCTGACAGTCAAGAATTTTTGTTTCTGGATCATCAGATAGTGCCATCAAGTTAACCTCCATAACATCTTCAGAGTCACCATGGAGTGATGAAGTTGTGGAGTTATTGCCCTTGTACATGGCCTCTCTAATGAATTCTTCTTCATAGGAGAATAGTACAATATAAGCATGTTCTTCTTCTGATTCAGTTGAACCAGTATCACTATCAGATAAGGTCTTTGGCTTATTTGCCATCAGACCCTTTTCTGATTTCTTGTCTTTATAAAACTTCTTTTCCTTTGACTTTCTGTTCTCCTTTCTTTTTACTGGACAGTCAGCAATGACATGTCTAGGCCTGTTATAACAATAATAAATAATGTTAGTCTTAATTTATTTATTCTGGTGTGAATCATACCTGACCATAGAGTTATCTCTGTTTTTGTCTTTTCTTTTGCTGGAATTTGGTCCAGTTGATTTCTTCTTGTTCCATTGCTTTCTTCTTCTAATCATCTTTCGGAATTGCCTGGTGAACATTATTATTTCTCCATTTGATAATTCTTCTGATGAGGAACTTGTCCCAGTGCCAACTGTATCTTCACCCCTTCTTGGTGATGATGGAATTTCTCTTCTAGCCTTCTTTGATGTGTCTGCTTTAAAAGCCACAAATATAGTCTGATTTGAACTTCTAGCAGATTCAACTTCATCTTTTGTAGAATTTAACTGAAGTTCATGTGACAACAGCTTCCCATACAAATCTTGGGGTAATATGTTTATCAGATTTACCATTTCTCTTACAACACAAATCTTTATGTCCCATTCTCTGTTTAGGGATCTTAGAAACATGTCATTAAGCTCAAAGTTTGAAAATTGTCAGCCATAATTATTTAAGCCATTGACTATTCTAAAGAACTTTTCATAATATAGTTCTTTAAAATCAGTCTTTCCTTGCCTGAAGGCCTCATACTGCTGGTTGAGTAGAGATTGTCTGTCATCTCTGACATCTTCTGTGCCTTCCATATAGACTATGAGAGTTTCTCACATCTCCTTGGATGTTTATCGTGCACTAAGTTCTGAAAGGTTGAATTATCTATTGCACCGACAATTATGTTTTGTGCTCTCTTATCCATGCTGGCAAGAACCAACTCATCCATTGTCATCTTAGACAGGTTCTTAGGGGTTTGCATATTTGCATCTAAGAATGATACTTTCATGGGAATATATGGTTCTTCTTGTACTGTGACAAAGATTCTTGGATCTGATGCCTCCATAAACAATCTCACCCTTTGCTTCCAAATAACAAAGTTATCCTTTGTACAAATAGGTAGTTTCATAAAACTTAGTTCTCTGTGAGAGTCAGAAGCCATTAGATCTCATATGTTTTAACCATCCTTTGGATCTTTTTCTGACTGTTAGGTCTTTCTTTGAAGAATCTCCCTCTGATATCACTTAAAAGATAAATCTATGGGTAGTTAATCACCTAGAGGGGGGGGGGGGTTGAATAGGTGTCTTTAAAATTCTTTGTCACTTATATTATATATTCAACAAGTACTTGAAAAATAAACTTCAAAAGAACATAGCACAAGCAAACCATAAAGCACAACACATGCAATCCATAGTATAGAGAGAATTTATAGTGGTTCCCATATATAGGGTACATCCACTTTCCCCCTTCTTCCTTACTATCAATGTGCTAGATAAGGTTATATCTCCTCCTCTTCAACTCAGATCAAAAGAACTTACAGTCTCAATTTCTATTAAGAAACCTACACTCAAACCAACAGGTCCTACCTCAGAGATTCACTCAACCTCCTACCTCAGGTCCCTCAAGAACCATACCTCAGCTTTTATAATATAGGCTTACACCTCAGTGATCCCACTCAAATCACCTACCTCAGGCCCCTCAAGAACCCTACCTCAGCCTTTATAAATTAGGCTTATAACTCAGAGATTAAATCTTTTACCCATACAGATCTCACATAGATCTTACAAAATTAAGAGGTAAATTATAAAAATAATCTCAGAAAATAGCAACTCTGTAATCTGACTTATCTGAGAATTCAGATTCTTCAATTTAACAGCAAAGTATTAATTCTTTAAAAGACTGGCTGAAAAGATACTTCTTTGGGTCTGCAATCTTCTTGAAGATGATTGTCTTGATTTCCTTGAAGAAATTGTAGAACAGATCCACCTTAATCTTTTGATCAACTTGATGAAAGGATCTTAAGATTTTCTTAAAGACCTTCATCTTCCTTCTTCTTGAGGTTGCAATCCTCCTCTTACTTAGAAAAATTAGAATGAGAGAATAGAATGATTTATCTTATTGATCATACTTCTGTGTAGATAACCCCTCTATTTATAGCCTATACGGGTTGTTGGCTTCTAATTGATTACGTCATCATTACGCCATCATGCTTCAAGTTCTTCTTCAAACAGCTTCTGCCGAGATATCACATTACTGTAGCTGATGTGACCTTTTTTACTTATCTTGACACTTCTGTGTTGACTCTGTACATCTTCAGAATTATAAGTGTCGAGATGTCCAAAGTGTCTTGACACTATTTTACTTAAGTGTTCTTAGAAGGTATCGAGACATCTAAGTAGTCTCGGCACAATATTACTGAGTAGAATATTCAGTCTAAACTTGAAGGTGTCGAGACAGTCAACTTGTCTCGACACAACTGTCATCTGTGTCGATATCTTTAAATCTGCATTGTGTCGAGACAGTTGAATTGTCTTGACACAACTATATGCCGGGTGTCGACACATTAAGTCTACACTTCAGTCTACATTGTGTCGAGACAGTTGTATTGTCTCGACACTACTGTCTTTAAGATTTATGGTGTCGAGATATTTTACTTGTCTCGACACTGCTGACTTAGTATTTAAGGTGTCGAGTTAACTTACTTGTATCGACACTGTTGACTTAGTCTTCAAGGTGTCAAGTTAACTGACTTGTCTCGACACTCCTGACTTAGTCTTCAAGGTGTCGAGTTAACTGACTTGTCTTGACACTGTAGACTTAGTATTTAAGGTGTCGAGTTAACTAATATGTCTCGACAATGCTGACTTAGTCTTCAAGGTGTCAAGTTAACTGACTTGTCTCGACACTGTTTCTTCAAAGGTGTCGACATAGTTGAAGTGTGTCGACACTTTTGTACTTAGCCATATTTCTACATTTCAATTTTCTAGGTATAGACTGTGTTGACTTCACTCGACGCTTTTGTACTTAGGCAATTTTCTTCACTTTCCAATCAACTTCTTTGAGTCCACCTGTCAATATAACTTGAACCACCTGTCCAATCAATATGAAATAGGCAACCTGTATACATGAACTGAAATATACATCAAATACATACATGTGTATATCATTGAGTTGAAAAAGGCTTCTTCAAATCAAATACATTGTGTCCAATGTACCCAACAGATCTGGTCCAAGCACGCTCTTGAGGTAGGATGGCGATGAAGAGCTCAAAATATTGTGGCGGTTGCTCCACCTCTCATGGAAAAGTCAGGCTAGGTCACTGGATGTGCATTCTTTGTTCTAGCTATTGGGGAACAAATAACTGAGATCTGGAATTTCTGCATTCTGGTGGCTGCTTCTCCGTTCTATCCTGTATTATACCCTTGGCCTAAGTTTATCCTTTGTCGTTCTTGATAGTGATGAAGAGAGGAGGTGAACATGTGGACGGAACCTACCCTGATGAGTGTAATGCTCCAGTTTTCCCCTTAGTTTTGGAAAACAAATCTGCAAGCTACTGCCCAGCGGTACTGATAACACTGGCAGTAATGGACCATTTGATACAATCGACGTAACGATACGTCGAAATTGCTACCGCTCGGCGGTAGTGTGGTACCACATGATGTTAGTGTGCCAGGTACTGGCAGCCAAGTATCGACATTTGAGTGGCGTGTTTAAGCGGTGGGCTTGCCAAAGAAGCCACCATCGGAGGTACTACGCGGAGGTTGCTTTCAGAACAGGAATCCCAGATTAAATCATGGTTGTTTGTCAATTTTAAGTGAGATTCGATGGCTGGAGGGCTTTCCTGCTGTTATAAGGCCGAGGAATTAGGCTTTACACAACATTCCTTTGAGTACTTTCCCTTTTAAAGAGGTAGAGAGAGGGGAGAGCAAAGGAAGAAGGAGGAAATCCACCATTGTACAAGATTTGAAGCACCAATCGTGATTCGAGTCCAGATCCATGGAGAGCAACCCGGTGTCGTTCTTTCTATTCGGTTGAATTTTTAATTCATGGCGCCTAAAAGAACTTCAAGGGTAACGAATCTCCTCTTGAAAAAATGAAGTCCGTATTTTTTGCATGTTAGCATGGAAACTCTCCACCAATAGGTGGAGAGCGTGGGGTTTCCTCTAGGTTGCTACGAAGTATCCCCAATAAAAACTTGCATATATAGTTCGAAATCGAAGAACGAACATATGCATGCTGTATAAAGCCCATCCGAACAAGTGGTCTGGATTAGTGATGAATATAATGTTCTTTATATACCGAAGAACACTTTGTGATTTATGTTGTTTTCAGGTTCTGAGTGTTATAGATTGTTGTAGGGAGTCCTAGAGGCTAACTCCAGGAAATAATAAAAAAAGTGGACAGAGTCGAAGTTATGTCAGATACCTCCTGACGGTAGTGCTACCGCTGACGGTAGCTCTGTAAGACCCCCCCCCCCCTTTTTTCTTTATAAAACCTGGGGTCTTAGGCCCAGAGTCGCCGCTTTGCGGTGACACCTTCACGTCCTGAAGGGTCATCACCACAAGGCGCCGATTCTGCCGGCCAATTCGATCACAGAAAGGTAGCACAATAATTGAAGTAAGAGAAAATCCACAGAAAGTAAATCACATACATAAAATAAAATCTCCACGAATGGAGTGTCACAGAATAACAATAATCAGAGTACTATAAATGCGGGCTTATGCTCGATACATCATGTCCTCACTACAATCTCTCATACGGAAGCTAAAACAGAAACTACTCAGGGTCGAGACTCACGGTCCCGACTGTATGAACTCCGGAGCTAGACTGCCCCATCTCCAAGCGCACCGGTCTCTGGGGCCGCTCCTCCATGCTGGGCTCCACGATCCCCTAAATGATGCGGTTCGAAAATCGTTAGTCATAAAGACTAAGCCCTATCATCCCCTACCCCTTCCCCCATGGCTCCTAAGTACCGAGCGGAGAGAAAGAAAGGGAAGGACATGAAGGTGGAGATTTAATCAAGAAACAAATGGCAGCGGAACTAATCTAGCAATTCTATAATAATATGACAGAAACAGAAAGTAAGAAAGGTAACCTTAACTTATGTGCGAAAGCGCATAAGCCAAGGGATCTTCTGCAAGGCTCCCATCGTATAGAGTGTCACATACCACTTATACATTGGGGTGTCGGTTATCAAACAACAGCATGTCTATATATATTGAAATTAACCTTTGATTTATAAACTTGCCCACACAAGCTTATAGACCAAGGAGTCGTTTTGCAGGTCCTAACGTATAAGCATCCCATACCACTTATACTTTAGGTGTCAGGGTTAAATGAATCGATTATGCTATGACATGCAAGTGGGTATGATGAAACATGCAAGTGCAACTCACACACCCGACTCTGTGCACACAGACCTTTAGTTCCCCCTTTCGGAGCCGTTACCTCCCAGGATACCTCCGTAGTGGCAAACAAAAGCGGTGGGTTGGGCCTCGCCCACCTCTAAACCAGTAAAGCACTACCGGTCAGACCTATCGTACGCCTCAACGCTTGGTGCACTAAGAGGACGCCTGCGTACTCTTGCCGGCTGGCGCACCGAACTTCTGTTGGCAAAGTGCTAACCACACTTGCCGAGTCAGCGTATTGGCATTGGTGCATCGACCCTCCAATACCGAAGACCCACCAACTTAATTTTCATTCCTTTTTATGCACATGCAAGTTTAATCGTAAACACACAAAAGCCAAGTCGAAGCTCCCTGGACCAAAACGTCCGTCTCCAAACCAACCGAGTCGAAGCTCCCCGGACCATCCCGTCCGTCTCTTAACCATCCGAGCCGAAGCTCTCATCAATCTTCTTGTGCCAACAGTGTTTGTGAAGGGTGCAGCCCTAGTTACTAAGTTACTCTTGTCGGTTTGTTATTACAGTTTACGTTAGCCCAGGACTGCCCCCGGTATTCCCCGTGAAGGGCTCTCAAGGGGCACTAGGAACCAAGACGGTGGCATTACGGCCCGAAGTTCCCTTTCGCAAGGCACTTATTGTTATTGGTTGATCTCCCTTAACCCGATTCCCTTCTCATATTACGATAGACTATCCTAGGGTGATTTTAAACCCTCCACTGTTCGGGGAAGACGATCTTTCGTCGAACCCGAGCACCCCTTAACTCTAACTATCACCACTTCTCACTACTCTTCATATCATCCTATCGTGATATCATCCACAATTGTCCACCCAGACAAAATGATTAACTCCAATGACTTCCTCAGATCATGTCATATTGCATTTCACAAATTTGTTATATGCAGACCGACCTAGACTATATGTCGAACCGGCTATGCAATGATCCAATACTCATCCAAATGCCCTAAATTATTTACTGGAGACTTATCATGATATAACTAGCCTAAATCCAGAAAGTGGTAATTTTCCTAATTTATCTGATGTTTAATTAATTTCCTCGAAAGACCCAAGGGTTACCGGTTTGAACATGAACTACCCTAAGTAATCATGCAAGATGTCCAGAAATTTTACTATAAAAAATTATGTTATCCCAATATGGTAAATTCAAGGTATCACAATTTTTCTATCATCAAAAGGTCACTAAAACTATTTTAGAAATAATCTCTATCTTTTATTATTTATGAATCAAGTACAGAAAATATCCATCCAAAAATTGTAAATTAATTATACTAAGCATATAAGACATTCAAAATAACATAGGCCAGGTTTCATAATTTTCCAACAAGTATATCATCCATAATTAATTTTTAAACCATAAAACCCCTTTCTAACATCTGTGAATGAAGTACTAGAATTACTCAACTAAAAATCACACAAAAATTCAGGGGCAACTACTCTGACCTAAAACATTTACCTCGAAGATTTCATGAGGTTTCAATGAACAGAAATTTCTAAACAATTAAAACATCATTTAAGGTCATAGCAAGCTTTACAAATGAAGTGCTAGCAATAATCAACATGAAATTCCAGAAAAATTGCTATAAGTTCTACCTGATCCAAAACTCACTCTACCCGAATTTCACAGCTTTTAAGTAAGGTTTAGTGACTAGATTTACCTATTTGATATTTTATCCTAAAACTAAGGTTAGGGTTTTAAGGTATCTACTTGTCTCCAAATTCTCCAAGATTCCATCCAGACAATTCTTATCAGGCCTTTGTCAACTCTACAGAGTTTCAAAGTAATACAAGAGCAATTGCCCCCATATCCTTCACAACCCTCAAAACCCTCCATCTAGGATTTGAGTTTGGATCCTAGGGTAAACCAACCCTAAACCACACCATTTTCTCCAAGTGGGTTATAATAACCCTTACAAGTCAATGGTCAAGGTATCAGCCTCAGTAGAGGTGATATGACCATTCTAACCTCTCGTGCACTTTTTACTCAAAAATGCCTCACTTTGCCTAGTTAAGAATAGGTGACTCTCTATCCAAAACTCATCCAAATGAGTTGAAAATTTGTACAGAGTGAAGTTTTATAGCCAGGGACCACTCCCCAAAATTTGGGAGGGTTTGGAGGTCATTTAACTACTTAAATAAATTCCTCTAAGTTTATTAAATTAAAACAAAAACTTTAGGCAAAGTATCTCCAAAAATTTCCATTTTTGATCTGCCTTTAGGTATAGCTAAGGTTAACCCCCTGCCCAAATTTCAGGTCATTTGGACAAGGGACAAAGAGTGGGCATCCATTTTAATTTCTGCCCAACTCTAGGTACAGCCCCCACTAAAACGGGTGCTGCGGTCGAACCGCTTACCCAAACGAGTTGAAATCCATTTTAAATTAGACTAGACTCAAAGGGCTACAACTTTTGTGACTGGTCATTTTTCCTAAATCGGCCTCTAAGTGCCTCGTTTTGCAGCATCAAAATGTGCTCATCTAATTATATTTTCCATACAAATTATTTACATAATTTATATATTATAAACAACTTTTACTGTTCATCTTCCACAGAACCCGAAAACCAGAACACAGAAACTCATATATCCTGTAGCTCTTTCGCGATCCGTCACCGGTCGTCCGGTCACTTCCCTGGCCGGCCACGACCACCACCACCTCCGTTGAGGCGATGACTATCGGTCGGCGGTGGTTTGGCCGCCGGAGGTGGCGGTTTCCGGCGAACTCAAAAATACATTATTTTCATGGTTTTCCATGAAAACGAGAGATAGGTCCGGCTCCGTTGAGCACGAACTTCCTTTCTAAGAATCATAAGATCTACCATGAAAGAAGAAGCAGAGGAGGACCTTGTTCGCGGTTTGGAGGTGAGATGAACGACGGGGTGCCATGGCGCGGTGGTGGCGTTGCTGAACTTCTCCTGCAGCAAGGTACAAAGATCTGAGTCCATTTGGTCAAGAGTGTAACCTTCTCATCTTGCTCTAAGGGGTCTTTTATAAGTCAGTAAGTGGGGAAGTGAAAGGGTAAAGCCTTAATGGTCATGAAGGCTCCTCTTAATAACCTTTCGGTTACAGTGAAGGGATAAGAAATGGTGGAAGATGAATAGGTGTTCGCCAGGTGCCGATTCCTATTGGACCAACACTTCCTCCTTTATTATATAATTACAGAAGGAAAAATGGCCCGTAATTACTCCTGGTGTAACTTCCCACACCAGCATTTATTACCACGCGTGTTAGAATAATTTCGGGCCTGAACCGTCGTTTCGGTCAATGTCACGGGCGTGACACATAGGTCACGGGCGTGACAGGCCCGGGTGGCCAATTCTGGGTTCGACGATCATCGAACTGAGATCGACGGTCGTCGAAGGGTGGTCACGCCCTAGGTCAAGGGCGTGACACCTTGGTCACGGGCGTGACAGGGTCATGAGGCAAATTCCGCGCTCGGCGATCGTCGCGCAGAGATCAACGATCACCGAAGGGGGGGTCACGTCCTTGGTCACGGGCGTGACACCTGGGTCACGGGCGTAACATGCCCGAATGGCAAATTCTGAGGTCGACAATCGTCGAACTGAGATCGACGGTCGTCGAAGGGTGGTCATGCCCTAGGTCACGGGCGTGACACCTTGGTCACGGGCGTGACAGGGCCGAGTTGAAAATTCTGCGCCCGACGATCGTCTCCCTGAGATCGACGATCGTCGAAGGAGTCACGCCCTAGGTCACGGGCGTGACGGGTCGGTCACGGGCGTGACCAACCCGTGACCCGAAATCTCGGTCAATTTATTTCAATTTTTGGGCTTCCTAGGATTCTGTCACGACCAACCGACTCCTAGGGGTCTAGCCGGAAATGGGATGTTACAAGCTCCCAGTGAGCTATTTTGTGGGTGTGAAGCTTGTGTCCATGAGATAAGATTGATAGCATATTGATATGTTGAGCCTGGAGTGCCCAGTTGTGGTGGTCGTGTGTGCTAGCCTTGAAACATAACAGGGTTATGTATGTTGTGAAACGAAAATGGGAGGCTGACTCGCATTCTGTCTTCCTCTTTGATTTCTTTGGCTCATGGCATTGGCATGATAATTTGAGCAACAGGAAATTGTTGATCTGTACCTGCACTATGCCACAGCCACAAATGAATTTCGGAATGTAATCATTATGCTTAAGACCGCCAAATTGTCATTCGTCCTGAAACATCCGTGCAAAGTGTTGGATCGAGATGTCTTTGAATTCTTTCAAAATGCTAAACTTTGTCTTGAAGATACAGTCATTAAGAGCGAGGTCAGACACATATCCATCAAAGTGAAGGCCTCCCTCTCCTTACTCGATTCCAGTGGCTTCCAGAAATTAAAGTGGTTGACCTTATTGAAGACAGAGATTTCACAAGAGTACTGTTGTTCTGTGTCTGCCTAGAGGAAATTTTGCCATTAAATGGGAAGTCATGAATGATGAAGGAAAGATTCACTCTGATGTCATTGGGAGATTCCTATTGTGCAAAGTTTACTCCCACGAATACCTTTCTAATGACATGTTCAAGCTCATTGCCGCAATAATCTGCAGAAAAAGAATAGATTGAGGAGCAGTTATGTTTGGAAGGATCAAAGACAGTCTGCATGCACCCAATTTTGGAAAGATACTCAGTCTCTATCTGAACCAATTGGATAAAAACACTTTTGACATGACGACAGGTGTACCCATCCATCGCGTAAAGGGGATTAATTCTTCCATTTTCTCCAGACGAGAACAAAGAATCCCCAAGCAGGGTGGACTTTGGGAGTTGGCTGATGAAGAGGAAGAAGTTGTTCAAGATGCTAGTACTAATACTCTTACCCCTCATGAAGCTCCTGAGAGCTCTAGTGCAGGAGTTGAGGGGGAGTAAGTTTCTACTCAAGTGGATGTTGACGTTCAAGTGCCCTTGATTGATCCCACTTCTACTGACCCAGTCCCTATAGCCACAGTTAGTGCAGAAACAGTTGTTCAAGATATAATTAGTGTAGAGATAGTTGTTCAAGATACAGTTATTACAGAGACAATTGATCTAAACACAGATGTTGCTGAGACAGTGGTTGCTGATAATTTTCTTGATGCTATTGTCGAGGAGGACTTGGATGTTGATGCTGGTGTTGCTGAAGTAGAGGCTGCTGATGTGGGTGATAGTGGTGCAGAGTGACTGATGATGTTATAGCTGATGCTAATGACTTTATTAATGATTTTCTTGATCATGATGATAATATTGATGTTGATGCTGACAAGGATGTGGAGCAAGAGGAATAAAATGATTTGGCTACTAATGATATTGCTGCTACTGCCAACATGATCGTAAGTCTCCCAAAAATTCTTCCAGATGTGGCTGAGGGAGAGATGATTAAGCCATTTGTTTCAGTTCAAATGAAACTTGATAGGTTTATTCATAACCTACAAAAAAAGTATTACTCGGATTCCAGGTTGGTCTCCCATTGAGGGGGAGGACATCGTTGAAATTTCTGACGAGGAAGGAGAAGCCGAGATGCTTCCTCCTGTCCTAGAAGCTGTAGATCCCACTTTACTGCTAAAAGCACATATATCTCCTGTGGCAAAGTCTTTTAGTGACTCTGAGGACATTGCAGATCATCCCTCTCCTCCCCGACTTCAAACTAAAGGCATTCCAAGCACAAGTTCAAATAATTACTTGCTGAAATGTATTAAAGCCATGTTGGCCAAGCAGCAAGCTCATTTTGATCACTCGCTAAAAAAAGTACTCAACAAATTAAAAGAGCTTGAACGAGATGTGAACAATGGACTTGCTGATGTCAAGGTTCATTTTGATAAGTTAGAATCCAATCTTGACAACTGGTTAGTTCAAGGCAGGAAAGTAATTGTTCACACTATGAATTTGCTTAAAAACAATCTTGAAGTAACTAAGAATGTTGATAAAAATCAAAGACTATTATTGCATCCCAAAATGCCAGGATGAACTACTTTGATGATGAAATGATGCATTAAAGTAATGAAATAGCTAAGGTTGTGATTGTAGAAGTTAGAAAGGGGGAAGAAGAACTTAAAGGTAAGGTGAATGTGATTGAAGCCACCTTGAAAGAACAGTTTCAAATTGTCAACACTTATAGTTATGACAACTTCAAATTACTCCATAGAGAACTATTTGGAGTTCCATGAAATGTTGAAGCAAGAATATCAAAACCTGTGCATATTGATGTTCATCCTGCTCAGGATTACTCTCAATATTGGACAGACACTCAAGACCTTCCACAAGATTACTATCAGTATGGGACTGAATCGACTGTTGTTGCTGCTAAACCAGATATTGAGGTTGTTGTAGATATTCCTCAACCAGCTATCAAGAAAAGAAGATTTGGAGAAGGCCCATCTGCTCACAGGTCTGATCCTAACAGGGAACTTTGTGAAATATAAAGACCAATCTCCAAGGGCATTATTATGGATACCTTCACTTAAGTTAACATGGGAAATGAAGACAGGTGGTCGCACTATAGCAGGGAGGAGTGGCAAAAACATGAGGTGGCCAATGCTAAAAGGAGGATACATTTCAAAAAAATTAAGAAGAGAAGATTCAAATGCTTCTCCTCCTCCGCCAAAGTATTTCTCAAAGCCTAAAGCTTATTTTGACAGGCAAAATCAGAATAATAAGGGCAAACATGTTTGAATTCTATGTTTTCTCTAATGTTTGTTATATGAAAACTATTTACCCTGTTAGAACTATTTATATACTTATATTAATGTTTTGATTGAGATAAGACTTCTTGTTAATTGTTTTTATGCTCCTTGTCATTATTTAAGATTATCTTGTGTAGAATTCATCTTAGTGTATAAGGTTTTGATTTTTTAAAATAGGGGGAGTTTGTTGGGTATTGTATCCACAATAACCTTGATTTGAAGAAGTGTCCCTTAAACTAAGATGAATTGAGTTTGTATTTGATGTTGTTTCTTTAGTCATTGCTTGCAGGGTTTTATTGCTAAGTATAAACAAATGTCAGGTTACAGTGGGTCATGAAATACAGGACTATACAATATAATCCCTCATTATGTAGGCCAAAGTGTTGACTCATGTGTAATCTCTTTATTGGATTGTATTTATATTACAAGGGCATTAGAAGGATCTAGGGAGGACTAGTTGCTGCATTCAGAAGAAAAAAAATTCCTAAGTAAAATTCGTCAAGTATAGTAGTGGATACTCATCGAATTCGTCGAGTATACTTATGAATACTTGTCGAATTCGTCATGTATACAAATTGATACTCGTCGAATTCGTCGTGTTTACTTACCGAATCTTTTCTATGATCTTGGGAATCAGTTAAGTTTGATTCGTCGAGCATCCTTAAGTATACTCGTCGAATTCGTTGATTGTACCTATTGACATTCGTCGAATTCGTCAAATATACCAGTCGATATACGTCGAATTCGTCGAGTCTTTCCAGTAAAGCCTCTGAGTTCTCGGATCTACTTTTCTGGATTTGTCTAAGTAAAATTCGTTGGTTATTAAAGTGGTTCGTTGAGTATACTCATGGTTATACGATGATACTTGACTAATGGACTTAGCGTGATTTTTTTCCGATTTTCTTTCTGACGGGTCTCTGGTTCAAGTTGACGGACATGTACAATACACGTGGACAGTTCGTTTAGGAATGATTTTTTTAGGCGTTAGAAGAAGGAATCCTATAAATACCAAGGGTTAATTCGTTTAACCCTAATTGCTCATCCACATTTGAAATCGTGAATAGGCCACCGTTTCTGTCAGACTTATGACTTTCAATAATCGAAGAACTCGCGACCTAACTTCTCACCATTAGTGTCTCCATCAAGAAGTGATTCGACAGATCTTGTTTCAAGTTTCTCCAAAGCCTTCAGATCTTGTTAGATCAACGTTTTTAGATCGTGCTTTCAAGATTAATTTCAAGTCTTCTCCTTCAACAAGAGACTCAAGTTTTCATTCCAAGGAAGAGGAAGATTGAATACTTTCAGATCTGAAGAAGTATATTGGTTTTTAATCTAAAGATTTGCATAAACTCTTTTGTACTTTTGTAGGAAGTTTTCACTTCTGAGGTGTAGATCCTTGTGCAAAGATCGAGTTGTAGGAGAGTTTATTCTCCAAGTGTAGGAGAGGTTGTTCTCCAAGTGTAGGATAGGTTGTTCTCCAAGAAGTAGGAGTGTTGACTCCAAGTTGTAAGATTTATCTAAATCTGAGAAAGGTGAAGTAGTCGAATCTAGCACTTTGTGGTAGATAGGCGAGGCGGGACAGTGGACGTACCAGCCATTGTCGAAGCTTCGGAGTTCCAAATTGAGAGTCGAGTCCAGATCAATGGAGAGCAGCCCGATACGGTTCTTTCTATCCGGTTGGATTTTTTATTCTTGGTGCCTAAAAGAACTTCAAAAGTAACGATTCTCCTCTTGGACAAGTGAAGTCCTTATTTTTTGCATGTTAGCAAGGAAACCCTCCACCAATAGGTGGAGAGCGTGAGGTTTCCTTTGGGTCGATACGAAGTATCCCCAGAAAAAACTTGCATATAGAGTTTGGAATCAAAGTACAAACATAGATATGTTGTGTAAGCTCATCTGGACAAGTGGTCTGGATTGGTGATGGATATAATGTTCTTTGTATGCAAGACCAGACTCTGTGATTAATGCTCTTTTTAGGGTCTGAGTGCTGTAGAATTCTGTAGGGAGTCCTGGAGGCTAACTCCAGGAAATACCCGAATAAGTAAACATAGTTGAAGTTCTGTCAGATACCGTCCGACTGCAGTGCTACCGTTGGCGGTAGCTCCTAGTGAGCTGTTTTGTAGTTATGAAGCCTGTGTCTATGAGATAAGGTGGGTAACATTTTAAGATGTTGAGCCTAGAGTGCTCAGTTGCGGTGGTTGTGAGGGCATGTCTTGAAACTTAACAGGGTTATGTATGTTGTGAACTGGAAAGGGGAGGCTGACATACATTCTGTCTTCCGCTTTGAGTGCTTTGGCTTTTCGTGTTGCTGTAATGATTTGAGCAATAGGAAATTGCTGATCTATACTTGCGCTATGTCATTCTTATACTTGAATGGCTAAAGACTTGGCTTTCGTCATTGGCATAGTGAGAATCTTAGACTATAGGCCGGAAAGACTAGAAATGCTCAATGTTGACCATTGGTCTGGGACTAAGGATGGTGGTGGGACTGGGAAAGTCAGTACACCGATAATATGCCCATAGTGCACGGGACGTCTGACCTTGTGTGCCAACATCTGTAGTGGTTGAGATATACATATATTTTCATTCTGCTGTTTGCAGGGAAGGAACACTGTCACCCTGAGTGAGGGGCGGGGTCATTATAATTTGGTCAGTAAAGCTTATTGTTGCCTTATTTGTCACATCTAGGTGGATTTTCTCTATGCAGGTACTGGAGAGCTAAGAGGGAAGTAGCAGGTTGAAGCCCCTTTGCACTATGTCGGTGTTGAAACAGAAAACTCAGTCTCTGTGGAGTTCACCCTTGGGGAAGGGGTGATTGCACACCTACTTCTCTCCTGCAAGCTAAACAATAAAGGAAAAGAAAAGGGAACTGACCCAAGGGCTCGGCATGGAGGTCCCACCACACACCCGGAAGATCTTAGAGTACTTCCCCTCCTTAGCCAAAAGTCGAGCTAAGGCAACCTCAGAAAGCACTAGAAGACTGGGAGACAAGTGAGCATGCCTTCTGAGGTACCCCTTGGGTCCTATTTATAGATTTCTAAAAACGGTCTGCAAATAGCCAACCTCCGCTGTTCCAAACAGCTATATGCAGCCCAACTGGGTCTGCCAACAGCACAACTCCGCTGTTCTAATTGGCTATGGGCAGGCCAGCGGGGGCAAAATGATAAAAAAAAAGCATCATAGATGACTAGGCGAGTAGTCCTCGAGACCTCTACTCGCATACGGAGGCGAGTGCTCGATGGAGATGGTACTCCCCGCCTCCTCCTGGTCCTTGGAGAGTATGGGCCCGGCTGGCCCTACTCGCCTGACACTTGTCGAGCTCCCCTGGGGTGGGTGCGAGCCGGCCCGCCCTACTCGCCCCTCACTTACTTCCTGGGAACGAAAGGCGCCGACTTGGCGGGCTTCACTCAACGCCGAGATAAAAGGCGTTGAGTGTCTGGCCTTCACTCAACACTAAGGTGGAATGACGTCGAGTGTCTAGGATGGCGAGTGCTCCTTGAAAAACTCCACTCGTCCTGGGCCTGCTACCTGCCGATCTCCCTAAGGCGAATGCGAGCCGAGCCGCTCCACTCGTCTGTCTTATGTCCCTCCCCTTGGGACTTGGCCACTTTAGCTCTGTCGACCCCACTCTCCAGATACGGGATTGTACACAATCCCCGCTCTTTTCGAGATTTGCACATGCTCAAAAAGAATCATCTAACCCCATAGGATTCGGCGAGTGCGGCAGGAGCCGTGAGGAATCTTTGGGTGGGGTCCACCTGCGGCTATATATATACATTTGCATACTTGGGTGACCTTTTTCATTCCCTTTGTTCTAGACTTGCCGAGATGCATATCCCCATGGAGATTCAAGAGAGGCTTGCCAGAGCTCGCGAGGTTTCCTCTACTCGCATTTCCAACTTGACCGCAGTTCCTCCTACCATCTCGCAGAGTGGCCAGGCGAAACCAAATCCCTCTAAGAGGGGGAAGACATTTCCCTAACCGGTCGAGCCCATCTTTCATGACTTGAAATCTACCTTGGAGCACGGGGCCGGCTCCTATACTCTGCCCGCCCCTGAGAAGGAGAAAAACATCATCAACCCACGCACCGACCCGGACAGCCAACGGGATGACAGCGAGGCCTTCTCGGCGCGAGTTAAGACCCCCCTCGATAATTCGCGACCTAAAACTCCGGAGACTCATCCGCGAGACCTGTCACCCCCCTTTGGAACCCTGGGGCTGGACTCACAGAGGCCAAACTCACCAGCATGCATCCCCCTGTAACAGAAATTTCCCGTCGGGGCCGTGGGAGGAGGCATGGAAGCCATCCCCGTGTCGGGCTTCAACCTCCTCCAGCAAATAACACACCCTCCAGGCCGCAGAAAGAATCTGAGCCTGCCCCCATACCGCACTTTCTTTGGGGCGTCGAGCTCGTCAGGTGAGCTGACCTTCAACGATTCTTATCTCGTAGTTTTTCTGGGGTACTCGCCTTTAATACTGACGTTTAACTGTCTCTGCATCTCTTCCCAGTCAGTCTGAAGCTGACGAATCCTCGGGGCCGACCCGCTACTCGCCTCTCCCTTCTCCAAGCTCGATATACTCCTTTCTAGGTTCTGAAGTGGAGAACAGCGAGCTGACAAGGAGGGGGATTGGGCTCTTCAAGAAGCTGGTGCGCGGGCTGCGTAAGGTGTAGGAGGACAACGAGGCATCGCAGCGCGACTACGTGTGACTCGCTGATGAGGTGAGGAGCAGCCCGGCAGGTGAGGTGACGTCCCCTTCTCGGCTTCTGGACGAGATCGATGAAAGCCTCCAGATCGCCTAGAGGAACTTGGGGCGGATTCACGATCTCCACAACTCACAGCGACCTGCGGGGAAGGAGACGTGAGGCCGGGGTAGATAGAAATGGCTCCACTACTGAGCCTACCATAACTCGCCTCTTTCCCCCTCAGCTCGCGCATGTTGAACTTGTTGCCTTTTATTCCTCTGCATTTAATTTCTTTGAACTATATTTCCCCCTGGTCTGTAATAACTTGGAATATTTTCTAGATTTCAATGTTTGTTACTTGAATAATAATAAACTATTATTTGGACTTGGCTCATCATAGGGTAGAACAAGTCGCTGGGGCCGGCGAGCTGGGGTTGGCGAGCTGGGGCAGGCGGGCCGGACTGATCGGTCGCCTCGGCCTCAGATTCCTTTTTCTATAAATAGGCCCCCTACCAACCCCACTCCATTTCCTTTATTGCTTTCATACCCCCTCTTCTCGCCTTCTCTCTTTACCGTACTCGCGCCCTAACCTTTATGCGAGCATGGGTAAGACCAACCCCGATGCTGACGACCGCTTAAAATGTGCTCAGCACTTCGCTGACTACTGTTTATTCGATGGGAATACAACCGAGGGGGAGTTTGCGGACTTCATTACTGACTTCGTGCCCCCCTACTTTGAGGCGCGCTGGCCCAGGGATGGCGAGGCCATCAACATGTTACACACCTCCTGGGGAGCAACCTGATGCGCTACGTTCCCTGAGAGACATTTGGCTCTTTACGAGCCCGTATTTGAGTATAGTTGTCTCTCACGGTCATCTGAGCACTCGTCACACACATGCTGAGTTTGTCTATACTCCACCGAAAGAACCTCCAGATAGGCCACGCCAATTTATAGACATCCCAGACATTATTATATTTTCCTATAAGAAGTGTACTGTGTCTGTCGTATTGTCTCTGCATCATTTGCATTACCTGTATGAGTCTGTTGAGTATTTTGCACAGAATTTGCATGATTTGCATGAGACGGTCTGCCGACAAATAATAACGAGAACTGAAAATTACAGAGCCCATGCAGATAAGCGAAGGAGAGAGCAAATATTTAATGTAAGCGAGAAGGTAATGGTGCGAGTCCACCCCGAGAGGCTCCCTTCGGGGCCTGCCAAGAAGTTAAGCGTGAGGTGAATGGGTTCGTACGCCATTATTAGTCGTATTGGGACCAACGCCTATCGACTTGACATCTCAGCCTGTATGGGAATTCACCTTATGTTTAATGTTGAAGATCTGACTCCGTACTATGAACCTTATGAGTATGTGAACCCGAGCAGTGGAGATGCCCAGCCACCCCCACACCCACTGTCGTTACCTTACCACCCTCATACGTCACCATAGTTTGATGGCCACTCCAGTCCACCCACTATTGACACCCACCCACCTGGGAACTTGTCTTCTTTGGTTTCACCACAGGAACCTCCGATCGCACCGGGATCCTCCCTTCGAGAGATGAGCGATGAGAGCATCACAGAGTTCAGATTCCACCTGTTTGTTCCTACTTCAGATGGGTCGCGTTGTCGCTACTTGGTATATTGGCGGGACGCCCCGATGCAGTTGACGCTAGGATACTTACAGCATAACTTGATCGATTCGCCCATGGACTTCGACTTCAGCACGACCGTTGTAACATCCCAGTTCGCATACCTGGAGTCGCTAGAAGCTAACGCCCAACGATAGGGATGCCACGGGCGTTGGGTCGCTATTTTTTGGCAGTTGTTTAAAGCACAAGATCACTGGATCTAGTGTGCACAACCACTGGTCGCGCGCCACTGCTCGTACGCACTTTTAACTGGTTAGCCAAGTTCTGTTTGGGTAAACGCACGATCTTTGGTCAGAGTGCGCACGACCACTGGTCGTGCGCCGCTGCTCGTGCACGTTTACCCCTTTCTTTCTTGAGTTCTGCCAGACGTAATCGCATGACCAGGAGATCTATTGCGCACGACCATTGGTCGTGCGCCACTGATCGTGCGGTCGGTACGGTTCCGTCAATTTTGGTTCGTGGTCGTCCGATGCTTCCCCAATTTAGATCCAAGGGCTAGGATCTTCCGCCCAATCAATCTTATTATGGCTGAGAGGATTTTTTCCTCTCATTTTTTCTCATCTTTAGGGTTTGAGAGAGGGGTTGGAGAGGAAGAGAAGGGAAGAGGAAGGAGAGAGCTTCTTCTGCCATTGACGGAGCTTCGGAGCTCTGATCGCCGTTCCGAGACTAAATCCGTGGAGAGGGCATGGAGGCGCTCGTGTCAAGCCGTTCAAAGTAAAGCTTCCATGGCTAGGAAGAGGGGTCGTAGGTAACGACACGTCTCCTCTTGGTTTTAGGATGCACGTTTAGCATCTTCTCTTATTCTCATTTCTCTTGGGCTCCAGATCTCTCAAATGAGAGGGGTTTGGGTTGCCATGGTTAAAGATGAACCTCCGGATCGATTGTGTCCGTCCCCGGTATGTTTTTGCATTAGAGATCCGCTCTGTTAGTGGGTTAGGCATTGTGGGTGAAGCCAAAGTCGTGATCGTTAGTCCGAATCGGTGATGTTGCACAGCGAGCCTTGAGGATTCGGTAGAAATCCGTTACTGCTAGATGTCATTATTATTTATACGTTTTTCCCCTTTTCTTGAGTGAGTACTCGTAGACGGAACCGGGCAAGGTTCGCTCCGCTTCGGCGGTAGATGTTTTCCTGTATGCGCGGGAATGTTGCGGTACGAATGATGGTTTAGGGTGGAAAATTATGGTTGTGCTGTGCTAAGGCGTGGCTACGTCTCCGTGGTCAGCTGGCTATCCCATGACTTGCATGTCACTTGGGGAAAGTGTCCCAGCGAGACTAGACCCCTTCTGTGAGACTGACGAGAACGCCGAGCGTAGGGCAAGCCCGGGCAATGAAGCCACGAGCGGGTGGGGTCTAGCGAGGGTTCTTAGAATCGGTTTGTGCGTGAGGCGGAATCCTGACGTGAGAAGTCAGAATTTGCAGGCAAGCCCGGAGTTTAAGACCCATGTGCAGGTGGGGCCTTTGCAAGATTTCTGTGTAACGGCGCTTGGGTCGTTAGGGATAATATAGTTCCCTTTTGTTTGCGGATTTATGCCAATGGGGAAACGGAAGTACCTAGTGCTTGATGATGTGTCAGATGCATACGATATAGGGTGCCTTGGGCGAAGCCCGGGTTTGCATACATGTTGCATAGTAGGCCTCTTTCACTCTGTTCTAAAACTAGAAAACGTGTTTGTTGTATGAGACATCCAAACCTGTTTTAAAGCTTTATATATTTTTTCATTTGGTATACAAAGTGTTGACTTGCAGGTTGGAGGGGTACCCTGGGGTCCGTTAGGGGCGGCCGAGAGGAGATGTATTTGTTACACAGTAGAGGTCAGCCTTTGCTGACCCACATTACTTAAAATCTTTACAGGGCAAGGATCGCAAGCAGGAGCTAGTGCGCCGGGCAAAAAGCCCTAAGCCTCATGAAGTGTTGTTGTACTTTAGCTTGTTTCTTTTTCTTGTCTTGTATGATCCATGTTTTGGACATCGTCCGACTTGCACGTCGAGGTAGCTTAGGAGTGCTTTTGCACGTTCATGTTTGATCCTGTGGTCTTTATTTGATGGACTCTTTTTGTGTAAGGCCTTAAGGCCATTTGATACTCCTGTTAGTGATGGATAACTTCTAATTATTTTGCTTTGTTTTCGATGTGTTTAGTTTTGAGTTTTGAGTTTGGGTAGTAAATATCATCTTATAATGCTGAAGCTGTGGCGTCTGTATGTTGTGGGGCCCCGGCCGGACCCATATTATACGGTCATTACAGGGGAGGTGTTACAATTTGGTATCAGAGGGAGGTTTGCGTTCCAAGGAAAGGATTCGTGGTCGAAAGTCAATATCGAGTCGCGTATTAGAAGTTATCCACATAGGAGTATCGTGGGACCATGCGTGTTCTTGTGTTTAAGACTTTCGATTAGAGATGTATTTGTGTTTTCTTTGCTTGTATTAAGAGTGCAAGCAACGATGCGGGAACGTCGAGGCCAGGAGAAGAGCCATTGCCGAGTAGCGCTACTGCACAAGGTCCGTTAGGCATGGGGGTATCTCTGGTCGACTTTTGCCGCATGCTTGCAGAAGCGATGGTGGTGTCCCAAGCTGCAGCGGCAGCACAAGTAGTAGCCCCCGTTGCTCAGGTAGCAACTCCTGCTACCCCAGATACGGTAACGGCCGTGCCGGGCGAGGAAGCCAGGTGGGCAGAGCCGCTGGCCGAAAGGGTGATTGTCGGGCATGGTGACCGGCAAATGAAGTATTTCCTGAGCTTTCACCCTCAAACCTTTAAGGGAGTCGGCACGCCAACAGATGCAGAGGATTGGTGGGCTCAGATTCAGGAGCTTTTGTGGGTGGCAGAGACGCCATACGAGAAGAAAGCAGAGTTTGCAGCCTTCATGTTGGAAGGAGACGCCAAGTTATGGTGGGTGAGCCACAGTGGCCGGCAATTTCCTGGAAGTACCCCGTCCATTGATGAGTTTGGGAATGCTTTCCTGAAGAAGTGCATTCCCGCGTCGACAAGGCTAGCCCTCCAGAGACAGTTTCTGCACTTGGTGCAGCGAGACAAGACCGTAGACGAGTATGTTCAAGAATTCACTTGTTTGGGTCATTATGCGGGAATGACCATGGCAGATGATGAGGAGAGAGACAATCTCTTCTACCACGGATTGAGGGAGAATCTGAGACAGCCCCTCATATCTATGAAACGCGCGGGTTTTAACGAATTGGTTCAGGCGGACAGGATTTTGGAATGTGATATGGAGCGAACCCAGCGGCGCAAGGGTTTCACACCCAAGCAAGGGGAAAGGAATCCTTCTCATTCCCACAGGAAGTCGGAAGGGAGCAAATGGAAGAAGAAGCCTCACCCATACAAGTCTGGTGAGAAAAGTAACTGGATGTCCGGAGGGTCTCGCTCAAAGGGACCTCTGACATGCTATAATTGTGGCAAGGCAGGGCATATAGCAAGATTTTGTACTCAAGGGGGCACTTAGAAAGAACCAAGATAGGAGCAGACTGTGCGCTCTGGCCCCTGTTTCGTAGAGAAAGAGAAGATGGCGGAGTCGAGCGCTTCTCGGTTTCAACCGGTGCAGCCAAGGGCCTATAACCTTGGGCAATAGGAAGTGATCCATCAACCCGATGTGGTGACAGGTATGAGAGTTTAACTTCCACCTTGGGTTTTCATGAATTCAAGCCGTTTATGTTTGTTGCATGTGTTTAGGCTTTATGATAGTTTCTGGGTACCCCGCTAGGGTACTGTTTGATACAGGAGCATCGCACTCCTTCCTTGCAGAAAGCTTTATCCGGAAGATTGGAGTTGAGTCTTTCTCAACGGACGCAAAATTAAAAGTGCGCATGTCCAATGGGTCATCTATGACTACCAGGGCTAAAGGACGTATATGTTGGAGTTTAGAAGGAGTCGACTTCATGTTGATGGCGGCAGTCTTAGCGTTGGCCGAGTTTGACGTAATATTGGGGATGGACTGGCTAGCAGAGCAGCGTGCCAGTATCGACTGCCTTTCCAAGGTGGTAACCCTGAGGGGCGAAGGGCAAGCAGAAGTTAAGTTTGAGGGTCTTCACGGAGTGGCCTGTTCCCTAGTTTCGGCCATGCAGTTAGTACGGGCGGTTAACCAAGGAGGTGTAGCCCTGGTAGCACTGTTGGAGGTTAGCCTTTCCAGGTTATCTCTTGGAGAAGTACCCGTAGTGGCAGAGTTCGAAGACGTGTTTCCTGAGGAGCTTCCAGGAACACCTCCTCGACGGGAGATTGATTTCTCTATCGAGCTAGTGCCAGAGGCTAGGCCGGTGTCACGTCCTCCCTTTAGGATGGCACCAAAGGAGTTGGCTGAACTTAAAGTTCAGTTGCAAGAGCTTTTAGAGCAGGGGTATATCCGACCCAGTTCTTCACAGTGGAGCGCGCCGGTGTTGTTTGTAAAGAAGAAAGACGGTAGTATGCTATTGTGCATAGACTACCGAGAGTTGAACAAGCTGACTATTAAGAATAAGTATCTGATTACTCGGATAGATGATCTATTCGACCAGTTGGTGGGGTCGGTGGTGTATTCCAAGTTAGACTTGAAGTCAGGATACTATCAGTTATGAATCTGAGACGAAGACATACCCAAGACCGCGTTTGGCACGAGGTATGGTCACTTTGAATTTTCGATGATGTCGTTCAGGCTTACGAACGCACCATCTGTATTCATGGACTTGATGAACCGAGTTTTTCGCAAATACTTGGACTCGTTTGTAGCCGTCTTTATTGATGACATACTTGTTTATTCCAAGTCGTAAGAAGAGCACGAGACTCACTTAAGATTAGTGTTGCAAGTGTTGAGAGAGAACCAGCTTTATGCGAAGTTCTCCTAGTGCGAATTCTGGTAAAAGAAAGTAGCGTTTTTGGGCCATGTGATTATTGGAGATGGGGTGGCAGTAGATCCAATGAAAGTGGAAGTCATCAGAGATTGGACAGTATTGAGGACCGTGGCGGAAGTCCAGAGTTTTCTTGGACTAGTCGGGTACTATCGAAGGTTTGTGGAAAACTTTTCGCGGATAGCTCTACCCCTCACCTCACTAAATCGTAAGGATCAGAAGTTCGTGTGGACACAAGAGTGCAGTCAGGCATTTGATACCCTAAAGGAAAGGATGATGACAGCTCAAATCCTAAGTCTGCCAAAGGGGACTGAAGGATTTCCAATTTTAAGCGACGCGTCCGGATGTGGTTTAGGGTGCGTATTTGTGAAATATGGTAGTGTGATCGCCTTTGGGTCTAGGCAGTTGAAGCCTCACGAGAGAAACTACCCCGTCCATGATCTGGAATTGGCGGCGGTAATTTTTGCACTGAAATTGTGGCGGCACTACGTTTATGGTGCGAAGGTGGAGATCTACACGGACCACAAAAGTCTGAAGTATCTCCTAGATCAGAAGGACTTAAATATGTGGCAGCGCAGGTGGGTTGAGTTCCTTGGGGACTATGATGTGGAGATTCAATACATGCCAGGCAAAGCCAATGTGGTGGCTGATGCCTTGAGTAGAAAATACTTTGGGGAAGGGAATTGGGTCGAAGCTCATGATGAGTGGTTGAGGTAGGAATGGGAGTCCCTTGGCATAGAGTGTGTGGCCAGAGGCGAGTCAAGTGTGGCTCGGTTGAACTGGATCGAAATGCAGAACGATTTGTGCGATCGTATACGGGAAGCGACCCGTTTGGATGCGGAGTTCCAACCATACATGAAGGAAGCTCTAAAGGGCGAGGGTAGCGCATGGGAGATGATTGATGGGATTTTGAGGAAGGGCGGGAGGATTTGTGTACCGCAGTTCGGCAAGCTTCGTGTGGAGTTGATGTTTGAGGCCCACTTCACAAAGTACTCCATTCACCCAGGCAGTACAAAGATGTACTTGGATATGAAGAAATCCTATTGATGGCCTGGTCTAAAATGAGACGTAGCATTGTACGTGAGTCGATGCCAAACTTGTGCCTTGGTGAAGGCCGAGTGTCAGAAGCCGGGTGGGTTTTTGAAGCCTCTTCCTATCCCAGAGTGGAAATTCGATGACATCTCCATGGATTTTGTGCATGGGTTACCTAGATCGCAGCAGGGTAACGACGCAATTTGGGTGATCGTGGATCGCTTGACCAAAGTAGCACACTTCATACCAAATCAGAAGGAGGACAGCGTGGAGAAGCTGGTGGAATTGTACGTTCGTAACATTGTGCGACTGCATGGGATTCCGAAGAGCATAGTTAGTGACAGCGATGGACGTTTCACGTCTAAGGATTGGAGGTTGGTGCAGAAAAGTCTGGGCACGAAGATCAAGTTCAGTACGGCCTTCCATCCTCAAACTGATGGGCAGACCGAGAAAACAAACCGTACTATGGAGGATATGCTGAGTATGTATACTCTTGACTTCGGCAAGAAATGGGAGGATCATCTCTTCAAGGTAGAGTTCGCATATAACAATAGTTACCAAGCAAGTATAAAGATGGCGCCATACAAAGCTTTGTATGAGAGGCGGTGTCGAACATCGATGTCTTGGACAGAGGCAGGAGAAACCAAGCTTTTGGGGAAAGAAGTTATAGCTGACGCTTGTGAGTTGGTGCGAACCATTCAAGAGCGCATGAAGGTAGCTCAAGATCGGCAAGAGAAATATTTTAATGCTCGCCACAAGAATGTGGAGCTCGCGGTAGGCGACTGGGTTTATTTAAAGATCAAGCCGTTCAAAGGCGTTTCGTAGATTCGCCGACTCAAGAAGTTGAGTCCGAGGATTTTGGGACCCTTCGAGGTTATAGAACGGGTGGGAGAAGCGGCGGGTGGGTTGGCATTTTCCAGTGAGCTTAGTCGATTACATGATGTCTTCCATGTCTCCGTCTTGAGGAAGGCCTTAGTGGAGGCTAGTGTGGTGATCGAATCGGCATCAGTGCCGATAGAAGAGGACTTGAGAATGTGAGTTCGTCCAGTTGCTATAGAAGACTCAGAAGTTCGGCAGTTGCGGAACAAAGAAGTCAAGCTCGTGAAGGTGCGTTGGGATAACTGCGGGCATGAAGAGTTCTCTTAGGAGCGTGAGCAAGCAATGCGCGAGAACTATCCCGGGTTATTTGTGTAAGGCTGGTTTGAAACGGTAGCCGATGTGTGGAAACAATGTTTTATTAGTTGTAATTATTATAATTATTTCTTTCTGGTTGTCTCCCTGGATGAGGATTAATTTAGGGGACTAAATTCTTGTAAGGGGGGAGGAGTTGTAACACCCCAATTTGCAGACCTGGAGTCACTAGATGCTAACGCCCGACGGTAGGGATGCCACGGGTGATGGGTCGCTGTTTTTTGACGGTTGTTTAAAGCGCACGATCACTGGATCTAGTGTGCACGACCAATGGTCGTGCGCCACTGCTCGTGCGCACTTTTCACCGGTTAGCCAAGTTCTGTTTGGGTAAACGCACGATCTTTGGTCAGAGTGCGCACGACCACTAGTCATGCGCCATTGCTCGTGCACGTTTACCCCTTTCTTTCTGGAGTTCTGCCAGAGGTAATCGCACAACCAGGGGATCTATTGCGCATGACAACTGGTCGTGCGCCACTGATCGTGCGCTCGGGACAGTTCCGTCAATTTTGGTTCGTGGCAATCCGATGCTTCCCCAATTTAGATCCAAGGGCTAGGATCTTCCGCCAAATCGATCTTATTAGGGCTGAGAGGGTTTTTCCTCTCATTTTTTCTCATCTTTAGGGTTTGAGAAAGGGGTTGGAGAGGAAGAGAAGGGAAGAGGAAGGAGAGAGCTTCTTCCACCATTAACGGAGCTTCGGAGCTCTGATCGTCGTTCCAAGACCAGATCCGTGGATAGGGCGTGGAGGCGCTCGTGTCAAGCCATTCAAAGCAAAGCTTCCATGGCTAGGAAGAGGGGTCGTAAGGTAATGACACGTCTCCTCTTGGTTTTAGGATGCACGTTTAGTATCTTCTCTTATTCTCATTTCTTTTGGGCTCCAGATCTCTCAAATGAGAGGGGTTTGGGTTGTCATGGTTCAATATGAACCTCCAGGTCGATTGTGTCCGTCCCCGACATGTTTTTGCATTAGAGATCCGCTCAGTTAGTGGATTAGGCATTGTGGGTGAAGCCGAAGTCATGACCGTTAGTCCGACTCGGTGATGTTGCATAGCGAGCCTTGAGGATTCGGTAGAAATCCATTACGGCTAGATGTCGTTATGATTTATGCATTTTCCCCTTTTCTTGAGTGAGTACTCGTAGCCGGAACCGAGCAAGGTTAGCTCCGCTTCGGCGGTATGGTTTCCTTGGTGTGCGGGAATGTTGCGGTACGAATGATGGTTTATGGTAGGAAATTATGGTTGTGTTGTGCTAAGGCGCTGCTACGTCTCCGTGGTCGGCTGGCTATCCCGTGACGTGCATGTCACTTGGGGAAAGTGTCTCGGCGAGACTAGTCCCCTTCTGTGAGACTAACGAGAACGCCGAGCATAGGGCAAGCCCGGGCAATGAAGCCACGAGCGGGTGGGGTCCAGCGAGGGCTCTTAGAATCGGTTTGTGTGTGAGGTAGAATCCTGACGTGAGAAGTCAGAATTTGCAGGCAAGCCTGGAGTTTAAGACCCATGTACGGGTGGGGCCTTTGTAAGATTTCCGTGTAACGATGCTTGGGTCATTAGGGACAATGTAGTTCCCTTTTGTTTGTGGCTTTATGCCAATGGGGAAACGGAAGTACCCAATGCTTGATGATGTGTTAGACGCATACGAGATAGGGTGCCTTGGGCGAAGCCCGGGTTTGCATACATGTTGCATAATAGGCCTCTTTCACTCTGTTCTAAACCTAGAAAACGTGTTTGTTGTATGAGATATCAAAACCTGTTTTAAAGCTTTATATATTTTTGCATTTGGTATACGAAGTGCTGACTTGCAAGTTGGAGGGGTACCCCGGGGTCCGTTAGGGGCGGCCGGGAGGAGATGTGTTGGTTACACAGTAGAGGTGAGCCTTTGCTGACCCACGTTACTTAAAATCTTTACAGGGCAAGGATCGGAAGCAGGAGTTAGTGCGTCGGGCGAAAAGCCCTAAGCCGCATGAAGTGTTGTTGTACTTTAGCTTGTTTCTTTTTCTTGCCTTGTATGATCCATGTTTTGGATATCATCCGGCTTGCACGCTGAGGTAGCTTAGGAGTGCTTTTGCATGTTCATGTTTGACCTTGTGGTCTTTATTTGATGGACTCTTTTTGTGTAAGGCCTTAAGGCCATTTGATACTCCTGTTAGTGGTGGATAACTTCTAATTGTTTTTCTTTGTTTATGCTGTGTTTAGTTTTGAGTTTTGAGTTTGGGTAGTAAATATCATCTTATAATGCTGATGTTATGGCGTCTGTATGTTGTGGGGCCCCAATCGGACCCATACTATACGGTTATTACAGGGGGAGGTGTTACAACCGTCTCTTTTCACCAGAGATGACAACTTTTTAGTCAGGGAAAATTGATTGGCGTGGAAACCCTTCCACCGATGAAATTTGGACGACTTGCGGTGGATCTCTTTCGAGTTATACCTGGCGATCAGCGAGAGAATTCCGATCCCAATTCATCGGGAGATTAATTATTTCAAGCCGAAGAGATTGATGCAGAGCAGGGATGAGGACGCGCTTTGGGCCCGTTCGGGGCTGATTTGGCAACTTTCCATATATGGTGTGCCCGGATCGATGATCGGGCTCCGCGATTGCGTCTGGAGCGTCGCCGCGAGTCAAAATACTATATTACTTTATATTTTTCATTTTATTTTTGTTGTATTTTAAGGGCGAACCCACCGGCCAATCATAGTCGTTGATGGGGAAATCCTAATGTGTTTTTTCTTATAAATAGGAGGTATGAGGGATGATCTAAGGCATTGCAGAATTTGGAGAGTTCATTTTCGGATTCATGCAATCCTTCCCCGGTGCCGACGCCTTGGAGCCCTAGGTGACGACTCCTAGGTGGTTTTCTTCATCCCCAAGGTAATACCCATCCATAGCCTTCTCCCCCCCCCCCTCCGAAACCCTCATCCGCATCCCCTACAACCCCCAAATCCCAATCCCCACCAATGATTACTGTTCATGGTCACTGCTCAATGCCACCGTTCACATGCACTGTTCATCCGCCGTTACTGTTCACCTGCACTGTTCATTCGCCGACACTGTTCATCCGCCGGCCCTATACCATTCTCGCAGCCTCCTTCCCCTCCGTGGATTCACTTCCCACCAGTCCAAAAACCCCAGATTTATCTTGATCTAGTCCTACCACCCTCTGATCCCTCATTTTCCCCAATATTCATCATCCCGTAACCCGGATCCGCCGTCAAAACATCGAATCTATCCACCTACACCCGGATCCATCCCCTAGTAGTCGGATCTTTCCGTTTCCGATACGTTTTCCCTCTTTTCCACTTTGGGCAACCACCTCGCCACCACCGTACCACCGGTTTCACCTCCGATCGCCCGTCTACATATCCGGCACTTCAAATTCTCCAGTGCCTCGGTTCAGCCCTCTACGTTGTGAGCATTTGTGATATTATATTCTTGGATTTGACATTTTCATTTGGTATTTTATTGTATTGTGCTGAGATTATTGTTGCGTGGAAATTGGTTTTATTATACTAATAATTGCAGGAAGAGTTATTCTCCGCACGCTTGCTTTGTCCCTCCGAGCGGAGGAAGTCGTTGCCTAATTGCTAAAAATTAATTGTTTCTCTCTTTTATTTTAATTATCTGCGTGTTGTTAGTAATCACATTGCTTATATTAATTGTCGTAGTCGATCGACGGTCACATTACATTTAGCGCTACACTAGTGTGTCACCCTCGCACCTGCACGTAGAGTTGTAGTTTCCGAGCACCACTAGCCTACCCTACATCACTTGCTCCGACATCAAAGACAAGGATTGGTGTTGAAAAAGGCTCTTCATTAGTAGAAAATGACAATGTAAGAAATTGTTATTATAAAATGACATCAAATGAAAACTGTCTTTATTGAATCTTTCGGGGTCAAATACCTAAATTGTCCAAATAGATTCTTCGTGCGATCGTTGGTAGAGCTTTCTCCAAAATTGAATCCAAATCTATAATTTGCAAATTTGTTTTCTTCAAAAATCACAAATCTAGATTCACAAACAAAATTTGGTCAGGGTTACTGTGATGACCTCATCAAAATTGTTGGAATCTTCAATAACAATTTCAAAATTGTTCTTAAAAGCATCAAGAGGCAAAAAAAAGCTCTGAATACGTAGCGTCAAGCTGGGGATGTGACGAATGAATGACTGTCGTTGGTTGCAAAACTGAAACATTGGGAACAACTGCAAGAGTAAAACCTTAATGAAGTTCTTGGAGTGACGACATTGACAACGATCCAGTGGAAGGCCCTTGAGAATGTTGTTGTTGTGAAGACGAATGCGTTCCGACATGATCCCCTTGATTGGCGGCCTCCAAAATTGTGTTGAATGACTTTCCAGCACGTATTGTTAAGTAATTGAGAAATGATAGTCATGTGTGAGAGAAATATATCTTGACAAATTCAAGATAATATGATAAAGTGGGACGGTCTAAGGTGAAGGAAGCAACAAACAATTGATGTTCAGGTGGAACCGCTTTATCTCGAAAATAATGCTCCATTTGTACAATCCAGTTTGTAGGATTTTCAAAGCCATTTCATGTAGCCGGGTGACACGATCATGTAACAGCTTAATATATTTCATTATCCAAGATGCAACACCAAAGGAACAAATTGATGTCTGTTGAAAATTGTGAAGTGAAAGTGACAAATTGCGCGGCTTGGGAGTTCTATTCGCGCGGCATGTGCGGTCTGGATAGGCGGATAGGCAGGTCGGCAATAAAGCAACGGTTAGCTGATGGTCTGGCAGCCAGGGCAATCTGTCCGCGCGGACTGCGCGGACAGGACTGGCAGTTAATCAAGTTAGCGGATGTGCTAGAAGTGGCGGCCTTGGCGGTCTGTTCGCTCGGTCTGTGCGAACAGAGGAGGCGGACAATCAGACCGGATTTTGCTCAGACAGCAGGATGTTCCCAGATAATAACCGAGCGAATAGGTTTTCTATCTGCGGTGTCCGGCAAGGTGAGGACTGGACTGGAGCTCGGCAGACCGGCATGGCAGATGCCTTGGTCTAGCTCTTGTGGTGCGGCTAGTGGTAGCTACAAGGTTCGCCGGTTAGAGCGGAGTGATGCTGGAGTTCACCGAGCTTGGCGGACTGGTACCAGTGTCCGCCAGTAAGTGCGGACTGGCCCTGGTGGCCAGTGGTGTGGACTTGGTTGGTTCTGAACCAAGTCCATGGTTGGCTCAGTCCGGGGACATCGCACAGTAGTGCGCGGACTGCTTCTCAGTTCGCCAAGCTCGGCAGGTGTTGCCCTGTGGGTTGGCTGCTTGCTTGGCGAAAATTCTCTAGAGAAGTGTCCGCCTCAGCGCGCGGACTGGAGCCTTGTCCGCTGAGTCCGGTAGCTGTCAGCGTGATGCCTAGCTGCAAACTCGGAGTTATGCGGACTGATGCTGTGTTCGCAAGGCGGGCGGACTGCGTTCATTGTTCGTCGAGTTCGGCATTTGGCTTGGTGCCTTGGCTGCGAACTTGGGTGGAGCGGACTATGCAGTCTCCGCGGGATGGCGGACAGGCAATGTTGATGCAGAGTCTTGCGGGATGTCGACAAAGTCTGGCGGCCTTTGGCGACAAGGCGGAATGGGAAGTCAGTCCGACCTTGGTGATGCTGAGGCGGGCTGGCTATCGTACAAGGTCGCGGCGGACGAAGCGGACTGCTTGGTGTTCGTCGCGGGATGGTGGAGGTGATCCTATCGGCTAGGGTGGTGACCACACTCCTCACGTGCCTATAAATAGGACCCTTTGTCACGTCAAGTGTAAAGAGTATGAACAGTAAGTGAGCCCGCCAACCATTGCTGCGGACTGGATTTTGGTATCCGCCTGAGTTAATGGAGTTGACCGATTTGTGCTGTGCAGGTTGTGCGGATAGCGCTGGAAAGCCAGGACATGACTCTGATTGCGGTCAAGGACAGTGCGGACTCTGTGGTTAAGCAATTGACGATAAACTGCAGGTCGCGGACAACGATCAGGCGGTCTTCTCTTTGGCAACTTGTTTTGGGGTTCAATAAGTCGTCTGCTTCAGGCGGCCTGTTCAGTTCGGCAGCAACAGATCGCGCGATCAGGCAGCTAGGCGGCTTGCTGATCGGCGAGTAGAGCTTGCATTGGAATAATGGTCTGTCCGCTCGGTTAGTTCGCGGTTTTGCGGATTAGGCGGTTTGTGCGGACTCCGTAGTGAAGTAGTGGAATCGGCGGTTATCCCTTGAGTCCGCGCGGTTAGGTTTGCCATGTTTTTTGTTCTGCTTGGTACATTGACGAAATCATGTCTCGCCATGTATGTCTCGCCTTGCAAGAAGATTGATGTGATCAATAAAGATTCTTGTTACTGCATGTGTCTCTGGTTGTGTTTTAGCATTCTAAGTTGAGATAACCCCTGCTCATTCAAAGATCCGAAAAATTCAACAATGTCTGCTTTCGATTGACCATGTGGTTTGACTACAAATTACCCAAGTTAATACACAAGAGAAGTTCAAAAAGTGTTTACTTTCATGGGGATCTCTTTGTAAATCAAATCTTTTCCTTTCCAAGTATCACAGGAAAAACTAAAGAAAAATGGTTTCTTGTTCTTTCAAATCAAAATAAAGATAACTCTGCTACCTTGCCTTTTAGAACCGACATTTCTTCACATTCTACGGGTTTTTGGCACTTTGCACCCCCCAATTATCGGGTTTTGGCACTTTGCACCCCCAAAGTTTAAAATTGGCGGATTGCACCCCTGAATTCATAAATTCTGGCACTTTGCACCCCATGGCCGATTTTTGAGGGGTATTTAGGTTCGGCTCCTCTCGAAAAAACCATTTTGGCGCTTTGCACCCCGGACTTCTTTTTTTTTAGCTATTTGTATACCGTAATTGATCATTAATTTTTCCAACGGGTTTATTATTAAGAAAAAGCGACATATGAGAAACTAACTTTCATCAATTTGATTTCTTCATCTATATTATCATCAAAATTCTAATATTCTACCTCAAATTTACTATCATTCAAATCATCCACAGAAAATTATGAATTTTGATCTTCAAATTTCTCGTCCATGCTCTGCGAGTCATCACTACTACCAAGAAGACTCACATCCCTTCAGAATAAATTTCGTCAACCAACATGTTTCCCCACTCCACATCTTCGGTTATCCAAAGAGCACCCACCGCCATCACCGCGGCCGCCGCCGTTATCGTTGCCGCCATCGCCGTAGCAACCGTCGCCATCACTATCATCACCGCCGTCATCGCCGTCACCGTTTCCGCCATCGCCGTCATCGCCACAACCATCACCGCCATCGTCGCCGTCATCACTGCTGTCATCGACGTCATCGTTGCCGCCATCGCCGCGGCAACCGCCGCCATCGCCGCGGCAACCGCCGCCATCACCGTTGGATCCGCTTTTCTTTTCATCAAAAATTGCAAATCTGTCATCATCCACCTTACTTTTGTCTTAGACAGTCTCTAATCTAGTGATCGGTTTGCACATAGCTTGTATCTAAAAAATTAGTGCACTTAAAAATTATTGGTTTGCACGTAGCCAAAAGTGATTTGCACTTAAAATTACTCTTTTAATAACGTCAAAGTACATAAATACCCCCCATGGGGTGCAAAGTGCAAGATTTTATGAATTCAGGGGTACAATCTGACAATTTTAAACTTTGAGGTGCAAAGTGCCAAAACCCGATAATTGGGGGTTCAAAGTGCCAAAAGCTCATTCTACGAGAATGCAGAAGTTGCAGGTCGTCGGTGATGAAGATCCCAGGAGGAGTGCGACCACCAATGCTGCCGGTTATAGAGATCGTCGATGGTGGATCTGGTCTTCGAGATGGGCTCTTGCTGGAATAACAGAGATCTGGTAGAGATCTGGTCTTCAGAGATTGGCCCCAATACCGCCGGTTACAGAGATCTGGTCATCGAGATGGCCGATGGTGGATCTAGTCCAGCCACATTCTTGAGGGAGGGCGATGATGAGGAGCTCAAAAGATGGTGGCGGCTGCTCCGCCGCTCGTGAAAAGTCAGGCTAGGTCGCCGGAGGTGCGTTTGGTGTTCCTACTTTTGGGGAACAAATGCCTGAAATCTAGAATTTTTGCACTCTGGCGGCTGCTTCCCCGTTCTGGCCTGTGTTGTTCCCTTGGCCTGAGTTTAGCCTTCGCCATTCTTGATAGTGATGGAGAGGAGAAGGGGAACTATTGGACGGAACCATCTCTGATGAGGTTCTTGGTGAGCTGCTGTACCGCGACCAGATGGCCCCAACAAAGAATAAAAAATTTACATTCAAGAACTGTGTCGGGAGAGAGAATCTCAACGATCTTCAACGCCCTCTTTAATTCCCTTAAGGGAGGTGCGATCTGTGTCCGGAAGCATTGCAGTTCTTGCCGGAAAGGGGATCAGAAGGTCGGAAGTTCTGGCCGGAGGTCTTGGGGAGGAAGATTCAAGGAGAGCGGGAAGGATCAAGAAGGCACGAGAAATTTTTGGAACCGAAGTCCGTATGAAAATCTAGGTTCGGGAGCTCTGGATCATCATTAAAATGCATGTGGGATCCATGCATTTTGGGAGTGTGACATACATTTTTGCGCGGGCCCCATACATTCACCTTTTCTATTGGTTCCGGTTCCATTCGGAATCCTACACATAAAAATTCCGCATAAGGCACGGCTTGCTTTAGATGATGACGGAGGAATGAATTCACGACGAGAGCGACTATTAGAGAGGATGCTGGAGAGATCGCTGACATGATGGTTGGCTTTGAGACATATTGCTAATCCTAAACTACATAATAGGGAGAGAATTTTTTGTGCGTGCAACGCATTAAAGAATTGTGGGGGACCTTTTTTTAGTTCAAAAATACAGTTGGATTTTCATTAATTGTAAAATCCAGTTGAATTTTAATTCGAAAAATGGACTGGATTTTTAGTTCAGAAAGTATTTTTTTTACAGTTGGATTTTCACCCCAAAATATAGTCATATGAGTACTTAAAATGAGCGTAAAAATACATACCTCAATATTTCGTGATTTATTTTGGGAAAAAATAAAAGACATAAGAGGATTTTGTATTTCCCCCGTGATCCTCCTCGTGCGTCTAACGCACAAAAAATTTGGGACAAAAAAAAGAGACAATTATTTTAGGCGATTGTTATGGGCAAATCGAAATTGGATACGTGCAAATCAATTTTACGTGCAGATCAAAATATTTTAAGTGCAGAACAAATTATTACGTGCAAACCTTAATTAAAATTTAAAAATAATCATGTTAAAATATCATAACTTGAAATAAAGCTTAATGATGAAAGTACTAAAAAATGTAATATTAAACTTTGAATTATAAATTATAACAAAATTGAAATTTTTTTAAATCATCATGTAAGTCTTCTTCTTATTCCAATTTTAGCTTGAATTCTTGCATCTGTCAAAAAAAAATGTATCAAACTTTTAAGATTCATCCTACAATATTAGTTTTTTGCACCTAATATAATAACACAATAAGAAATAGGATGAAGCAAAATAATTTCAATTCTAACTCATTTAAACATTCACAATTCATAGGGCGGCTGAATACCTCAAACAAATGCAGAAATCGGTCCAATTTGAAAGCGGTGAGTGAGAAGGAACACTGTTGAACTACATTCAAAATGAAAACATCATTTACATCAAACTATAACTGAACTCAAACTAATGCAAATAATAATAGATTTGAAGTTGTGGGGAGAGGCAACAAAGAAGGGAGGTGTGCCCAATTACCTTGAATCCAACTGGACAACCCCTCGACGATGAAGAATAATGCCCTAGGCTCGCCGACGGACGTGAAAGTGAGGGGATAAGTTGTAAACTACTCTAGAGGGGGGGTGAATAGAGTATTCAAATTTTATGAATAACTAGTCAGCTCCCTTGGAGTTGATTTGCGGAATAAAATAATCTGATACTTGAACCCTAAGAGCCTAACACAGTGAAGTGCACAAGTGAGAGAGTTAACTGAAATTTCAGTTTAACTATAAGCCTATCACAGCAACTAGCAATCCTAGGTAGTTCTATCACAGCCACAGAATAAGATGAATAAGCAAGATAACCAGATGGACACAGGATATATAGTGGTTCCCTCTTAATAGGTACTCCACTCTTCTACCACCCTGGTAGGAATCCACTACAGGTTTTTGCTAAGGTGCCCTGCCACCAATGATCTTCTTCAGGTAGATCAAACAGACCCTTTGAGCTTTTGATAAGGATGCTCAATCACAGGTTGTTGATAAGGTGCCCTGTCACCAACGTTCACTTTTGAAGAGGTGTGAACAAACACTTTTTACAAAGGGGTTGAGAGGGTTAGATTATCTTCTCTGTTGTGAATACAGATTAGAGAAGACTTGTGGATTCTCTAAAGAATCAAAGTCTCCCCCTGGCTCAGTGAAAGTCCAGGGAAAGCCTTTGCTTCAGGATGAAGGAGTTTCAGATAAATTGAAACTAAATCCTCAGAGATCTGAAGACTGATTTTTATCAGGTCTTAAGATTCTGGAGCACTTGAAGCAGAACTGGAGCTCTTTCTGAAGTCTTGAAAACTCTAAGCAGATGCTCAGGAGACTTGAGAATGAAAGATGATTGCTCTGGGCTTTTGCTTCAGGAAAACTTTTCTTCTTCTTGTTGTGAGATTGTGAAGAGCTGCTCTGATGATGCTTGAGCGAATGAATAATATTTCTCTGTGTCTGTAACTTCTCTTTTGCTGAGAGAAGAATCTCTCTTAAATATGTCTTCACGTTTTTCCTTTGGAACGGCTCTATTGATTTGAATTCTCGAGCCCTGCAACAGATTATCTCAAAATAGAATATAGCAATAGGAATAGAATGGCCTATTAACTTTCTGTCAGTCCCAATAAGGAATAAAATAAGCGGGAAAAATATCTCAGCATAAAGACGTACCATTCTTGGAAATAGTACATAGTACCAACGGCTAGAAAACAAGCTGGAAAGATAAAGTCAACGCAATTTGTATAATAGGACAAAATGCTTTATCAAGAATACTGAATCCCGAGATTTATGCTTGACATATTTTGTAAATAATTCATTTGAATTTAAGCCATAAATTTAGCAACAAATAACTTCAGAAAATCTTTCTAACCACAAGCTAACACACTTGGAAATAAACCAAGGAATAGCATAAATACAAATAGATAAAAGCAGACAGAAATCGTCGAACAGGAGTTCGATGATCGTCGACCTGCAAACAGATCGTCGACTAATAGCAGGAATCTGTCGGAACAGAAATCGTCGACCAGAAATCGTCGACCAGCTAATAGATCGTCGACCGGCTAACAGATAGTCGACCAGCTAACAGATAGTCGACCAGCAAAGGCAAATATCTGTCGAGACAGAAATCGTGAAGCAAGAACACGATCGTCGATCTGTTGATGACAGATCGTCGACCAACCTTCAGAGCGTAGTAAGCTTGCTCTGAGATCGTCGACCAACGGTCGACGATAATTGTCTTGACTTCAACGATTCAATAGCCCTGCTATCGTCGACCAATGATCGACGATCGCGAGGCCTCGTTCGACGATGGTCGAACGGAAAAGCCTTAACCACAAAAACATCTAGAACTTCTAACCTAAGCTCTAGGTCAGTTTATAAACTGCCCTAGGGAGACTAAACAGAGTCTAAACATGATCATATATCTTTATATGGATCAAGAGGGGCTGGAAAGGGATCACATAAGCCAAATCACATCTAGGGTACCAACAATCTCCCCCTATTTGGGTTATGTTATCCAATCCAATCTAAAAACTAAAGCACACAGCAACAAAAACAGATATTAACCAAAATAAAACACAGGCAATCCACAGAAAAAAACATAAATCAGCAGAACTATAAAGTATCAAGCAGATTTATCAGAGGTTTTAGCATCAGATGAGTTTTTAGGGGTTACAGCTGGTTTGAAAATAATCTCTCTGTTAGGATTTGCTGCTTGTCTTTTAGATAGCATTAGGTCATGTTCACCAATGATTTTCTTTTCAGCATAGCTTGGTAGAACTGCAGCAGGATGTAGCTTCATGTATTCTTCAGTATTAAAAGCTTCTGGATTGACTTGAAATTTGCTGAGTTCCTTTTCTCTGAATTCAGACATAGTTGTATATGCTGTAGGGTCTAGTCCTTGAGCTTTGGCTCTCTCCATCATGCTTAGAGCAATAGATTCCTTAAATCTTGCCATAGAGGCAATCCTTTCAGTTTCAGTTATATCTGATGGAGAGGGTGGTCTATCAATATCAGCTTGAGCTGCAATCTCCATGTTTCTTTGAAGAGCTGTGACTATTTTCCTTGAATCAAGATAAATCTGTGCAGCCTTCTTAGGATCTGTTTCAGCATATAGAGATTTTGGAGGAGCAAGTTCAATGAACTTCTTATGGGATTTCTTTGAAAGGACCACTCTTTTTCCTTTTGATTCAGTTGTCTCAGCAGCAGCAGGTTTTCTTGAAGAAGAGGATGGACCTTTCCTGGGAGGAGAAGGTTTCCATTCTGAAATTTTCTTTTTAGGAGAGGGAGGAGGAGAGAAGGTAGGTTGCTGAAAAGTCATCTCCTTTATTTGTTCCACGAGAGCATTGTCATTTCTTTTTCTTCCCTGTCCTGATATATCTTGGCCTCCCTGGCTTTGATTACTCCTTCTTTGGTAGGTCTGAGAAGTGTTAGAACTGGCTGACCTTGCAGAGGGGGCAGAAGAGAGACTTCCAGAGGCTCCAGCACCAGGAGGTGGAGGAGGACCTCTGGGGGGGAATTTCTGAACAGGAGTGTCATATCTTTTTCTTCTCTTATTCTCTCTTGTCTGATTCTTTGAAAGTCTCATCCAAGGCTGAAATTCTTTGCTCTTGGGATCAATTCCCTTCAGAATAAAATAGGGAACATCCTTGTCTGGATTAGCAGCAGGAGGAGCAGATGCCTTTCTTTTCTGGGCTACAGCCTTTTTCTTCTTTTGGGAGCTATCAGAATTTTCAGGATCATCATCATCAGAGGAGTGGGATGAGGTTCTGCCAGCATAATCATCAAAGTTTTGTTCAGAAGGATCCTTGGCAGCAGGTTCAGCTTTGTCTTTCTTTTCTCTTTCTTCTTTCTCTTTAGCTTCCTCAATGGCATCTTGCCTAAGGAGGGCATCAAGATCCACATTTGGAGACCTCTTCCAGAGTTCTGATTCTGGATACAACTCAGGAACTGTCTTGGGGACCAGTTCTGCAATAGAAGGAATGGATAGAGGATAGGTAAGGATAGGTGGAGAAAAGATGACGATATCTGCAGGGGCAGATGCTTTCTCTAGAGAGATGGCTAGGGAATCCAGATGATAATTAGCCATCCCTTCAATGTACTCAGAGGCAATATTTTCAGCCACAAAGGCTATATATTGGTCAATGTTTAGATTACCTGAGCTTGAGTCCATTTCAGTCATCTTGGGAGCATTGTCTGCCCTATCTTGCACATCTTCAATTTCTTCAGCAGCAGCATCAGTAGGGATGTTGATGTCTTCAGCAGCAGCAGCATTTATGGTTGTGCCTGCATGCAAAGAAGGATAGGTTAACAACCAAGTGGGAATAAAATATTCCCCCCAAGGTGAACAAACAACAGGTAATAGATAGGATTACCTGAAGATCTACACAGGATACCACTTTGCATCTAGGAAGGAGGTTATAATTCCTTCTAGATGTTCAGTGACATCAGGGATAGACACCTCTGCAAGGCACAAGAGGAGTGCCATACAGGAAAAGAAAAGAGTATCTTTGACCAAGGGGTCATCAAGGTACTCAGGTCTATAAGGGACCACTATCTCTTGAGGAGGAAGAACAAAAGGAGTAGATGTGAGTGAGAACTCACAGTCTGAGTTAAGAAATGATTCCAAGTCTTTATCAGAATCAAAGGACTTAGCAGCATCAACTTGCAATACTGATGTAAGGTCATCAGCAGCTGTGATGGAAAGGAAGGGATAAGAAATTAACTCTAAGTTGGAGTTTGAATTAATTAGAATCTTAAATAAAGCTATACCATCAGGTTGAGCAGCATCATACTCACAAGTGTCCATGGGGACTTCCTCATTTTCTTTTTCAGGAACTTCTTCCTCAGAAGCTAGATTCACTAGGGAGTGAATGTCTTTGTTAGATACAAATATCAAATTGAAGTCCTGATTATAACCTTTGGAGGAAGAATTTTAAGGTTTACCTTCTGGTTCTTTCTCTGGAATCTCTTGAGGTTCTTCTACAGTTCCTTGAAGGGGAAGAGAAGAATTGTCCTGAAGGGTCAGGGCATCACCTGAGACCACTTCAACAGACATCTCCCCCTGCATGACTTCAGTGGGGACTGGAGTCATGCATCTTACTGAAGAGGGCTCAGCAGAGGGATGAGATGATTTTATGACTTGAGTAAGGGCATTGATGGATGCAATGAGAGGGGCATTGGCAGCCTCAATCATTTTTTGGATGGAGGGAGTAATGAGCTCGACAATATGTGCAAGCAATTCAGGAGTTATCTGAAATGCTGATGATGTGGAGGTGGATGGAATGGAAGCAGGATGATCTGCCACATGATCAAATGAGTCATGTGGAGATGGGTGAACATCAACATGAGTGTGGGATTCATGTTGAGAAAGATGCGTGAGGATGGTAGCAGTCACCATGTCAACACTGGCTGAAGCTGCCAGATGTTGTGGTGTTGGTGACTGGTGTGGAGATGTAGGTGGAATGAAGGATGCATGTTGTGGTGGCACTGCAGGTGTTGTAGAGGAAAGTAATGCAGGAGAAGAGGATGCAGGGATAGAGAGGGAGGAAGGAGGGATTACTGAGCCTTCCCCAGTAAGCGGGAGAGCGGCCGAATCAGCCCTTGTGTCTGAAGGAGGGTTAGGATCAACCCTGGCTGACTTCTTGATAATCCTTTGGGATTTCTTGAATAGAGAGGGGTCCAACCTCTTGCTGGCGTTGACTGCGGAGGGTGCAGACACAAGCAGCAGGGGTGCTTTCACATATAGAAACACACCCAATACCCTGGCAAGATTTACTTCTTTCTGATTGTTCTTTCTCCTTATTAGTTCAAACAGAACTTTTCCCCAAGCAATCTGTGCCTTATTCACCAAAGCTGACATCAGGGCAAATTGTTGCCTGTTGATGTTGTCGTGAGCCGAGTGTTTTCCCAAAACAACCTTGCCCACCAGGTCTGCCAGAAACTTGTACTCTGGAGACAGGTTTATCTTTAGCAGCTTAGCTGGAACACCCTCAGCATGGCCCATCACAGATAGCATGCGGCCATATTCTTCTGCAGTTTGCTCATAGTCCTCAGTTCCTGTTGGCAGTCCAAACAGCTCAGTCAATACTTCAGGAGTCAGAATGACCTCCTCGCCATTTATCTTTCCTGTCATGGCGTCGTCGCTGGAGGACGAAGTATATACCCATTCACGAATCTCTGGTATATGAATCTTAGGAGAGAACGACATAAATTTCTTGAGGCCTTGGTCTTCACACAGCTGCAGAATATCTTGGATTGGTTGATCACATCGGCTGAAAGAATCAAAGTCGACACAGAATCCAGTGTCGAACTTCATTCCGAAGAGAACAGCAGAAGGAATCGCCATAGGATTTGAGAGAAGATGGCGAATCGAGAAGCAAAACAGGGGAGAAGAGAATCGCGCGGGATTAGAGTTCGAGAGCGAATTCTAAGCCAGAAGAAGGAATATGAAAAGACGGAGCGGAAGGACGACGATCTTCAGACCTAAATCGACTATTTTATATAAATCTGCGATCGTCGAACCCGGAATAAAATCGGTCGTCGAACACAGACCGACGATAGTCAATGTTTGACTAATCGGTAAACATCGACCGACTACACGCAATTACCACGATCGTCGATCAATAAATGTTTGGTCGACGATTTTCCACCCAGCACAGAAAATCTGTCGTCGACCATTGGTCGACGATAGATACCTAAGGAGAGATCGTTGACCAGTTGGTCGACGATTTCTGCCTTACTACAGAACGAGCTGTCGTCGACGGTTGGTCGACGATAGTTCTGACCTGGTCGAAGATCGTCGAGCAGTCGTTCGACGATTTTAGACAGAAAACAAAACTAACCAAATTTTCACTACTCTGAACCATTAATCATGCCAAGCTGGTTCAGGAAGAACAAATGCTTTTGTTCATCAAGGGGCTTAGTGAAAATATCTCCTCTCTGCAGGTCTGTGGATATAAATTCCATTACTATCTTGTTCTTTTCCACATTATCTCTCAGAAAGTGATGTCTAATCTCAATGTGCTTGGTCCTGGAATGGTGCACAGGATTTTGAGCAATTGATATTGCACTGGTACTGTCACACAGAATTTTTGTGTTTGAGTGTGTGTACCCATAATGTAACGCCCCGCCTTTTCAGCGATTATTTTTATTCTCATTTGGCGTTACGAAGACGCGTTTCCGTGGCTTGTGTCATGTGTGGAGTATGGTTTAGCTCCTTAGAACTGAGTGCCCTGTTTGGTAGCCTGTTGGCAAAATCTCCCTAGCAACCGAGTCGGTTTGGTGACCCGGTGTGGCCTCTCGGGGGGATGTTTGTGTTTGGCTTTGCTTGGGTATAACTCGTGTTCTGTTCGTCGAAAGTTAATTTCGACTTCGCCGTTGTGTTCGTAGCGTGGGTATTTAGCTACGGTGCGAATTTCGTCGAATTCCGAGGTGAATCGGTTTTCGCGTCGATTTGGTGCTTTATGTAATTTTATAATTAAATATATAATTATATAATTATATATATATATAATAGGATGAGAGCCATCGTTCCTTCATCTTCTCCGATAGAAAAACCGCCGGCCCCCCTTTTGTACGAGAGAAAGTAACCGCCGAGCCTTGCCTTCGGACGCCGATTCCCGGAGCGTTTGTGGACGGAATTCGATTCCGAGAGTGGATTCGGATTGCTCTCGTCGAGACCTTCATTCCTGCGGTAAGAAATTCGATTTTCGTAGAGTTTTGGAAGGATTGGAAATTTTTAGTTTTTGGAGTTTTCCGCCATTAATGGCCGAGTCCTTGTTCTAGGTGTTGCGGCCGTTTTGATCCGTGCGAAGAGGAGGAAATCAGTCCAAGCTTCGCTGTGAATTGAGGCAAGTGGTATTCTTGCCCTTGCCAAGTGTTTTCTTCGAATTTATTTACTGAAATTGAACTCCCGGTTAGCCTAGGTTAGAGGCCTTGTTATTCTCATTTTCTTGCTAACCATAGGGCTTAGTTCGTCCTACTGAAACCCCCCCTATGTGGTGATGTTTGGAATCCAAATTGTCAGCGTGAAGCCGCTGTTTTTCCTTAATTTTGATTGTTGCTCCGGTTCGGGCGTAGCCGAGTGGGAGAGTTAGGAGGGGGTGTGGTTGCCAATTTCCTTCGTTTTGGTATTATTCGAATGGTTAGGCATAGTTCGAAAGGTAGTAGCGTGCGAAGTTGATAGTCGTCTACTGCTACTGCAGTGGCGTGAGTCGTGTGCGCGTTCCGGTGTCGTTCGGAAAATTCCAAACGGTACAGGTTTGCCGCGCACGGTCATCAGCCTTTAGGGCGCACGACCACTGGTCGTGTGCCTCTGTTCGTGCGCGTATAAATTTCATTTTCCAAAGTTCTGTCTCGGGCAATCGCACGAGCGCTGGCAACAGCGCGCACGACCAGTGATCGTGCGACAGTGATCGTGCGCAGTTGCTAGGTTTTCTGTCAGGTTTCCAGGTTCGTTTCGCACGATCATCAGCCAATGAGTGCGCACGACCACTGACCGTGCGCCACTGACCGTGCGTTTTGTATATTTCCTTTTGCTAGGCTAATTTAGCTGATTTCGAGTGCGGGGGTTTAGATACTCAAGTGGCAGGTAACTACTCGAGTTCTGGATCTTCTGCCTTGGTCGTTCGACTATTGTCGAGCCCCGTTTTCCTTAGTGGGTTTTGTGGGTAGTAACTTTATTTTGGCGGCGAGTGAGGCTAGCTCACTCAACGCCAAGGTTTAGGTAGGCACTGAGTGGGTTTCACTCAGCGCCTAGTCGTGTTGGTTCATTTCAACATTTCTTCCTTTACGTTGTATTTCAATTCCGAGTGGATTTCCAGTTGTATATCTGGATTTTTCCTTGTCGGCCGTTTTCTTGATTTTCCTAGAGGCCGAATCGTGGGTCGTGGATAGTAGTGGTGGTTGTAGCTCTTTATGGGGGTGGAGTTTTGTGATATAGCCAAGGCCACCCATGGATTTCTTGCTCCAGGTACGGGCTGGGCATTTCGGGTGGGAAGATCCCTTGTGTTTTCACGTTTTGACCCTCGAGCTTTTGACTTGGACATGGTGGATTGGAGGACTGCGTTTGCCTTCGATCCGGTTCCTCGTTGTTGTTTTGCTACTATCACTTCCCACAGTTTAGGGTGTTAGAAGTTTCTTCCGTGGTAGTTTTGCAGCATTTTAGGCTCTTGGCAGCCTAGTAGGCCCTGCAGGATGTGGTTCCTGGGCTGGGTTGTTGCTGTTTCTTTGCACGTTGTGCATTTCCTGTTGTCCTGTTTTGGACAGTTGTGACTCTTTCTTCTGCATGTTTTCAGTTACTTTGTCCTTTTGGTTGACTCTTACATGCAGTTGTTTTTACCTTGATTTTGCTTGCTGAGGTATTCTGTTTTCTTTTGGAATGCCTCAGGTTCGGAGCTGTAGCCAGTCTGGTGGCTAGTAGGTGGTGTTGTTGGTGGACTCCCGGACTTTGAAGTTTTGTTTTCCTTGTTAGTGAGGTAGTTTTCAGTACTTTCTTACAGACATATATATGTGCTAGTGGGTTCGTGTCAGGTTGTTGGCGCCCACTAGTAGTTTTTACCTTGTACTAGATATATATACTATTGCTGCTACCATTTTCTGGAGATAGTCTACTTGCTTTGAGAGGATTTATGCTAGGTTGCTAGGTATTTTCAAACTATAAATGCTATTGTAAATAAATCTCATGATCAGCATGTTTTGCAAACTTAAACACTACTTTCCAAATCACGTATGAAAACCGTTTTCTTATACATATTATGTAAACTAAAAGTAGTGTCTTGCATAGCATAAGTGGTTCTCTTGGGACCCTTATGCGCTCTTTAGGGTGTAAAACCTAATTAAAGTATTTTCCGCAGCGTTTAAATATAGTTTTCTTTTGTGCACTAGATGATCCACTGAGCCGAGGGATACGGACTCTAAACATAACTGATTTTCTATTCATTAAGCGCACAATTTTCTTGCATAAAGGTTGTAGTTGGTTTTTGCCTGAGCGTCAGCAGTTATCCCCTGCTTGACGTGGCATCATGACGCGCGTTTTCTCTTACTCTGATAATTCTTAATTCGGAGAAAATGCGGGTTGTGACAGTTGGTATCAGAGGGAGGTTGCTTGACAAGTTAGTTGGGCAACCTTCCTTGGATGCTGTTAGTAGTTCAGCATCATGTCATTCACACACCGATATGTCATCAGCACGTCTTGGCAAAAGCACGAACACTACACTCATAGCATAACATGAAGTATACGGGGCATATTATGTAGTATGGGATGCATAATATGTGTTCGTATATGGATCCACCATAGGGGCTACATGTGAGGGTTATGTAGTATGGGATGCATAACCTCACCACATGACTGCGACTAGCACGTTTCTTTTTTCGTTGCATGGAAATGTTATGTAGTATGGGATGCATAACATTTTCATGTGTACGCCGCTCATATCATGCATTAGGGCCTTTGTTTTTAGAATGCATAGCACAATCATGCATATCATAACATTGCATAAGCACAACGCGCCAAGCTAAAGATTTGCAGGATGACATATGTACACACATAAGTTTTCAAACTAACATAAATTCATGCATCCGATCTAGGCACAAGAGTTAGTAAGGTGGTGGTTAACCATCCTAGGTTAGGTCATATCATCTAATTTTTGTGAAAAAGATAAACTCTCAGAGCAAGTTTAGCAGCTTTAAGTCTATATCTACATATGTATTGTCTGTACTGGTATTCGGTTCTAGTTGTGGGGTTTGGATCTGATCTGCGTTGTAATGATTTTTAGGATGGCTAGGCGACCTGCGACTCGATCGACTCCCCTGTCTGAGGGTGAATCTTCTGGAGCTCAGAACGATGCGGTGATCGAGGGTCTGCGTCAGAGTAGCGAAGCTATGGGCAGGCAGTTGGAGGAGGTGCAAGCCCAGATTCAGTCTTTGGTGGCAGTTGTGGCAGGCCAGGCTCAGGGTGCGCAAGTTCCTGCTGGGGGGGTTAGCTGTTCCTCCTCCTCCTGCACCCTTGAGACCTCCAGTGGTGGTGCCAGCGGAGATGGCCTTCATCTCGCAGTTTCAGAGGCTGAGCCCTCCCACTTATGATGGGAAGGCAGATTTCATGGTTATAGATGACTGGTTGATCTCCATGGAGGAGATGTTTTCGTACTCAGGAATTTCAGGTGACCAGAGGGTGATGTTAGCCACCTATCAGCTCAAAGGGTTGGCTAAGAGTTGGTGGCTGAGAGAAAAGGAGGGCTTAGTGGCTGGGTGCTCGTGGGAGATGTTCAAAGAGATGTTGTTGAGGAAGTTCTTGCCTTCGGTTGAGCGTGACCGTCTTATGAATGATTTCCTCTATCTAAAGCAAAGGCAGCTCACAGTGGGTGAGTATGAGATAGAATTTAGTAAGTTGAGCCGTTTTGCCCCTGCTTTGGTCAGCATTGAGGCGGATCGAGTGAAGAGATTTCTCGGTGGCTTGAGGAGTGAGGTGCAGCAGTTGGCCAGTGCTTATGGGTCAGTGTCTTATGCTGGAGTTGTAGAGGCTGCTCTTAAGGTTGAGGCCATTGAGACGGCAAAGAGCAGAGGCCAGCAGTGGAGGAAGGATAAGAGGAAGCTGGTAGAAGAGAAGAAACCCCTGGTACCCGATGCTGTTCCGGGTAAGAGGAGCAGGGTGGTGTGCAGTTTTTGTGGCCGGTCGGGCCATCCTGTTGAGAGGTGTTTTAAGAAAGCGGCAGCTCAGAAGAAGGAGCAGGTTCATGCTATTCAGGGTGCTCCTAGGAGAGATGTCTCCTGTTCAGTTTGCAAGCGATCCGGGCATGATGCGGCCCAGTGTTGGTCCAGGGATAGAGTCTGCTATCAGTGTGGGCAGAAGGGTCACGTTAAGTCGAAGTGTCCTCAGGTTCAGTCAGCTCTTCCTGCAGTTCCTTTACAGGCTTTACCTCCACCTCAGCATGTGGACAAGGGAAAAGGGAAGCTGAACGTGATTTCTTCCGAGGAGGCTCAGACTTCGACCCAGGTGATCTCAGGTTAGTTGTTTGTTGTTTTCTTTTCTTTCTAGCCTGGTAGTTTAGTTGCTAGATTGTTTGCGGCACTGTTGTGCTAGTTCCTTAGCTTTGTGCGTTCCTATAGGGAAATTTAAGGTGAAGAACCGTTGGGCGCGTGTTCTGTTTGACTCCGGCGCTACCCACTCGTTCGTGGCTAGAGCCTTTGTGGAGCGTCATCGGTTGTCTCTAGATCGTGTTCGGGATTCCTTCCGTGTCAAGTTTCCCTCTGGTGAATCTGTGTTGTCAGATATGGGTATTTTGGATTGCCCGGTTTTGTTGGGGGATTTTCTTGCGAAGGCGGATCTGAAGATGATTGATCTAGAGGATTTCGATGTCATTTTGGGCATGGACTGGCTCTCTCGGTATGATGCGGTCATTCAGTGCAAAGGAAAGCGCTTGGACTTCATCAGGGACGACGGTCAGCCCGGCAGCGTGTATGCTGATCCGTGTCAGGATTCTCCTGTTCTCTCTGCGGTATGTGTTCAGAGATTGTTTCTTTCTGATAGTAGTGTTTGTTTAGTATCGGCGGTTGGAACCGTTGTAAGCGTGCCACGCTTGGAGGAGATTCCTATTGTTCGTGGTTTCGCCGATGTTTTTCCTGATGACCTTCCTGGTATCCCTCCTGAGCGGGAGGTGGAGTTTATTATTGATTTGGAGCCGGGTACGCGTCCTATTGCTAAGGCGCCGTACCGGATGGCCCCTCGCGAGTTAGAGGAGTTGCGAATTCAGTTAGACGAGTTGTTGGCTAAAGGTTTTATCAGGCAGAGTTCGTCGCCTTGGGGTGCTCCTGTTTTGTTCGTAAAGAAGAAAGATGGGTCGATGAGGCTTTGCATCGACTATAGAGAGTTGAACAAGGTCACTATCAAGAACAGGTACCCTCTGCCGAGGATCGATGATTTGTTTGACCAGTTGCGTGGTAGCACGGTGTTCTCTAAGATCGATCTTCGTTCGGGCTATCATCAGCTCAGGATCCGTGAGGCGGATATTCCACGGACTGCGTTTAGGTCGAGGCATGGACACTTTGAGTTTCTGGTGATGTCGTTTGGTTTAACCAACGCACCATCAGCCTTCATGGATATGATGAACAGGGTGTTCAAGGATTTTCTCGACAAGTTCGTTGTGGTCTTCATTGATGACGTGTTAGTTTATTCTCGCAGTGCTGAGGAGCATGAGCAGCATTTGCGTTTGGTCCTGTCAGAATTGAGGAACCACAAGTTATTCGCCAAGTTGAGCAAGTGCGAATTTTGGTTGCCTCAGGTTTCTTTTCTAGGCCACGTGGTGAACAAGGATGGGATTTCGGTTGACCCAGAAAAGATTGCAGCAGTGACGGATTGGAGTAGGCCGAATACTCCTAAAGAGATCAGAAGTTTCTTGGGGCTGGCCGGCTATTACAGGAGATTCGTGGAGGGTTTCTCTTCTCTAGCCGCACCTTTGACCAAGCTAACTCAGAAGAATGTGGCTTTTGTTTGGAGCGAGAAGTGCGAAGAAGCTTTTCAGGAGTTAAAGAGGAGGCTGTGTACTGCTCCCGTTCTGACCCTTCCTATTGAGGGCGTAGATTTTGATGTGTATGTGGATGCGTCGCATATCGGTCTGGGATGCGTATTAATGCAGGACGGAAAAGTAATTGCTTATGGGTCAAGGCAGCTGAAGACTCATGAGAAGAATTATCCTACGCATGACCTTGAGTTTGCAGCGGTTATCTATGCGTTGAAGTTGTGGAGACACTTACTTTATGGGGCTCAGTGCAAGATTTTTTCTGACCATAAGAGCCTGAAGTACGTGTTCACGCAGAAGGAGTTGAATCTGCGTCAGCGGCGATGGCTTGAGTATGTGGCGGATTATGATGTAGAAATCCAGTATCATCCGGGCAAGGCCAATGTGGTGGCCGACGCCCTGAGCCGAAAGACGGGAAAGATCTTTAACCTCTCCGCCGATCGATTAGTTGAGGAGTTCCTCCTTATGGATATTTCAGTGGGATGCTGTAGTTTGCAGAGTAGCTTATCTGTGGAAGAGCCGTCCTGGATTTCTTTGACTAGACTGCATCAGAAGGACGATCCAGATCTGTTGCACCTTTTTACCAGGACTGAGAAGGGAGAATTGCCAGATTTTGCTATTGATGATGCGGGTACTTTGAAGTACCGCGGCAGGTTTTGCGTTCCCGCTGTTGGGGACATTAGGAGTATGATTTGCAGTGAGGCTCATGGTTCCAGCGTTGCCTACCATCCAGGATCTACGAAGATGTACCGTGACTTAAGGCAAATCGCTTGGTGGTATGGTATGAAAGGAGATATAGCCCGATATGTTGCTGAGTGTCACACTTGCAAGCGTGTGAAGGCCGATCATGGAAGGCCTGGTGGTAAGTTGACTCCGCTAGAGATCCCGACTTGGAAGTGGGAGAGTATATCTATGGACTTCATTACGGGTTTGCCAAAATCCCCGAGAGGATATGATTCTGTTTGGGTTATAGTGGATAGATTGACGAAGTGTGCTCACTTTGTGCCTTATAAGATTGATTACCCGATGAAGAAGATAGCGGAGTTGTACTTGAATGAAGTCATCCGACTCCACGGTGTGCCGGTTAGTATCATTTCAGATCGAGACTCCCGGTTTACTTCTCGTTTTTGGCAGAGTCTGCAGGAGGGTTTGGGTACGGATCTGAGGTATTCTACTGCGTACCACCCTCAGACCAATGGGCAGACGGAGCGGGTCAATCAGATTGTTGAGGATATGATCCGGTGCTATATTTTAGACCACGGTGGAGCGTGGGATGAGCGTCTGCGACTCATGGAATTTGCTTACAATAACAGTTATCAGGAAAGCTTGCAGATGGCTCCGTTCGAAGCTTTGTATGGGAGGCGCTGTAGGACTCCGTTGTTTTGGGTTGAGGCTGGTGAGAAGCCTTTGTTGGGTCCTGATGCTCTGGAAGAGATGGAAGTTGCCGTGAAGCTTATTCGTGAAAAGCTTCGTTTAGCCCAGGAGAGGTATGAAAAGAACGCCAATCGGCGTAGGTCCGCATTGGAGTTTTTAGTAGGGGATCATGTATACCTCAAGGTTTCTCCAATGGTGGGTGTAAAGAGATTTGGTAAAAATCAGAAATTGGACCCAAGATATGTGGGCCCGTTCGAGATTTTGGAGCGGATTGGTGTGTCGGCATATAGGTTGGATTTGCCAGCGAACTTCCCTGGTGTTCATAATGTTTTTCATGTTAGCCAATTGCGGAAATGTGTGCGCAGCAGTGGGCAACTCTTAGATGTTGTGCCCCAGTTGGAGCCCAACCTCTCTTTTATTGAGATGCCAGTTCGTATTTTGGATACTCAGGAGCGTGTGCTGCGAAAGAAGTCCATACCGATGGTGAAAGTTCTATGGAAGAATCAGGATTTGGAGAGCGCGACTTGGGAGCTAGAGTCGGCCATGAGGAGGGCGTACCCTCACCTGTTTCGCTGATTGGATCGGTATGTTTCCCTTTGTAACTTCTGTTTGTTACCTTTTCCTTCTTTAGTAGGAGGGCTGTGCGTAAAGTTTCGGGACGAAACTTTCTTTTAGGGGGAGTGACTGTAACGCCCCGCCTTTTCAGCGATTATTTTTATTCTCATTTGGCGTTACGAAGACGCGTTTCCGTGGCTTGTGTCATGTGTGGAGTATGATTTAGCTCCTTAGAACTGAGTGCCCTGTTTGGTAGCCTGTTGGCAAAATCTCCCTAGCAACCGAGTCGGTTTGGTGACCCGGTGTGGCCTCTCGGGGGGATGTTTGTGTTTGGCTTTGCTTGGGTATAACTCGTGTTCTGTTCGTCGAAAGTTAATTTCGACTTCGCCGTTGTGTTCGTAGCGTGGGTATTTAGCTACGGTGCGAATTTCGTCGAATTCCGAGGTGAATCGGTTTTCGCGTCGATTTGGTGCTTTATGTAATTTTATAATTAAATATATAATTATATAATTATATATATATATAATAGGATGAGAGCCATCGTTCCTTCATCTTCTCCGATAGAAAAACCGCCGGCCCCCCTTTTGTACGAGAGAAAGTAACCGCCGAGCCTTGCCTTCGGACGCCGATTCCCGGAGCGTTTGTGGACGGAATTCGATTCCGAGAGTGGATTCGGATTGCTCTCGTCGAGACCTTCATTCCTGCGGTAAGAAATTCGATTTTCGTAGAGTTTTGGAAGGATTGGAAATTTTTAGTTTTTGGAGTTTTCCGCCATTAATGGCCGAGTCCTTGTTCTAGGTGTTGCGGCCGTTTTGATCCGTGCGAAGAGGAGGAAATCAGTCCAAGCTTCGCTGTGAATTGAGGCAAGTGGTATTCTTGCCCTTGCCAAGTGTTTTCTTCGAATTTATTTACTGAAATTGAACTCCCGGTTAGCCTAGGTTAGAGGCCTTGTTATTCTCATTTTCTTGCTAACCATAGGGCTTAGTTCGTCCTACTGAAACCCCCCCCCTATGTGGTGATGTTTGGAATCCAAATTGTCAGCGTGAAGCCGCTGTTTTTCCTTAATTTTGATTGTTGCTCCGGTTCGGGCGTAGCCGAGTGGGAGAGTTAGGAGGGGGTGTGGTTGCCAATTTCCTTCGTTTTGGTATTATTCGAATGGTTAGGCATAGTTCGAAAGGTAGTAGCGTGCGAAGTTGATAGTCGTCTACTGCTACTGCAGTGGCGTGAGTCGTGTGCGCGTTCCGGTGTCGTTCGGAAAATTCCAAACGGTACAGGTTTGCCGCGCACGGTCATCAGCCTTTAGGGCGCACGACCACTGGTCGTGTGCCTCTGTTCGTGCGCGTATAAATTTCATTTTCCAAAGTTCTGTCTCGGGCAATCGCACGAGCGCTGGCAACAGCGCGCACGACCAGTGATCGTGCGACAGTGATCGTGCGCAGTTGCTAGGTTTTCTGTCAGGTTTCCAGGTTCGTTTCGCACGATCATCAGCCAATGAGTGCGCACGACCACTGACCGTGCGCCACTGACCGTGCGTTTTGTATATTTCCTTTTGCTAGGCTAATTTAGCTGATTTCGAGTGCGGGGGTTTAGATACTCAAGTGGCAGGTAACTACTCGAGTTCTGGATCTTCTGCCTTGGTCGTTCGACTATTGTCGAGCCCCGTTTTCCTTAGTGGGTTTTGTGGGTAGTAACTTTATTTTGGCGGCGAGTGAGGCTAGCTCACTCAACGCCAAGGTTTAGGTAGGCACTGAGTGGGTTTCACTCAGCGCCTAGTCGTGTTGGTTCATTTCAACATTTCTTCCTTTACGTTGTATTTCAATTCCGAGTGGATTTCCAGTTGTATATCTGGATTTTTCCTTGTCGGCCGTTTTCTTGATTTTCCTAGAGGCCGAATCGTGGGTCGTGGATAGTAGTGGTGGTTGTAGCTCTTTATGGGGGTGGAGTTTTGTGATATAGCCAAGGCCACCCATGGATTTCTTGCTCCAGGTACGGGCTGGGCATTTCGGGTGGGAAGATCCCTTGTGTTTTCACGTTTTGACCCTCGAGCTTTTGACTTGGACATGGTGGATTGGAGGACTGCGTTTGCCTTCGATCCGGTTCCTCGTTGTTGTTTTGCTACTATCACTTCCCACAGTTTAGGGTGTTAGAAGTTTCTTCCGTGGTAGTTTTGCAGCATTTTAGGCTCTTGGCAGCCTAGTAGGCCCTGCAGGATGTGGTTCCTGGGCTGGGTTGTTGCTGTTTCTTTGCACGTTGTGCATTTCCTGTTGTCCTGTTTTGGACAGTTGTGACTCTTTCTTCTGCATGTTTTCAGTTACTTTGTCCTTTTGGTTGACTCTTACATGCAGTTGTTTTTACCTTGATTTTGCTTGCTGAGGTATTCTGTTTTCTTTTGGAATGCCTCAGGTTCGGAGCTGTAGCCAGTCTGGTGGCTAGTAGGTGGTGTTGTTGGTGGACTCCCGGACTTTGAAGTTTTGTTTTCCTTGTTAGTGAGGTAGTTTTCAGTACTTTCTTACAGACATATATATGTGCTAGTGGGTTCGTGTCAGGTTGTTGGCGCCCACTAGTAGTTTTTACCTTGTACTAGATATATATACTATTGCTGCTACCATTTTCTGGAGATAGTCTACTTGCTTTGAGAGGATTTATGCTAGGTTGCTAGGTATTTTCAAACTATAAATGCTATTGTAAATAAATCTCATGATCAGCATGTTTTGCAAACTTAAACACTACTTTCCAAATCACGTATGAAAACCGTTTTCTTATACATATTATGTAAACTAAAAGTAGTGTCTTGCATAGCATAAGTGGTTCTCTTGGGACCCTTATGCGCTCTTTAGGGTGTAAAACCTAATTAAAGTATTTTCCGCAGCGTTTAAATATAGTTTTCTTTTGTGCACTAGATGATCCACTGAGCCGAGGGATACGGACTCTAAACATAACTGATTTTCTATTCATTAAGCGCACAATTTTCTTGCATAAAGGTTGTAGTTGGTTTTTGCCTGAGCGTCAGCAGTTATCCCCTGCTTGACGTGGCATCATGACGCGCGTTTTCTCTTACTCTGATAATTCTTAATTCGGAGAAAATGCGGGTTGTGACACATAATCCACTAGCTGATTTTGAATCCACAGGATCTGTGAATAGCAACTAGCTGCTGCTATATATTCAGCCTCAGCAGTTGAAGTAGACACAGATGCCTGTTTCTTGCAAAACCAAGAGACAAGTCTCTCTCCCAGGAACTGACAAGTCCCTGAGGTGCTTTTCCTGTCAATTCTACAACCAGCATAATCAGCATCTGAATATCCAATTAATTCAAATCCTGACTCAGCTGGGTACCACAGTCCTAAGTTAGGGCATCCCTTAAGGTATCTCAAAATCCTCTTGAGAAGAGTTAAGTGAGATTCCTTTGGGTTGACCTGAAACCTAGCACATAGGCATGTAGCAAACATTATGTCAGGCCTACTTGCAGTCAAATACAGCAGGGAACCAACAATGGCTCTAAAGTTCTTTTGATCAACAGGCTTGCCATTAACATCAGAATCAATAACTGCATTTGAGGCCATAGGTGTGCTCATTGATGAAGCATCAGACATTCCAAATCTTTTAACCAGCTCTCTGGCATATTTTGATTGAGAAATGAAAATGCCATCAACACTCTGTTTCACTTGGAGACCAAGGAAATAGGATAACTCACCCATGCTGCTCATCTCAAACTTAGAGTGCATTAGTTCAGAGAACCTCTTGCATAGTTTGGGATCAGTAGAGCCAAATATAATGTCATCTACATAGATTTGAACTAACAGTTGTGAGTCCTTATGATGTCTAATGAACAGGGTTCTATCTACTACACCTCTCACAAACTTGTGTTCTAGAAGAAAATTTGCTAAGGTCTCATACCAAGCTCTAGGAGCTTGCTTGAGTCCATAGAGAGCCTTTTGGAGTTTGAACACATGAGTGGGTAAGGTTGATGAAACAAACCCTGGTGGTTGTTCAACAAACACTTCTTCCTTTAAATCTCCATTGAGGAAGGCACTCTTCACATCCATTTGGAAGACCTTAAATCTTTTATAGGCAGCATAGGCTAGGAAAATCCTAATGGCTTCTAGTCTAGCTACAGGGGCAAAAGTCTGATCATAGTCTATGCCTTCCTCCTGTCTATAGCCTTGAGCTACTAGCCTAGCCTTATTCCTAACTACTATGCCTTGGGCATCAAGCTTGTTTCTAAACACCCACTTGGTGCCTATGATCCGTTGGCCTCTTGGTCTTGGAACCAAGGTCCAAACTTTACATCTTTCAAACTGGTTAAGCTCCTCTTGCATTGCTATAATCCAGTGGGGATCAAGCTCAGCATCTTTAATGGTTAGGGGCTCAACCTGAGAAAGGAAACAAGCAAACATCACATTTTTGTTGAGTTGATGTCTTGTCTGGACTCCTGCTGAAATGTCTCCAATCACTTGAGATACAGGGTGATCTCTAAGTGTGACAAGATCAGTAGGTTCAACAATGATCTGATCTTCAACAGTTTCAAGATTTAATTCCTCATGTGGAATTTGATCAACTGTTGGAGCAGGTGCTTTAACTTCAAGAAGTTCTACATCAGATTCAGAATCTGAGGGAGCAACCTGAGGAGTTTGTTGGGGATGATTCTCCTGTGTGAGTCTCAAACCTTCCAAATCCTTACTTACTCCTAGGACTTGCACTGTACTATTAGAGGAAGAGTCCTTCTCCTTATAATGCATGACTGTCTCATCAAAAGAGACATGTGCAGACTCTTCTATCTTAAGAGAGGATTTATTAAGGACCCTATAGGCTTTGCTTACTTGAGAATATCCTAGAAAAACTCCCATTGATGCTTTTGCCTCAAATTTTCTAAGGTATTCTTTGTTATTGTTATGAACAAAAGCAACACAACCAAATACTCTAAAGTAGTCTATTTTAGGTTTCACTTGCTTAAGTAACTCATAGGGAGTCTTACCCTTAAGTTTATGTATCAGACTTCTGTTCAATACATAGTTAGCTGTGCTGACTGCTTCAGCCCAAAAGGACAGAGGCATGTTAGCATCGGCCAACAATGTACTTGCAGCTTCAATTAGGGTTCTGTTTTTCCTTTCAACTACCCCATTTTGTTGAGGAGTTCTAGGAGCAGAGAAGCTATGTTTGATACCTTCCTTCTCACAGAATTCTTGCATAAGAAGAGACTCAAACTCAGTACCATGATCACTTCTGATCAAGGCAATCTGAGTAGAATACTCACTCTGTATACACTTTAGAAAATCTGTAAGAACCTTGAAGTTATCAGCCTTAGTTCTCAGGAAGAATACCCAAGTGAACCTAGAGAAGTCATCTACAATTACTAGAGTGTAAGACTTTCCTCCAAGACTCTGTACAGCAATAGGACCAAATAAATCCAAATGTAGCAAGTACAGAATCCTGGGAGAATCACTTTTATTAACTGATTTAAAGCTATTTCTTGTTTGCTTACCTAATTGACAAGCTTTGCAAAGGCCTTCCTTCTTGTAGGGGCAAGAAGGTAAACCTCGTACAAGATTGTATTTAGCCAACCTAGAAATGTTTTTCAAATTTACATGACTAAGCCTCTTATGCCAAAGGGTATTATTACTGGTTACTTCATTAAATAAGCATACTTCAGATTTGGATGAATTAAAGTCTACAACATAAACATTTCCAATTCTAATACCTGCTAACATAACAGTATTATTTAAAGAAATATTGCAAGCAGTGTCAGTAAACCATACCTTGTACCCAGCATCACACATTTGACTTACAGAGATTAGGTTGTGCTTTAGTCCTGAGACATAAGCTACTTTCTTGAAGGTTACAGCTCCTATGGTGAAGCTGCCATACCCTTCAGTCTGTCCACAGCTGGAATCCCCAAATACAACTTTTGGTCCCAGCTTAGCTTTGAAACCTGACAGGTTCTTCTTCTTTCCTGTCATATGCTTTGAGCATCCACTATCCAGATACCATTTGTCATGTATGACTGGATAGGTCTTCACCTGCAGAAAGAACAGTTATACATTGTGGACCCAGGTTACCTTGGGTTCAGTATTCTTCATAAAAGAAAAACTAGATATAAAAGATTTTGCAGGCTTAGATTTATATCCTAAAGGGTGTGATCTCCTAGGTGGGATAATCCATTCAGTTGAAGGATTAAACAACCTGGGGTGGTGATTAGGATTTGAAGTTCTGGAAGTTTGATTTTTATTTTCCAGCTTAAGTCCAGATCGTCGATCAATGGTCGACGATCGCAAGCCATATCGTCGATCATTTATGGTAGAACGATGTTCTGGATTCCACGATCGTCGATTACTGGTCGACGACTTTTGTAAAGCTAGAAATTTTTTCTTCCTATTCTCTTTCTTAATCTTATTCTGAATTTTCTTGCATTTTTCAATTTCCTCAGTATTCTTCATTCCTGATTCAGAAACAAATTTTACTGGAGTGCTAAATCTCTTCTTTGTGAGGAGGATGGGTTCACTAGGTGTAGCACCTAAGCCTAGTTTATCATTTCCAACCCTAGTGTTTGCCATACTGGTAATTTCAGACAGTTTAAGGCTTCTGCCATTTAATTTTTCTTCTAACCTCTTAGATTTAGCTAGTTCTAATTTTAGAACTGTTACTTCTTCTCTTAAGCTTTCTAATTCCTTTTCTAATCTGATTATTTCAATACCTTCCATGTCTAGTTCCATTATTTTTAATCTAAGTGACTTAATTTCTTTTTCAGATAATAGTAAATCTAGACATAGAGTTTTAAATTTTAGTTTGAACTCAGGAGATGAGAAGTCAAATGAGTCGATTACCTGGTCCTCCATAAAGGAATCTTCTTCATTGTCTCCTTCTTCTTCAGAATTCTCTGCAGCTGACAGAGAGCTGCAGGCATCAATGGCCATGAGGCAGACCTCTTTGGCTTTCTTCTCTTCTTCTTCTTCAGAATCACTGGAGCTAGAGGAGCAGGTATCCTCTTCTGTTTCACTCCAGGTAGCAGCCACAAATCCCTTGTCCTTCTTCTTGTATTTGTGTGATGAGGACTTGGAGTGGTGCTTCCTGTACTCTTTCTCATGTTTCTTCTCCTTGTACTTCTTCTCTGGACAATCTGGGGCAATGTGTCCAGGCTTGCTGCAAACATAACAAATGATTTCTTTAGATGGAGTCTTGTCATACCTTGGCTTGTCCTCATGCTTGGAGAACTTCTTTCTGAGGTCTCTTCTTCCCATGTTGAAGAACCTCTTGGCAATGAGAGCCAGTAACTCCTCATTTGATTGACTTCCTTCAGAAGTCTCAGCAGCCTTAAGAGCTAGAGAATGCTCTTTCTTTGTTGGTGTTGGAGTTTTTACTTCAATTGCAGCAGCTCTGCTCTTTAGAGTTTGCTCATATGACTTGAGCTTTCCCAACAGAGCTTCTGTGGAGAGTTCCACAGTGTTTCTTCCATCCTTGATGGGCCATATCCTTGAGTCCCAAGAGATGGGAAGGCACATCAGGATCTTGTCATTTACTTCTGACAAAGTTATCTCCTTGTCCAAAGACCTCAGTTCACTTATTATTGAACTGAGTCTTGTGTACATTGTGTCAATGTCTTCAGCATCATCCTTCTTGAAATTTTCATACTGAGAGGTGAGATTGGATCTCCTGTCCTTCCTCTCATCAGCTGAGCCAGCAACTATGTGGTTGAGGGAATCCCACATAGCTTTGGCTGAGGTGCATTCAGCCAGCTTCTGGAATATCTCATCAGACATTGTCTGAGCTAGGATATTCATTGCCTTAGCATCAGCTGCTTTTGCCTTCTTGTAAGTTTCATTGTAGTCAGGTGGTGGCACAGCACTGAGATCAGCAGAAGTGGAAGCAGCAGCAGGCCTAGCAGGTGGTCCTGTCAAGATAGAAGAAAAGATATCTTCATCAATAGAATTCATGTATAGTCTTATCCTGGCCTTCCATATGCCAAACTTGGACAAGTTGCATACAGGAGGTCTGGTGCTTGAATAATCCTTAGACTGGGCCATGTGTGAAAGTGTTTGTGAATGGTATCAGGAAACAACTTATCATAGGATCTTTTAACTCAGGTGTTAGCCTGTATGAACAGCCAACCTCCCTCTGATACCAATTGAAAGTGAGGGGATAAGTTGTAAACTACTCTAGAGGGGGGGTGAATAGAGTATTCAAATTTTATGAATAACTAGTCAGCTCCCTTGGAGTTGATTTGCGGAATAAAATAATCTGATACTTGAACCCTAAGAGCCTAACACAGTGAAGTGCACAAGTGAGAGAGTTAACTGAAATTTCAGTTTAACTATAAGCCTATCACAGCAACTAGCAATCCTAGGTAGTTCTATCACAGCCACAGAATAAGATGAATAAGCAAGATAACCAGATGGACACAGGATATATAGTGGTTCCCTCTTAATAGGTACTCCACTCTTCTACCACCCTGGTAGGAATCCACTACAGGTTTTTGCTAAGGTGCCCTGCCACCAATGATCTTCTTCAGGTAGATCAAACAGACCCTTTGAGCTTTTGATAAGGATGCTCAACCACAGGTTGTTGATAAGGTGCCCTGTCACCAACGTTCACTTTTGAAGAGGTGTGAACAAACACTTTTTACAAAGGGGTTGAGAGGGTTAGATTATCTTCTCTGTTGTGAATACAGATTAGAGAAGACTTGTGGATTCTCTAAAGAATCAAAGTCTCCCCCTGGCTCAGTGAAAGTCCAGGGAAAGCCTTTGCTTCAGGATGAAGGAGTTTCAGATAAACTGAAACTAAATCCTCAGAGATCTGAAGACTGATTTTTATCAGGTCTTAAGATTCTGGAGCACTTGAAGCAGAACTGGAGCTCTTTCTGAAGTCTTGAAAACTCTAAGCAGATGCTCAGGAGACTTGAGAATGAAAGATGATTGCTCTGGGCTTTTGCTTCAGGAAAACTTTTCTTCTTCTTGTTGTGAGATTGTGAAGAGCTGCTCTGATGATGCTTGAGCGAATGAATAATATTTCTCTGTGTCTGTAACTTCTCTTTTGCTGAGAGAAGAATCTCTCTTAAATATGTCTTCACGTTTTTCCTTTGGAACGGCTCTATTGATTTGAATTCTCGAGCCCTGCAACAGATTATCTCAAAATAGAATATAGCAATAGGAATAGAATGGCCTATTAACTTTCTGTCAGTCCCAATAAGGAATAAAATAAGCGGGAAAAATATCTCAGCATAAAGACGTACCATTCTTGGAAATAGTACATAGTACCAACGGCTAGAAAACAAGCTGGAAAGATAAAGTCAACGCAATTTGTATAATAGGACAAAATGCTTTATCAAGAATACTGAATCCCGAGATTTATGCTTGACATATTTTGTAAATAATTCATTTGAATTTAAGCCATAAATTTAGCAACAAATAACTTCAGAAAATCTTTCTAACCACAAGCTAACACACTTGGAAATAAACCAAGGAATAGCATAAATACAAATAGATAAAAGCAGACAGAAATCGTCGAACAGGAGTTCGATGATCGTCGACCTGCAAACAGATCGTCGACTAATAGCAGGAATCTGTCGGAACAGAAATCGTCGACCAGAAATCGTCGACCAGCTAATAGATCGTCGACCGGCTAACAGATAGTCGACCAGCTAACAGATAGTCGACCAGCAAAGGCAAATATCTGTCGAGACAGAAATCGTGAAGCAAGAACACGATCGTCGATCTGTTGATGACAGATCGTCGACCAACCTTCAGAGCGTAGTAAGCTTGCTCTGAGATCGTCGACCAACGGTCGACGATAATTGTCTTGACTTCAACGATTCAATAGCCCTGCTATCGTCGACCAATGATCGACGATCGCGAGGCCTCGTTCGACGATGGTCGAACGGAAAAGCCTTAACCACAAAAACATCTAGAACTTCTAACCTAAGCTCTAGGTCAGTTTATAAACTGCCCTAGGGAGACTAAACAGAGTCTAAACATGATCATATATCTTTATATAGATCAAGAGGGGCTGGAAAGGGATCACATAAGCCAAATCACATCTAGGGTACCAACAGGACGCTGTAGAGTGCCGATTTTACTGTTCTAGAGGAGACCTTCCAGGCGGCCCTAAGCCCTAAGCGGAAACGGGAGAGAAGCGGGGAAGGGGCGGGAGCGGCGGTGTGGGGAGAGGCGGTGTGGGGAGTGCCGAAAACCTGGAGAGCGGCGGTGGGGGAGCGTTGGTGCGGGGAGCGGCTGGATCGGGCGCCGTGCAAAGCGGGAAAGGAGCGGGATCGGGCGCCAGGCGAAGCGGGGAAGCGGCGGGATCGGCTCACGGGATGAGGGGGAATGGTTTGCCCTGAGCCATTGTATTAGCGTTCATATAATATTCTTTAAATTTATTTTTTAGTTTGCACCTAGTCAAATTCGATTTGTCCATATCAATCGCCTTATTTTATTCATTCAGTGCCATTTACAATTGTTTGGGCAATCTTTATAGCCTCTTAAGCAAACTCATTTACTAATATACTCTTAAGATACTAATATAATATTTGTAACGAATGTTTGACTGTTAGAGAGGATGCCGGGGAGATCGTCGCCGTCATGGCCAGCGATGAGATATATTGCATTCCTAGGCTAATCCTAAAAACTACGTAACAGGTGGGACAACAAAGAATGAGAGACAATTATTATTTAATTCCAAGACATTTACAACTATTTCGGCTATATTTATAGCCTCTTACACAAATTCATTTACTAATATACACTTAAGATACTAATATAATATCTATTACACATTCCATCCCTGCTTGAAAAACTATATCCGCATCGTTTAGTCCTCAAAATAATGTTGATGGAAATGTACAATTTGTAATGACTTCCTCAAGGTTCAAAGACATTGATTGGTGCTGAAAAAGGCCCTTCATCAGTGGAAAATGATATGCAAGAAATTGTTGTGGAAAAACGGCGTCAAATGAAAACTGTCTTTATTGAATCCGTCGGGATCAAATAGGTAAATTGATAAGGTGAACGTTGGTGGAGCTTTCTCCAATATTGAATCCAAATTCATATTAGCAATTTTGTTTTCTTCATAAATCTCAAATTTAGATTCAGAAAAAAAATGTGACTAAGGTTACTGTGAAGGCCTCATCAAAATTGTTGGAGTCTTCAAGAACAATTTCAAAATTGATCTAAGAGAGGCAAAAAAACTCCAAATATACATCGTCAAGCTGGGGATTTGACAAATGAATGACCACCGTTGGTTGGAGAGCTGAAACACCAGGAAGAACTGCAAGAGCGGAACCTTGATGAAGTTCTTGGAGTGACACCGGAAGCGATCCAGTGAAAGGCCCTTGAGAATGTTCTTGTTGTGAAGACAAATGTGTTCCGACATAATTGTCTTTATTGGCGGCCTCCAAGTTGGTATCGAATGACTTTCCAACACGTATTGTTATGTAATTGAGAAATGAAATCCATGTGTGAGAGAAATATATCTTGACAAATTCAAGATAATACGATAAAACGGGACGGTCTAAAATGAAGGAAGCCAAAAAACAATTTATGTTCAGGTGAAACTGTTTTATCTCGAAAATAACGCTCCATTTATATAATTTAGTTTGTTGTATTTTCATAGCCATATCTTGTAGCCAGGGAAAATTTTTGGGTACACGCTTGTACCATGATCCGGTGCTCAAATAAATAGCCATTAATTCATGGGGGCCACCTTCCTTCTCCCCCCAAATCGATTTTGAAACTTTTCCCCTTCCCGAACCGGCGAAACCCCTCCCCGACGGAACCGCTCCCCCCATTTCTAGGGCTTAATTTGGACGCCGGCAACTGGAGCACACTGATAAAGGCGGACGGCTTCGAGGTTGCCCTACGTGGAGCGCCATTTCCTGGGTGGAGGAGTTGGGTAACGACACGAGCTTGCTTCTCCCCCATTGCGAACTACTCGCCAAGGCTTCGGGAAGTCAAGAAGCTCCAGTTGTTTCCCAGCCAACCCCTAATCCTTGAATGAACAAGATCGATCATTAGCACTCCTTCAAGGTATAATAGATTCCAGTTGTATTGTTACAGTTTAATATATTCCAGTTGTAATGTTACAGTATTATAGATTCTAATTGTAATGTTACAGTATAATAGAAGTTGTAGTTATATTTTAGTTGCTCTTGCTTTTATTCCAGTTATATTCCTATCCTTGAATGTGTTAAAGATCGGTCCTTACCGGAGATTGTCATGTTGTATAGATTCCAGTTGTAATGTTACAGTTTAATATATTCCAGTGGTATTGTTACAGTTTAATATATTCCAGTTGTAATGTTACAGTTTAATAGATTCCAATTGTATTGTTATAGTTTAATAGAAGTTGTAGTTATATTCCAGTTGCTCTTGCATGTATTCCAGTTATAATTTTACAGTTTAATAGATTCCAATTGTAATGTGGTACTGTTTCCAGTTGTAATATTGTTTAAGGATCTTTTATTTTTCCATCTCAATCGCAGATGTAAGGTTCTATTTACTTATATAGCAGATGTGCTATCAAGACATTCAAAGAGAATGTCAAACCTTTGTTGGATGTACTCTCCGAAGACTCCAAAGATAATCTCCGTGAAATAAGAATTCTACAATTGTTTAACATGCCCACTATTCAACAAAATATTCCTATGTTGTATTATATTATTAGGTCGTACTCTGCCAAAAGGAATGTTTTTCTCTTGGTTAAGTTGTATGTGAAATTTACAGTGAATCATGTTGCACTCATATTGGGTCTTCCAAACCGGGGAAGAGAATTTCAATTCGAGAGAATTCTCTTATCCAACCGCAAGCATAAGGAGTTGGCGCGAGAGCTAGCTGACCTCACAGCAGGGATAGTTCACCAACCCTAGAGTCAAGGAGAATAAATTGTCTTATTAGATATGTATAGGCAGTTTTGTTCTTCCCTTTGAAAGGACTCAAAGTGCCAACCTGTCTTCTGGACTTCAATGGGATGGTGGATTTTGCAGTAGTAAACTGGTCGAAGGCCATACACACCTTTCTCCACTCCCACTTTGCATCTATGAATGAGATTGCTTTTGGGGAGGAGATGACAAATCTAGGCTACCTTGAGGGGTGCTCTGTTATTATAGTGGTAAGCAAGAGCACGTAGAAGTTGTACTTATCATAATATTATTGTTTTATTAATTGCTATAACTATTTCATATCATGTTGTAGGTATGATTTTTGGAGCATACCACTATAGCATCGGCATGTAGAGAAATGGTCACTCCCCAATTGCATAGTTGGTCCTCCCAATTTTCCTTTAGCGCCTCGCAATGTTCAAGATTCCAAGGCCAGCCGTCAAGGAAGGGTGGTGTAAGTAGTCCATCATTATTTATTGGATTAATTATTTCATGTACATATAATATGACGTGCTTGTTTCCATATAGGTTCGGAAGTCTTTTGTTTATATATCGGTTGAGGAGCAAGATTTGCTAGGAGAATAAAGCGAGGAAGATTCATCAAGCTTTGAGGAAGAGGAGGAGAGAAGAAGGGTGAAGAAAGAGAAGAGGGAGAAAGAGGATAAAATGGTGCAGCATAGGCTGAAGAAGGATAAGAAGAGGTTAAGAGGAGAGAAAGAGGAGAAAAAAAGGTTAAGAGGAGAGCAAGAGGTGAAGGAGGAGAAAGAAAAGAGTAAGGAAAAAAGAAGAGGAGGGCAGTGAAGGAGAAGAGAGAGAAGAGTATGGATGATCGATTTAAAAGCTATGTTGATGTAGCAGTCGGCCAACTGAGGTGAAGGAGAAGGAGCTCAGTGGCACAGAAGATGATTCTGCAATAGTGCTAAGCAAGATGAGACGTACAACAGTAAATGGAAAACCAAAAAAGAAAAATGATAAGGAAAACTGGCCAATATACCCGGGTAGGGATGCACTTTGTCCCGAAGATAGGGAGATGATCACACTCGTGATGGACCGATATCCAGATGGGTACGTAAATTTTTTGGTTTATTATACTGTTATTATTGTGTAATTTGACCCTTTGTTCTGTATTCAGGGACTCGATTGTTATTGAGAGAGGGAATATTTTTATTTCTCGATCAAGCCTGACAGATATCCTAAGGACTGGATGGGTGTGCTCCTCGCATTTGGACGCATATGCGTACGTTCTAAATAGTCTCAAAGAGAAAGATGAGAATAATATGGTCAATTTTTTGTTCGTATCTTCAAATCATGCGGTAATGAAAGATACATCTTGACAATACTTAGTATTTTTTTTCTTAAGTACTGACTTCTTTTGTGCTTATTAAATGCAGTATTTAAAATCATGCGGCAAAATCAGTTGTAGACTGGTCGAGCATATCACGCGTGAGTCAGTTGGAGCTGCTGAGGTTATTGTAATGTCATGTCATGTTGCTAGCCATTGGGTCCTGTTGGTTGCCAATCTTGAAAAACAAAATTAGGATTTCTATGACTCAATGCCGAATCCCATGCACAGGACACCCCTACAGAACCATGTACGTAGTTGTATTATTCAAGTACAAATTAGATTTCTATTTACATTGACTATATATGTACAGATGAGGTACCTTTAAGAAGATACAGGTGATATGATTCCCAAAGACATACCGCTATGGCCACTACACATTGTTGAGGGTCTTCCTACTCAGGATATCGGTAATGATTGTGGGATATTTGTGATGAAATATATGGAAGCCAGTTTGCTAAAGGGGCCAATGGATTGGAAGAGTCACCAGACTTTGGGTAAGGACATGCCGAGGATCCGAGCCGAAATGGTTGCATCTTTCTGCCGGATATTTAAGTCTTCCTTGCTCACAGAACATGGATTTAATTTTTAAATGATATTGTATAATTCTTTGATCCGATCCTACGCATGGTTGTTATTTGGATAGTAGATTTGGACAACACAAATTGGAAAAGTCAAGCTTTTGCATGCATGTTCCAATTAGAGATACTTGTAGGCAATATTCTTTAGCACATCTGATGCATTTTTTTGCAAATTGGAAAAGTCAGGTTTTGGGTTTATGCATGCCTGCTCCTAGCCGAAATGTTATTTTTTTTTGTTTCTGCATGCTTTCTAGGTTGAAATTTTGTGATTAGTTTGGAATGCACTTGTACATGTAAAGTAATATATTTGTGAATTATATGCAAATTTAGTCATAGACAATACAAAATTCATATTAATGTATCTCATGGCTTAGATTTCAAAGATTGTTAGAAATTAAAACAGACAATCTTTTTAAATATAAATGATTGTTAGAAATTAAACTACAAACATCTACTCATTCAGAGTAGTTAAAAATATTGAAAGTGGAGGTGTAAAACCATCAAACAGACAAGCTACATCTTTTTTCCTATGAATCATGTGATGCACTTCTCGTTACCATCTTAAAACATCGGGAATTGCAGAAAATTTATAATGTGTATCCACTAGAGCTCCCAAGTTTGGTTGAACGTTAAAGTTCTGGCATGACGGAGGTGTACCAACTGGACCAGCAAAACTCTCAAGAGATATATTATCTAAGAAGTTGTATTCTTTGGGCTCTTGTTTCAGGTCAACCACGATGGGAGCTTTACCCTTTGAAACATCTCTGGACGCTGGAAAAAGTATGAAATGAGAATTAAATATTGAAAAAATAATAACTAAATTTAAACTGCATCATATGATCTTACTTTTCCTCTTTGATGTTTTTTCCCAATGACTCTTAGACCGGTTGTTAGATTGGCCCTTGCTTCGCATTGTCGGTGGATCTCGCACTAGCCCCTTGTTTTTGTCATTTTTATCATTTACACCCTCTCTCATCATTTCGTCTTCATCTACTATTTCATCTACTATTTCATCTACCATCTTAGCAACCTCGATGAAGGCACTGTGTAAGTACTCTTTGGCAAGCTTGCAATCTTCTACTCGACGGGTTAGATCATAAGTAAACCGCATCATATAATTTTTAAAAACTAAATTTGAATCAAAGTCTTTCGGCTTTGCTTTCTTTGAAAGGTACATACCCTTCTTCGCTTTTAAAGTAAATCTGTTGAGTATGTACTTGACAGGAATTTGCTTAACATTTGAATGATTATACACCCTCAATATGTGTTTACATAGTACTCCTTTGGTTTGAAAACCCATACACGAACAATTTGCATAAAAATTAGTTGAATCAACTGTTACGAACCAACGTTTAAGATCCCCGGCTGATTCACAATGTTGTGTTGCCTACATGACAAGATTTTCAATTATTCTTGATTCTTCTACAACACATACACCAATTGCGCCGTCCATATATGATTGCTCAAATATGGAGAAACTCTTTTGAGTGTATATTTTCGAAATATGTTTGAGTAGGTGACAATGTTGAATTTTGGGAGTTACGCTACCATATTTGCATCGAAAGTCTTCATCATGTTCAGATAGACGCCAGTTCGAGGTCAATTTATCCAACCCAATATAACATTCAACCAAGAAACTGGTTGCTTTGGAACAACCATGCAAAATATTATTAGCCGACTCACTTCTTTGTGTAGATAATATGCCCAGATCTAAACATGATTTATTGAAAGCAGTCGACCATCTCATTCTAACCTTATATAAGTCATGCAACCATTTATTGTCCTCCAAGTTTCTTTTTGAAATCATATCGCTCCAACACTTCTCAAATTCAATCTCAGAATCACATTTACTCATACAATAGTAAAAAAGTGATCGTACAACTTTGTCGTTATTGAAAGCGGGTACCTTGGACGGGGCTTTCTTCGAGATGTGCCACTGACACAACCGATGCCGACTAGTGGGAAAAGTTCTCTCAATGGCAACATCCATTGCCTGATCTTGATCTGTAAATATAGTGGTGGGTTGTTTTCCTCCAACAAACCTCAAAAAGGTCTCGAACACCCAACAAAAGGATTCTATAGTCTCTGTTGCAATGAATGCCCCACCTACAAAAATATTCTGCCAATGATGGTTAACAACAATAAAGGGTACACATGCCAAATTATACTTATTCAGCCGATATGTAGTATCAAACATGATAACGTCACCGAAGTAATCATAGTCAATTTTGCTATGGCCGTCGATCCAAATAAAACTAATAAGCCTATTCATCTCATCAGTTTGGATATCATAAGAACATATTGTCCTCAGATTGTCTATCCTGCAATACTTTGGACAAGCTGATAGCATCCCCACTATCTATTAGCGCTCTTCTTTCGCGTTGGAAAAAAACCCCACATTTTCAACACCGCCCACTTCATCTGCGAGGAAATTGTATGCATCGGTTTTTCTAATACCCACACCTGTCATATTCTTTAGAAGGCTAACTTGAATAGTAGATATGCTATAATGAGACCTCAGTAGGTGCCTGTCATTTTCTGATGCAAGTGGGTGATTATGTTCCTCAACGAACTTTGTAACCTCCCAATTTTTACCTTCTTTGTCTGCATTAAAGTATATGCAGGCCAAACAATCTGTACGAGTATCCAATTTACGGTATTTTTGTTGTTCGTCCCTCAACGATTTGGAAACCTTTAGGCCAGCTTTTGCGCAACTATACCCTCGGCCCTTGATAAATCTGGTATGTGCCCAATAGATAATATTTTGCTTCCGCACGCTGAATCCAGTTTTATGGGCATAATCGTAGTACATGGAGTATGCTTCCTCCTCACTATGTACAATAGGAAATGATACTGTTGATTTCTGTAATTCAGGAAAAAAATAGTCGTAAGTTAAATCCAGTTGGAAAAGAATGAATTCCAGTTGTAAAAAAAACTCTAGTTGTAAGACAGCAAATTCCAGTTGCAACATAATGAATTCCAGTTGCAACATAATGAATTCTAGTTGTAAGATAATGAATTCCAGTTACAACATAATGAATTCCAGTTGTAAGATAATGAATTCCAGTTGTAACATAATGAATTCCAGTTGTACCATAGTAAATTTCAGTGTTCGTGAGAATCAACAAGAAACGTGCTGAACTTAAAAAACCCTAAAGATCCGTAAAAGAGAAGAAAGAATTAAGACTTATATTGTCAAAACTATCTACGGCGGGTTTCTCATATGACTCCTGCATAATCTGAAACTTTAGGGAGAACAAAATGATGAGGGAAGAGAGCTACAGCAAGTAAAAGAATGAGAGTTTGTGGAGTTAAAAAGCTACAGTGTTAAAAAAGCTTGGTCGAGCATCAAACCCTGGTAATGGCGTAAGGAGCAGTAATGTCACACTCCTGTAAGGTGTGGTAGGAGATGGTCGGAAAGGTGGACGGCGAAACCTCTCCCCGACGTGGATAGGGAAGGCTAGCTGGTGAGGTTATGAAACCCTAGACGACGTTGGGTTGCAGCGGAACAGCAGAGGGAAGTTGAAAATCGCGGGAAGATGAAGGCAAAAATCGATTTGGGGGGAGAAGGAAGGTGGGCCCCATGAATTAATGGCTATTTATTTTGGCACCGGAGCATGGTACAAGTGTGTACCCAAAAATTTGCTGCCAGGGTGACACGATGATGTGACAGACTTAATATATTCCATTTTCCAAGATGCATCACCAGAGGAGCAAATTGATGTCTGCGCTCGGTTGAACGGGGGGTTTGACTACAAATTACCCAAGTTGAAACACAAGAGAAGTTCAAAAAATGATCACTGTTATGTGGATCTCTTTCCTAAATAAAACTTTTCTTGTCGGAGTTCCAGACAAAAAAAAAGAAAAATGGTTTCCTGTTCTTTCAAATCAAAACGAAGACGTACAGCTCTGCTACCCTGCCTTACAGAACCGACATTTCTCCACACTCTCCAAGGATGCAGAAGCTGCAGGTAGTCGACGTTGAAGATCCTAACATGAGTGTGGCCTCCAACGTGCCAGTTATAGAGATCGCCGATGGTGGATCTGGTGTTCGAGATCGGCCCTTGCTGGAATAACAGAGATCCGGTCAGATATCTGGTCTTTAGAGATCAGACCCAACGCCCCCAACGCCGCTGGATACCAAGATCTGTTCTTTGAGATCGTCGATGTTGGATTTGGTCCAGCCACGTCTTGAGGTAGGACGATGATGAAGAGCTCGAAATATGGTGGAAGTCACTCCGCCGCTCGTGAAAAATTCAGGCTAGGTCACCGAAGGTACGTTCGGTGTTCCTGCTACTGGGGAACAAATGTCTAAGATCAGGAATTTTTGCACTCCGGTGGCCACTTCGCCATTCTAGCCTGTTGTGCCCTTGAACTGAGTTTAGCCTTCGTCGCTCTTGATAGTGATAGAGAGGAGAAGGTGAACTCGTGAACAGAACCTTCTCTGCTGAGGTTCTTGGTGAGATGATGTACCGCGACCAGATGACCCCAACTAAGAATCGAAAAGTTACATTCAAGAACTGTGAATTGGGAGAGAGAATCTCAACGATCTTCAACGCCCTCTTCAACACCCTTTAGTGAGGTGCGGTCTGTGTCTGGAATCTTCGCAGTTCTTGATAGAATATAAAATCTCAAGTAATATTATACTCAAAAATATTATAATACTCAATGGTTTTTGTTTGTGGCACAGGAATGGGAGAATACATAATAGCAATGACAGATTTCACAATAAATATGACTTTACCTTTTTCAACATTACATAAACAACTGTGCCTTGACGGGACTTTAAATAAACATAAAGCATTTGGGACTTTCTTCTTCTTCACGCATCAGCGCCGCGCCTCTTCACTTTTCCTTGCATCTCTTCTGAACTGTCTCCTTCTTTTTCTCTGCAGGTGCGCTGCTTCTTGTCGTATGAAGGTTTCTTCACCATCACGCCATCCTGCTGAGCCTTTTCGACTAGCTTTATCTGTATATTTTTGTTATGAGCTGAGTTGTCTCTTGAGCTTAACTGAGCTGCCTGTATTTTAACAGTTCTTGCCTGAAAGGGATCTGAAGGTCGACAGTTCTGGCCAGAGGTATTGGGGAGGAAGATACAATGAGAGATGGAAGGATCAAGTAGGAACGACTTACTATAAATGATGACGGAGGAATGAATTGACGATGAAAGCACCAAATGTAACAGGTTTTTGACTATTAGAGAGGTTGCCGGAGAGAAGGCCGCTGTTATGGCCGACGATGCGACATATTGCATTCCTAGACTAATCCAAAACTATGTAACAGGTGGGACAACAAAAAAAGAGAGACATAATTATTATTTTATTCCATGTCATTTACAATTATTTGGGCTATATTTGTAACCGGCTCTCCAACTCACGGCTCGAAAGGAAGACCGTCGGCACCCCCATCACCACTCTCGAAAATGTTCAGCCTCAACAAGTCTGCAGACTGTACACCCAACTCGTCTCCATTTCACTGACAGGTTGTTGGAGACCACAACCTCTCTTTGATGAGAAGTGATCCAGTTAAGCGCCCCTACGGAAACTTTACAGGAGGTCACCCATCCAGAACTACTCTCATCTGAAAACACTTAACTATAAAATTCTTTCACTTCTCATCACCAATTGAGAAGTGAAAGAACTTTATAGTTAATCGTGCTCAGATGAGAGTAGTTCTGAGATGGGTGACCTCCCGGGAAGTCCCCGTAGGAGCGCACAACCGAATCACTTCTTATCAAAGGGAGGTTGCGACCTCCAACAATCCGTTGGTGGACCAGTGATGGGTCGGGGTGTACGGTCTTAAGACTTGTTGAGGCTGAACTCTTTCGAGCGTGATGTTGGGGGTGTCGACGGTCATCCTTTTGAGCCATGGGCTGGGGAGGCCGTTAAAAAAGTGCACTTCATGCACAAATTAATTTACTAATATACTCTTAAGATACTAATATAATATATGTTATATTGTAACAGCTGTTAAACTATTAGAGAGGCTGTCAGAGAGATCGCTGCCGTGATGGCCGGCGATGAGACATATTGCATTCTAATATAATATACCCTTAGAATTCTAAACTAATCCTAAACTACGTAACAGGTGGGAAAACAAAGAAAGAGAGAAACAAATATTATTTCATTTCATGCCATTTACAACTGTTTGGGCTATATTTATAGCATCTTACACAAACTCATTTACTAATATACCCTTAGAATTCTAATATAATATTTGTTACATTCCTTCCCTACTCGAAAAAGGACATCTGCGTCGTTTAGTCCTCAAAAAAATGTTGATGGAAATATCAATGAAAACCTTTTCGGATTGCCACCAATATGTAATTACTTCCTCTAGGATATTGCCACCAATATGTAATTACTTCCTCTAGGATCAAAGATAAGGATTTGTGTTGAAAAAATGCTTTTGATTAGGGGAAAAAGACGTTGCAAGAAATTCTTGTTGAAAAACAACGTCAAATGAAAACTTTCAATATTTATTGAATCTATTGGGGTCAAATACCTAAATTGTCCAAGTAGATTCTTGGTAATCTGATAAGGCGAACGTTGGTGGAGCTTTCTCCAATATTAAATCCATTATTTTTGCAAATTTGTTTTATTCAAAAACCCCAAATTTAGATTCACAAAAATGTGGTCGGTGTTACTGTGACAACCTCATCAAATTTTTGGATTCTTCAAGAACAATTTCAAAATTGTTGGAGTCTTGGGGAACAATTTCAAAATTGTTCTTAAAAACATTGATAGCCAATAAAAGCTCTGAATACGTATCGTCAAGCTGGAGATGTGACGAATGAATGACTGTCGTTGGTTGGAAAGCTGAAACACTAAGAACAATTGCAAGAGCAGAACCTTGTTAAAGTTTTGGAAATTACATCGGCAGCAGTCCGGTAGAAGGCCCATGAGAATGTTCTTGTTGTGAAGACGAATGCATTCTGACATGATCATGTTGGAACACCCTATTACTAATTTGGGTCAGGATCACTATGTCTATAGGATTGTTGCTTGACCTTGTTGTATAGAGTAAAGGTCAACTAGTTAGGTCTAAGGCTTAGGACTTAGGTTTGAAGCTTTCCCCAAGACCTCCAAGTTTAGATGAGAAGCCCAGCTTTAGAATTCAACTTGTCGTCGAGCTCAGATCGACGAAGCGTCGAACCCAGTTCGACGATCTCTGAGCTCAAGTCGACGATGCGTCGAACTCAGTTCGATGATCTCTGAGCTCAGATCGACGATTTCTGTCTTAGACTAATTTCAATATCTCTGAGCTCAGTTCGACGATAATTGAGCTCAGATCGACGATTATCTTTTGAGATCGACGATTTCTAGAATTTTGTCAGTTTGTTAAGGATTTCAAATATCTTCAAGGCAGAGCATTTATTGAAGAAGATTTCTAGCCGTTATAATAAATCTGGAGTAAGTTTCAAGAAAATAAAGAAGGAATGTTTTTAGGTTATTTCCTCCAGAGACAGTTGACATTTTAAGAAAAGTTTTTATGACTTTGCTAACGGCTATCAAGAAGATTTGACGACTGGATTTCTTATTATCATTCAGAGAGAACAAGAATATATACACAACAGTATACACAGAACACACAAAGAAAGAAAAAAAAGATCAATAACACAGAAAACAGAACAAGTTTTCTTTTTGATTCCTGCTGATCAAAAGTTTTCTAAAGTCTTCATCATTCACACTCCAGACAACAAACATTTCAGTTTAAGTTGAAATCATCTTCAGCTGGAGCATTCTTTCTACTGAAGACCTATCACCCTTGCAAAGCTTCCAGTTCCTGAACTCTTGCTAATCTCAGGGGGAGCTTTGACAACATCTCATCCACTTGTGCTTCTCTTTGATTGTTGACAGAGAAGACAACTTCACCTTTTTTTTTCTTTTTCCTTTCCTGTAAAAGTGTTTTTGAACTCCCTTCAAAAGTTTTGTTTTGGTTTCTGAGACCTGATCAAAACTCAGTGGTGGCAAGACACCTGATCAAAAAATCTTGTTTGGTTTTTGAGCACCTGATCAAAAGCTCATTAGTGCCCAGGACACCTGATCAACTTATCCTGCAGTGGATTCCTACCAAGGGTGGTAGAAGAGTGGATGTACCCAGGTTTTGGGGAACCACTATAGCTCCTTGTGTCTTCTGGTTGTTTGCTGTCTTATTTGCTGTGTGTTGTGGATTTGCTCTTGTAGTTATTTTATTTTGATTTCTGTCAAGCACTCTACACTAACTAAATTAAGTCTTCCACTGCTAGAATAATTTTTATATTTGTAAAATTATTTTAAAACACTCTATTCACCCCCCTCTAGAGTGAAAGAATGATCTTACACTCACATTCAATTGGTATCAAAGCGAGGTTGGTTGTTCAGCCAGGTTGGTTGTTCATACAGGTTAACACCTGAACCAAAAGATCTCTCTTAAGATCCATCCTTAATAGAGGGTTTTTTTTGTTTCATTTATTTTAATCTAAATCCATGGCACAGAACAAAGATTATGCTAGCACTAGACCTCTAGTGTGCAATCTCTCCAAGTTTGCAATTTGGAAGGCAAAGATTAGATTATACATGAATTCCATTGATGAAGATATCTTTAATTCTGTTTTGACAGGTTTCCCCAAGCCTCCTGCAAGCACAAGTACAAATGTTATTCCACCAGCTTTCAGGAAAAGATGCTGATATAAAGAAATGGAAGGTTGCTGATGCTAAAGCTATGAACATCCTAGCTCAAATAATGTCTGATGACATCTTCTAGAAGGTAGTTGAATGCAACTCAGCTAAAGAGATTTAGGACAAACTATCTGAGATTGTATCAGGATCAGCTGATAAGAGAAAAGATAGGAGATCTCATCTTATCACTCAATATGAGAATTTCAAGAAAGCATAAAATGATTCAGTAGCTGACATGTACAGTAGACTAAGTCTAATTGTCAGTGAACTCAAAACATTGGACAAAGAGATCTCTCTCACAGAGAGATAAATGATAAAATCCTAATGTGCTTCCCCAGCACTTGGGATTCAAGGATCTGGCCCATCAAGGATGCCAGAAGTCTGAATGAGATCACTACAGAATCCCTATTGGGCAAGCTCAAATCTTATGAGCATCTCATCAAGAAAAGAGAAGAAGAACAGAAGACAACTTCTCCAGTAGTCAGAAAGGAGAAGTCAATTTCTTTCAAGGCAACAGAAGATCAGCCTGAAGACAAAGTCACAGGCAATGAAGAACTGATGAGCCTCCTAGCTAAAAGGTTTTACAAAATGGCCAGGAAGAACTTCAGAAAAAGGACATCCAGAGGCCAAGAAAAGCCAAAGTATGATAAATCAAGTAACAAAGAAATTATGTGTCATGGTTGCAGAAAACCAGGCCACATACTACCTGAATGTCCAGAAAATCAAAACAAGGACAAAAAGGACAAGAGAGAAAAGAGAAAAGATAAAGACTCCAGAAGAAATCACCATGACAGATCCTCTTCATTGAATGGATTTATTGCTGAAACATGGAGTGCAACAGAAGAAGAATCTGATGCATCATCAAGCTCAAGTGATGATGAAGATGATGCACAGGAAAAGGATTTCTGCACGATGGCAATCAATGCATCTAAAAACAACACTAATTCAGAATATGCATCTGAATCTGTATCTGAACCAGATCTGGAAGAAGACCAGGTAATTAGTTCTTTTGATTTTAATTCTGAGGACTTCAAGTCTGAATTTAAAGCACTGTGTTTAGATTTACTTAAGTCTGAGAAAGAAATTATCTCTCTCAGAAATCAATTATCTAAATACAGTACCTTAAGTTCAGATAACCTCAAACTCTAAGAAAAGTTAGAATGTTGTAGGGAACAGATAGATTCACTAAAAAGTGAACTATCTGAGGCTAAGAAGTTTGAAGAATCCCTCAATGGGAGAAGTATCAAACTGATGGACATCACAAGCACAGTGAACTCAAGATTCAATAGTACACTGGGCTTGGGTGCTTCATCCAGCCAACCTATTGTGTTAACAACTCCCATTAAATTTATCTTTGATAAAGGAAAAGGAGTTATGGAGGTAGCTAGAAAAAATTCTGATCTACCCAAAAAAACAAAGTTCAATAGAAATCATCGAATAGAGCTCGACGATCTTCGAACGGAGCTCAGCGATTTCATGCTGAATCGTCGAACTCAGGTCGACGATCTCTGATCTCTGAACACATGCAAGATCGATCGCTGAACGGAGCTCGACGATCCTACCCAAGATTGTCGAACTCAGGTCCATGATTGTCGAACGGAGCTCAGAGATATGACCAGTTCTCAAGGGGTACATAAAAAATTAATTCTAGATATCTTTCATCTCATGGGTTCAACCCTTATACTAAATGGATAATTCCTCCTAGGGGATATCATCCTGAAGGATATAAGAGTCAACCAGAAATGTCTTTCATTTCTGATTTCAAAGGTTATCAAGCTAGACCCAAGGTAAACTGGGTCAAAAATAAATGAACTGTTATTTGTGCAGGTGAAGACTTATAAGACCATGGACCAGCATTGGTATCTGGATAGTGGGTGCTCCAAGCACATGACTGGAAGCAAGGATAACCTAATATCCTTCAAGGCTAAACATGGACCCAAAGTCATGTTTTGAGATTCAAACTTTGGACAGACCAAAGGATATGGTGTAGTCCAAATAGAATCAGTAACATTCAAGAAGGTTGCATATGTGGAAGGACTGAAGCATAATCTTATCAGTATCAGTCACCTATGTGATGAAGGCTACCAGGTTTCATTCAACAAGTCTTCATGCATCATCAAATCAGAAGACAACACAATTGTGTTGACAGGTAATAGAAGAGGTAACATCTATCTAGTAGATTTTCATTCAACCAAGGTAGACATCTGTTTATTTAATTCTCTTAGCAAACCTAATGAATTATGACATAAGAGATTAGGACATGTCAACCTTAGAACAATTACTAGGCTATCCAAGGACAACCTTGTTAGAGGACTACCTTCTGGCCCCTACAAGAAGGAAGGACTCTGCAGGTCTTATCAATTAGGCAAGCAAACTAAAAATAGCTTTAAGTCACTTAATAAGAGTGATTCACCTAGGATTTTATACTTGTTATATATGGATCTGTTTGGACCCATTACTATACAAAGCCTAGGAGGGAAATCTTATACTTTAGTAGTTGTAGATTACTTCTCTATATTCACATGGGTGTTCTTTTTGAGGAAGAAGTCTGATAACTTCAAATGTTTGACAGAGTTTCTCAAATGTATACAAATTGAGTTCAATACTCACATAGCCCTGATCAGAAGTGATCATGTGACATAGTTTGATTTTCTTCTTATGCAAGAGTTCTGTCAGAAGGAAGGGATCATGCACACTTTCTCAGCTCCTAGAACTCCTCAACAGAATGGGGTGGCTGAAAGGAAGAATAGAACCCTTACTTAATCTGCTACAACAATGTTTACAGATGCTCACCTTCCTCTATCCTTTTGGGCAGAGGCTGTGAACACTTCAAACTATGTTCTGAATAGGAGTTTGATACATAAGCTAAAGGGCAAGACTCTCTATGAATTACTCAAAGGGAAGAAACCTAAAGTTGATTATCTTAGAACTTTTGGTTGTATTTGCTACATTCATAACAATAACAAGAAATACTTAGCAAAATTTGAAGCCAAAGCTGATGAAGGAGTGTTTCTAGGATACTCCATGATCAGTAAGGCTTATAGGGTTTACAATAAATCATCTCATAAAATTAAAGAATCAGTGCATGTCTCTTTTGATGAAACTAAGATGTCTTACAAGGAGAATATCACTTCTACCATAGACCCTTTGCAGGTACATTCTCTATCAGAGAATTTGGACAGGCTGAATATCATTGAAAAAGATCCATCACCTTAATCCACTAAATAAGAAGCTGAAAGTAGTGAAAATGAAGATGACAGTCAGATTTTAGCAAGTCATGGTGATAATCCAAATGAAGAGTCAGTTGTTGTTCCATAAGAGGAAATAATAATACAGGTTGGTGAATAATCAACACCCATTGTTGATTTAGTAACATCAAGAGATCATCCAATCTTTCAAGTGATTTGAGACATCTCAGCTAGTGTGCAAACAAGAAACCAGATCAATCAAAATCTGATGCACACTTATTTTCTTTCTCAAATTGAGCCTCAATCCATACAAGATGCAGAACAAGATCCAAACTGGATCATTGCAATGTAAGAGGAATTAAATCAATTTGAAAAAAAACAAAGTTTGGGAGCTAGTGCCAAAGCCAAAGAATCATCCCATTGTTGGAACAAAATGGGTATTCAGAAACAAGTTAGATGATCAAGGAATTATTGTAAGAAACAAGACAAGGCTGGTTGCTCAAGGATATTCTCAAGAAGAAGGCATAGACTATGACCAAACCTTTGCACCAGTTGCAAGGTTAGAGGCCATAAGAATCATCCTAGCATATGCAGCTCACAAGAAGTTCAAAGTATATCAAATGGATGTCAAAAGTGCATTCCTTAATGGTGATATCAAGGAAGAGGTTTATGTAAAACAACCTGCAGGTTTTATCTCTCTAACTCACCCTGATTTTGTTTATAAATTGCATAAAGCATTATATGGTCTCAAACAAGCTTCTAGAGCATGGTATGAGACCCTAGCTTGCTTTCTCTTAGAAAATTATTTTAAAAGGGGTAGAGTAGACCAAACTCTTTTTATTAGAACTCATAAGTCCCATATCCTACTAGTACAAATCTATGTAGATGATATTATTTTTGGTTCTACTTATTCAAATTTGTGCAAAAGGTTCTCCAACCTAATGCATTCCAAATTTGAAATGAGTAGCATGGGTGAGCTATCCTTTTTTCTAAGATTGCAAGTCAAACAAAATGTTGATGACATCTTTATTTCTCAAACCAAGTATGCAAAAGAATTAGTTAAGAAGTTTGGTATATTTGATGCATCCTCTATGAAAATACCCATGCCTACTAATGATATATTAGATGTTGATGAACATGGGAATCTAGTTGATCAGACGACATATAGATCAATGATTGGCTTCTTATTGTATCTTACAGCTAGTAGACCTGATATAATGTTTGCCACATGCATATGTGCTAGATTCCAAGTCAGCCCTAGAGAGTCACACCTCACATTAGTTAAGAGGATTCTTAGGTATGTGAAAAGTTATCCAAATCTAGGTCTCTGGTATCTAGCTGATTCAGGATTTGATATAACTGGATTTTCAGATGCTGATTATGCTGGATGTAGAATAGACAGGAAAAGCACCAGTGGAACTCGTCAGTTTCTTAGTGACAGACTTGTCTCCTGGTTTTGCAAGAAACAAACATCTGTGTCCACATCAACTACTGAAGCTGAATATATGGCAGCAGATAGTTGTTGCTCACAGATATTATGGATTCAAAATCAGCTCCTGGACTATAGCTACAACTTAGAGAAGTCCAAAATATTTTGTGATAACAGTAGTGCTATTTCAATAGCTCAAAATTTAGTCCTCCATAGTAGGACAAAACACATAGAGATTAGGCATCATTTCTTAAGGGATAATGTATAGAAAAATAAAATTGAATTGGAATTCATCTCAACTGATTTACAAAGGGGAGATATTTTTACCAAACCCTTGGATGAAAAGAAACATACTTTCTTCCTTAATCAGTTAGGAATGTTAGATGGAGGAAGTCTTAATTAAGTTCCAAGATCTTTAAACTTAAAAAGAGACAAAGACTAGGTTAAAAATTTGAGTTTCCTAGTGTCTATAGGTTTTCTCTGTCTCTAAACTGCGCTCGACGATTCTCCTGAAGATCGTCGAACGGAGCTCGTAGTTTCCAGATAGTATTCAACTATCTTTCGTTTTCCGTCGAACGGAGATCGACAATGTTAGGAATCGTCGAACGGAGCTCGGCATTTCCAGATAATGCTAGACTATCCTTCTCGATCAGCGATCTCAATTATCGTCGAACGAAGATCGACGATGTTAAATATCGTCGAACGAAGATCGACCATGTTGAGACCTTTCAGTTTCCCCTAGAGCCGTAGATCGTCGAACTGAGTTCAACGATCTTTCCTTTTCTGCGTCGAACCCTGATATAAAATCATTTTTCAGGCATCGTTCTCCTTTTGCGCTTTCATACCTTCTGCAAGAACTTTCTTTCCCTCCAAACTTTTCTACACTTGATCTTGTTTGTTTTTGCAGGAAATATGTCGGTATCAGTCGTCATTCTAGCCGCAATGAAGTTTGACACTGGATTTGATATTGATATGGAATCTTTTGAAGGAACTGGTCAGATGTTCAAGGACATTCTGGAACTTTTCAAGGAGCAACAACTTGTGAACATTATGACTTCCAGAATCAAGTTAGCAGCAGATGAGATTAAAGAATGGGTTTATACTGCCCACAATCTGGATCAAAACACAGTTATTGGAACCATCTAAGGGATAAAGGTATCCCTAACCCCAGCCATTCTTACAGAGATTTTTGGATTAAGTATTGGAAATGATAGCATAGAACTATCATGGGTAGAATTTACTGAAATGTTAGATAGAATGGGTCATAATTCTGAGAACCCTAATAAGTTGTTGAAGAAAAATCTATCTATGGAGTATAGATTTCTAGCAGATGTTGTAGGAAAAGTGATATTGGCCAAACATTCAGCCCATGATACAATATCTAGACAACAATTCTGTTTAATTGCTGCAATAGTAGATAAGAAGCACCTGTATTGGGGAGCCATTTTCTTTGACTTGATTAAGAAAAAGATCAATTGAAATTTTGTGAATTTTGGAAGGATTTTGGGCATATTCCTGCAGAATAGGTGCCCTCAGTTGTTAGTGTCCAATGGGATGCACATCAATGCTTCAAAGAGGCTTTCTTCAGCCCTTTTTGGCAAGTGGGGGAGACAAATTGTCAATCCTAGCAGGGCTCCTGTAGTAAAAGCTTCTTCAGGCACAAGGACTGAATCAGTCACTCCTCCTCAGTCCACTGCCCCAGCAGAAGTGTTACACCCCCCTTCCATATCCTCTCCTCCTTCTCAACAACCAGTTACATCTTCCATCCCTTCATCTCAAATAGCTTCTCCACCTCCTCCAGCCACTCATCAAGAAGTTTTCCATCCACTACATTACTTCTCATCCATAGATTTATAATCATCCTCCCATCTTCGATCATTCAACCTTTTAGATGATTCCTTCATGGATGATTCTCCATCTTCACCTCAAGACATTCCATCCACCTCAACATCCTTTCAACAAATCCTACATGACATCATATCTCAACCATCCTTACCACTTCTCTCTGCATCAATCCCATCCATCTCTACAGCCCCTCCCTCTACCTCTACTCAAGTTAATCTTGAGCAAGTAGATCTTCTTCCTCTAGCAGATAAATTATATGAGTTTTTGGCACCCAAGCTAACTCTCCTACTGGATTCAACCTTTGCTCCCTTAATCAAGACTTTGAATGATTTATCTGTTAGAATATTTTCTTCCTTCTCCCTTCAGGCCATCCCTTCTTCTGGGGGTGTTGGTATCCTAGTTTAGATTTGTGTTAAGTCTTCTCAATTAGCTTCTTGACCCAAGATTTATCTATGGTCAAAGGTTAGTTATTAGGTTAGATTCCCTCAGTTGTAGAGTTGTTGCTTATCCAGATGAAAATCTGGTTAAGTTAGTTTTAGTTCGACTATAGTCGAACGCCGCTCGACTTTCGTTTATCAACCGATCGACTATCGTCTATCAGTTGGTCGACTATCGTCAGTCAATAGATCGTCTATCTCTGAGTTAGTTCAACTCTGTTCGTTCGACGATCTGTGGTCTCAATATCATCGATCGTCGAGTCTTGCTCGACTTCTTTTTTCCAGACAGATGTCTTGATAGTTCAACTATCTATTAACTCGACTATCTGTTGTGATAGTTCGACTATCTGTCTTGATAGTTCAACTATCTTATAGCTAGACTATCTGTTCTGATAGTTCGACGATCTATGTGGTTCTTTCGACGATCTCTGTGAGTCATTCGACGATCTTTTGTCTGCTTTTAGTAATATTATATTCCTTCTGTTCTATACATTATTTCTTATCTATCTGGCATATTTTATTAAAGATTATTTCATTGATTTTATGCTTACATATCAAGGCAATCTTTGCCCCATTCTTTATGCATAAGTCAAGATCTACTCTGACAAAGTCTTTTGTCTTATTAGTTGACAAATCTTTATGCTTTATCTGTCATGCTGTCCTTTATAGCCGTTAGACTCAAAAGTCTTCTCTGGCCGTAAAGAGTTTGCTCTGATATGACTTTCTCTAGTATTCTTTTATCAGATTGGATATGTAGCGTTTTAGAAAGCCTTATCCCTTTATAGGATATTTGTCTACAGAATATATTTTGTACTGTGTTATTTGCAGCCCAGATTGCAGATCTCAGAAGAAGACAAAGATTTAAGGCCGTTACAAAGGCTGATATATAAAGAGCTCTTTTGAAAGAAGTTTTGAAAAATAGAGAAAAATATACACACAGACACCAATACTTGTTCATATACAGATTCAAAACAACCAGAAGATACAGCTCTCAGATACTTTCACACTCAACTGAGAAGATCAACTCTCTTCAGCTCTCTTCTTCAATCCTGAGTTCATCCTACTTCCAGGAACTTTCACACTCAGTGCCTCAAGAAGAAGAAGAAGAAGAAAGAAAAGCTGATTGAAGAAGAACAACAATTTCTCATCAAGAGTATTCTTCAAGCTGCTCCTTCAAGAACTTCAAGACAACAGATCATATCTGTCAAGAGTTCAGAAGAGATCCTGCACCCTGAAGCAAGGCTTCTTCCTGGATATTCTCTAAGCCAGGGGGAGCTTTGATTCCATCAGAGCTTTCTATAGCTCAGTGCAATCCACTAGGTTCTCTAATCTTGTTTAACAATAGAGAAGACATTCTAAATCTCTTAACCTCTTGTACAAAGGGTTATTACTCCCTTCAAAAGTGAACCTTGGTGGCAGGGCACCTTAACAAAAACCTGTGTTGGATTTTGAGCTCTTGATCAAAAGCTCAAAGGGTCTACTTGATCTACCTGAATCAGATCAGTTGGTGGCAGGGCACCTGAACAAAAACCTGTAGTGGATTCCTACTAGGGTGGTAGAAGAGTGGATGTACCTATTGAGAGGGAACCACTATAAACCTTCTTGTGTTGTCTGTGTTGCTTATTTTAATTACTGCACTGTGGTTGTGAGTAGAACTAACTAGGATTGCTAGCTGCTGTGTTAAGACTAAAGCTGAAACTGTAATTACAGTTAGCTTTCTCTTGTGCACCTCACTTTGTGTTAGGCTCTAGGGTTTTAAATATCTATAAGCTCATTCCGCAAATTAACTCTAAGGGAGTTGAGTAGATTGTCATAATTTTTGAATACTCTATTCACCCCCCTCTAGAGTTGTATCTATCCTCACTTTCAGGGGGCCTTGATTCAGTTATCACTGAAACTAGGCAGGGGGAGATGCCTTATGAAGAAGTGCTGCCCTCAGAGAATTTTGTTTTAGAAATGCAAATATCAGAAGTTCTAGCTTCAGAGATTCCAGCTTCAGAGAAAGTTTCAGTTTCAGTTCCAACTCTAGCTCCAACCATTATTCCTGTAGTAGATCTACATTCTTTATTATCATTATTTGATTAATTTTATAACAGTTATCTTCCAGCACCTCTCCCTGCTGAAGATTTAACCAGGGCTGTAGTTCCCTTCTCCTGCTGTGATCCAAATCTGATAGAAATGTATATAAATTCCACTAAAACTGTGGAAAGTATTCCTTTGGTTCTTGCTGCTGCTGCTGCTGATGTTGTTTTTTCAGAGGCTGTTATAGAGCTAGTAGAGCCAGTTTGTTCAGTTTCTGCTCCTACTGCTTCAGATGTGTTGATGTTGTTATTTCTACCACTACTCCTCCTACTTCAACTCCTGCTATCTCTAAAGAAGTGTTAAAGTAAATATATGCTTTATTTGATGAGCCTCAGAGCTCTGATGATGATGAATTCAGGACTGACTCTGATGATTCCTCTGCAACTATTGCAAAGAAGAGGAAAGCTAGAAGTAAAGCTATGAAAAGATTTCAATTGTCCAAAGCTACTTTTGATCATGATATACCCTATTATATTCTGCATAACTGCCCTATAACTGAGCACTGGATGCAATTCTCTAAGATACAGTTGAAGGCCATGAGGAAGAAAAGGAAATATGACCAAGGAACTTCTCATTATAATCCTCCTCCTCCTCCTCCTTCTCCAGGTGCAGGATCTGGTGGAAACTCAGCTCATCAATTCTCAAATGTTTCATCTCAAAGATCCTCTCAGTTTCAAGGAAGATCTCAATCCAAAGGATATCGGCAAAGAGGCAATCAGTCAAGAGGAAGTCAGTACAGAGGAAATCAAAGAGATTATCAAGTTTATTCCAGAGGACAGTCCAGACATCCACCTTATCAAAGGAACGGACAAAGCCCAAGTGATTCCATTTATTGTCCTTTTCCTTATAAGCTTAAAGAAGGCTTACATCCAAAAGCTCCTCCCACTAACACCATCAATAAGTATGAGCCACCAATTCCTTTTGTAGATCCAGAGAATAACCCAGTCTCCTGGACAGCCAGACTAAAAGAAATGGCTGCACTAGATCAAATCATGAAAGAAAGAGAAAAAGGCCAAGATACTTCCAATATCTCTACTCTATCAGATCAAAGGAGACAAGAACTTGAAAGATACAGCTCCAAGAAATTCTTCAATACTGAGGAGTACATGCAGCTACATCCTGAAGCTGTAGTTCCTAGAAGCAGAAGCCAAAAGACTCTTGGTGCTGCTGATGACTTCAGATCAAAGAAAGATTCATAAAATCCAAACAGAGAAATCATTTTCAAGAAAAGAACTGATGATAAGCATTAATCTGGGTGTAAGTTGAAAACTCTTTCATATCTCTGTTGAACTATTTGGTGTGATATAATTATATATTTGTGGTTCTGCAATGCTTTTTGTATTTCTATTTCTGTTGATATTTTTTTCCTATAACTCATATAAATAGTAATCCTAACCCAAATAGGGGGAGATTTTTGGAACACCCTATTACTAATTTGGGTCAGGATCACTATGTCTATAGGATTATTGCTTGACCTTATTGTATAGAGTAAAGGTTAACTAGTTAGGTCTAAGGCTTAGGACTTAGGTTTGAAGCTTTCCCTAAGACTTCCAAGTTCAGATGAGAAGCCCAGCTTTAGAATTCAACTTGTCGTCGAGCTTAGATCGACGAAGCGTCGAACCCAGTTCGACGATCTCTGAGCTCAAGTCGACGATGCGTTGAACTCAGTTCGAAGATCTCTGAGCTCAGTTTGACGATTTCTTTCTTAGACTAATTCCAATATCTCTGAGCTCAGTTCGACGATAGTTGAGCTCAGATCGACGATTATCTTTTGAGATCGACAATTTCTGGAATTTTATCAGTTTGTTAAGGATTTCAAATGTCTTCAAGTCAGAGCATTTATTGAAGAAGATTTCTAGCCGTTATAATAAATCAGGAGCAAGTTTCAAGGAAACAAAGAAGGAATGTTTTTAGGTTATTTCCTCTAGAGACAGTTGACACTTTAAGAAAAGTTTTTATGACTTTGCTAACGGCTATCAAGAAGATTTGACGACTGTATTTCTTATTATCATTCAGAGAGAACAAGAATATATACACAACAGTATACACAGAACACACAAAGAAAGAAAAAGATCAATAACACTGAAAACAGAACAAGTTTTCTTTCTGATTCCTGCTGATCAAAAGTTTTCTCAAGTCTTCATCATTCACACTCCAGACAACAAACATTTCAGTTCAAGCTGAAATCATCTTCTACTAGAGCATTCTTTCTACTAAAGACCTATCACCCTTGCAAAGCTTCTAGTTCCTGAACTCTTGCTAATCTCAAGGGGAGCTTTGACAACATCTCATCCACTTGTGCTTCTCTTTGATTGTTGACAGAGAAGACAACTTCACCTTTTTTTTCCTTTCCTGTAAAAGAGTTTTTGAACTCCCTTCAAAAGTTTTGTTTTGGTTTCTGAGACCTGATCAAAACTCAGTGGTGACAAGATACCTGATCAAAAAAATCTGGTTTTGTTTTTGAGCACCTGATCAAAATCTCATTGGTGCTCAGGACACCTGATCAACTTATCCTGCAGTGGATTCCTACCAAGGGTGGTTGATGAGTGGATGTACCCAGGTTTTGGGGAACCACTATAGCTCCTTATGTCTTCTGATTGTTTGCTGTCTTATTTGCTGTGTGCTGTGAATTTGCTCTTGTAGTTGTTTTATTTTTATTTCTGTTAAACACTCTACACTAACTAGATTAAGTCTTCCATTGCTATAATAATTTTTATATTTGAAAAATTATTTTAAAACACTATATTCACCCCCCTCTAGAGTGAAGGATTGATCTTACACTCACTTTCAGATCCCTTTGATTGGCGGTCTCCAAGTTTGTGACAAATGACTTTCCAACACGTATTGTTTGGTAATTGAGAAATGATAGCCATATATGAGAGGAATATATCTTGACAAATTCAAAATCATATGATAAAGCGGGACGGTCTAAGGTGAAGGAAGCAAAAAACAATTGATTTTCAGGTGGAACCGCTTTATCTCAAAAATTACACTCCATTTGTACAATCCAGTTTGTTGGATTTTCATAGCCGTATCGTGTAGCAGGGGTGATACGATGAGTTGATGACTTAATATCTTCCATTATCCAAGATGCAACACCGAGAAAATTGATGTCTGCTTTCGGTTGATCAGGTGGTTTGACTCCAAGTTGAAACAACAGAGAAGTTCAAAAAATGATCACTGTCATGTGGATCTCTTTGCTAAATCAAATATTTTCCTGTCTAAGTTCCACAAGGAAAATGGTTTCCTATTCTTTTAAATAATAACAGAGACAGTTCTGCTACCCTACCTTTCAGAACTGGCATTTCTCCACACTCTCCGAAGATGCAGAATGTAACATTCGCATCCGTCATATAGCATATAACAGAAGGTCTGATCGGGGCCCGATGCCATATACTACCGCCAGTCAAAGTAGTTATTAATTGAGACCATAGTCCAAATACACACATCATATCACAGAGTGCATTCTAGTTGAAGTAATTTAAAGGTTAATAGGAACCCAACCAACTAAATGTCTACTAACATAAAAGTAGGAATGAATAAACAAATAGACAAATAGTCTTGGCCTTAAGGCCTTTCATTGTTCAACTAAAATTAAAATGACTTGCATACATTGGCATGCATGTCGGTCACACACGAACAATAAAATAAACGGGTAATTCGCTTTGGCCTTCAAGGACCAACTTAGCAATCCTGGACCTCAACTCGTTATTTCCCGCTTGGCTCGGCTACACCTGAACAAAACATTCCACCGTATTGTGGCAAACAATGGAACGGTCAGCATTGGTTGACCAAATTATAACGACCCCATCCCTCATTCGGGGTGGCGGTGCTCCTTCCCTGCATGCATTAGTATAATCATATATTGGCAATCAAAACGTGAAACTTAAGCACCATTTGTCACAGACGTTGACGCAAACACTCAACGCCTCGTGCTCTCAGGGCACATTCTTGGTACACAGGACCACAAGGGTCTCACCACCATTCTCTACGACGGTCAACAACATTTGAGCTTTCAGTCTCACAGGGCCAAAGCCAGAGACAACGCCTCTATGATACGACAAAGTCTTGGTGACTTAAAATTCACACCTTGACTCACTTCAAGTCGATCGGCATAGGAGATGGTACAGTTCAGCCACATCCCATGCTCAAATCGTCCGACATACAGGCCTGACGTGGGTCAGCATCCACTTTCCCTTTTTCGTATGATGCATAACTCTATAAGGATCCTAGGCTAGCACTTATGGTGACCAAAGATGAGAAAATCAAGCTCACGCTCCACAAATTGGCCTACAGATCTTCGATAGACAGGCACCCAAGGCCCCCAGGTCTCACAAGATAGGCCTCACAAAATAGCCCACGGGTCTCCCAGAGACAAGCTTCAGCAAACGTCCACAAGGTTTTCAAGAAACAGGCCTCAACAAACAATACAACGCTCACTAGGAGCTATCGCCGGCGATAGCGCTACCGCCGCGCGGTATAGGGATAACTATCAATTCTTCCCCCAACTCGAGCATTTTCCTAGAGTCTATATCCAGTACTCTCAACGCAGCCATATGCACACCCTGCGACTCGGAAATCTACGCGATATCCACAGAATCTTCTATGACATACAAAAAATACAAACATCACCAATCTAGAACAACTTGTCCGGATGGGCTTCACACAACATGTCTATTCCGTACTTCGATTCCAGATCTAAATGCAAAACTAACGGGAATACACGAATTTACCTGTCGGGAGAACCACTTCCACGTGTTCGTGGAGTGTCTATCCTCTAATGCCAAAAAGAAAGGACTTCACATGTCCAAGGAAGAGGATCGTTACCCTAAAAGTCCGCTTCAGCACCATGGAAGAGATTCTAGCCAGATGAACACGACCGCAACGACTTTGCTTCCGTAGATCCAAACTCGCCTCGCGAATCTGAGCTCCGAATCTCAAACAACGGCGAGATCTCCTCTCTCCGGCGCTACTACTCCTCCAAACATCCAGCCCAAGGTTATCAAACTCTAAAAGAATGAAGTGAAAATGGCCAAACCAACACTATAAATAGAGCTACCACCACGCGATAACTAGTTATCGTCGCGTGGTACTATTAATCAATGCCTCGTTTCGTGTGCCACCGCCAAGGCCCTCCAATCACAGGCCAATATGTGGTCACGAAGTTACAGCTTGCCGCACGATAGGATGCTAGCGCCTCATGGTAGCTGGGGAAGGTTACGACACGACCTCTCCTGCTACCGCCACGCGATAGTTACTACCACCGCGCGGTAGAAACCCGAGAGCTTCGACAAATAAATTGCCAAGCTATCGTCTGCGGTATAACTACCACCGGGAGATAACTTCCGGAGAGCTCAGCAAAAAAATTGTCTAGCGACGCGCGATAATAAAATACCGCTGCGCGGTAAACTAGGTGTTGAGTCACCTTGCCTCAACGCTCTCGATGCCTGACGCTACTGCCACGCGGTATCAACCTACCGCCACGCTGTAACCAAAGTGTTGAGTCAACACGCCTTACTCAGTGCTCTCGATGTCTGGCGCTACCGCGACGCGGTCTTGGCCTACCGTCGTACGGTACCCTCTTTTCCTGCTTACAAAAACTTGAAGTGTTACACAGAAGCTGCAAGTCATTGACATTGAAGATCCCAGCAGGAGTGCGGCTTCCAATGTCGTTTGTTACATGGATCACCGATGGTGGATCTGGTCTTCGAGATTAGCCCTTGCTGGAATAAAAAATATCTTGTAATAGATCTGGACTTCAGAAATCGGCCCTAACACCGACAACATCGCCTGTTACAAAGATCTGGTCTTCTATATCGCCAATGGTGATTCTAGTCCAGCCACGTTCTTGAGGGAGGATGATGATGAAGAGCTCAAAATATGGAGGCAGCTACTCTTCAGCTCGTGAAAAAGTCAGGCTAGCTCATCGGAGGTGCGCTCGATGTTCATGTTGTTGGGGAACAAATGCCTAAGATCTAAAATTTCTGCACTCTGGCGGCTGCTTCGCCCTTATGGCCTGTGATGTGCCCTTGGCCATAGTTTATTCATCACCGTTCTTGATAGTGATGGAGAGGAGAAGGTGAACTTATGGACAAAACCTTCTCTGATGAGGTTCTTTGTGAGCTGAGGTACCACGATCAGATCGCCCCAACTAGGAATCAAAAAATTTACATTAAAGAACTGTGAATCTGGAGAGAGAATCTCAATGATCTTCAATGCCCTTGATGGGAGGTGTGGTCTGTGTACGGAAGCTTCATAGTTCTTGCCGGAAAGGGGATCCGAAGGTCAATAATTCTGGTCGAAGGTCTTGTGGAGGAAGATTCAACGAGAGCTAGAAGGATCAAGAAGGCACAACTTACTATAGATGATTACGGAAGAATGAATTCACGACGAGAGCACCAAATGTAACGGGTGTTCGATTCTTAGAGAGGCTGCTGGAGAGATTGCCACCGCTATTGGGACCATCAACAATAAGAACAAGATCATCTTTGATCTTGGATAGAAACTCCTAAAGAAAATAAAGATTATGGTTGAATTTAGTAAGCCCAAAACAATATTACCCTTGATAGACTCATTCTCCTCTTAAAAGGGTAAGAAGGGGTTGGGATTCATGGGAACACTAGAGTTGTCCATTCCAAAGGGAAAGACAAAGTTCCAATTCAGCCCCTAGCATCAATGTCTTCCATCCCTTTTAAGAAAGTCATGTTACCATCAAACAGGTATGACCAAGAAAGCATTTATGGTCATTGGATGAATGGTAGATCCACAAGTATGAACAAAAATGTTCACATCTATGCTGGAAGATATAGCAACGGGATGAGTGCCTTTAAGGCTCCCCATGAGAAAATTAAAATGGCCCATCATGGACCATTTTTATTTGGTGCACCAGCCCCTGCTCTCAAAAATAAGATAGTGGAATTTTCTCAAGATCTCTCAGCACAATCTCAGACTAAGGGCAAGTCTTTCAGCAAGCCAGACTTGGGCATTTCTGAGGCCCTCAATAGTATGTCTTCTGCAAAGAATACCACTGTTAGTAGATCTCAAGAAAAACAAATCTCTTCTATTGCCAGACTCACCTTCAGTCAGATTATGGCTGAGAGAAATAAGACAAAGGAAGCTGTTCTTCCTTCTGAACAGTTAGCTGTTACCAGACCTGCTCAGAAAAGAAGATATAATATTCATGAGTGTTGGTGCTGTGGTAAAGTGGGGGCATTTTGCCTTAGATTGCTGGCACAATTCTACTGTGCCCAGAGCAAGTGGTAGTCTTCCCGTCAGAAAATCTGCAGGAAGACAAGGTCTATTTCAGGCTAACCATAATCTAGGAACTAATAAAAACTGGGGTCCTAAGGTAACTTAAATCTTGTTTTGCAGGATAGTCCAAGTGCACATACCCCTATATGATACTTGGACAGAGGATGTTCCAGCCATAAGACTAGAACAAGGAGACATATTAAGGATCATACTCTAGTGAGGAATGGACCTAAGATCTGCAGGTATAAAGTTGGAGATAGATAGGCAGACCATCAAGGATTATGCTCCTACTTCCCAAGAGGAAGAGGATGGTGTGATGTTGTGTGCATTCCTGAAGAAGGACACAATACAAAAGTCTTGGGTGAAGACGAGCAGGATCCAACCATTGAAGCTCAAAGATGTCTGACTGGTGGGACACAGTTTTGATGCAATTTCAGCAGAATAGTGAGAAGAAAAAGCAGGTTGTACTCATCACTGAGGAAAACACTAAAAGCAGCTCTTCTGAAAGCAGTAAGGAATGGGCACGTGATCCTTGGCTGAAAGGACTTTCAATCCTCAGCTAAAAAGATTCTCAAGTGGTATCCTCGGCTGAAATGATGACTGAAAGTAGTGTGGACAGGATTTGTGGAAATATTGAGGGGGAGACTGACAAGCTAAAAGCTCCTGTTGAGGGGGAGCATGTTCAGTCTAGGTTACTGGACAAGCTTGATTCTTTCCAAGAGAATCTCTAACACAAAATAGATCAACAATACTGCTGAAGGCTTGAATGTCCCTATGGACATTGCTAAGATTGAGGGGGATATTCCAACTGAACTCCCTACTCAAGATAATAAGAGTGTCATTGAAATGACTGAAGATGTGTAAGACCCCATTTTTTTTCTTTTAAACTACCGGGGTCTTATGCCAAGAACCACCGCTTTGCGGTGACACCAATACACCCGAGAAGGTCGTCACTACAAAATGCCGATCCTGTAGGCCATACCGATCGCAAAAAAGTATAAAAAGTATAAAGAGTAAATGAGTAAAGTAAAACTCAATACTAGTCCACCAGAAATCACATGAACATAATATAAGTCTCCATAAAGGGAGTGTCCACAGAAAAGAATAAGCAAAGTACTAAAGAGGGCTCATGCCTGATACAACAAGATCCTCACTACAAGTCACTCAACGCGGAAGAAAATATATAATAACTACTAATGATCGGGACTCACAGTCCCTGCTGGCTGGACTCCAGTGCTAGACTGCCCTGTCTTTATACGCACCGACCTCTGGGGTTGCGTCTCCTGGTGAGGCTCCACGATCCCCTAAAATGATTTGGTCAATGACCGTTAGTCTAAAAAGACTAAGTCCTATCATCTCACATCCCTCCCCCAATGGCTCCTAGGCACCAAGCGGGGAGGAGGAAAGGGAAGACAATGAAGGTGGAGAATAACAAAATAAGCAGGTGATGAAGAAACTAGTGTATCATGAATATATAATTACAACAAGTATAAGTAAGCAGTAGTAGGTAAGCAGTATAAAAATACATAAAAACAAGTGAGCAAGTATAGTAGGAAAAGGTAAACTAAGTAAGTAACCATGACCTATAAGAATATCATACAAACCTATAGACCAAGGGGTCGTTTTGCAAGGCCTATTGTATAAAGTGTCTCACCACTTTATACAATAGGTGTCAGGGGTTATATGCAGTGATGATGCTATGACATGCAAGTATGCCATGATGTGAATCATGCAAGTACAACACACCCACTCGACTCTGTGCACACAGACCTTTAGTTCCCCCTTTCTAGAGCCAACCTCCCAAGATACCTCCGTAGTGGAAAACGGAAGCGGTGGGTTGGGCCTCTCCCACCTCTAAACCGGTATCACACTACCAGTCAGACCTATCTTATTCCTCAACGCTGGTGCACTAAGCGAAGCTCCTGCGTACTCTTGCTGGCTGCGCACCGGACTTTATTTGGCCAAGTGCAAAACCACACTTGCCGAGCCAATGTATTGGTGTCGGTGTGATGAATCTCCAATACCGATGACCCACCACCTTATATATTATGCACATGCAACATTGATGTATTTCCCACTGAGTCAAAGCTCCCCGGACTAACCCGTCCGTGCTAACCTGCCCATCACTAGAATAACCGAGCCTACCGCTCGTGTGACCAACCTAACTCCCACAACACCGGGGAGTGTGAGTGCATGTGTAATCCTAGTTATACTAGTTACTCTTAAACATTGATTATTCTTACGGTTTACGTTAACCTTGGACTGCCCAAGGCATTTCCCGTGAAGGGCTCTCGAGGGCACTAAGAACTACGATGGGCTGAAGCTCAAAGCTCCCTTTCTCAAGGCACTTACTATTATTTGTTAATACCCTATTCCTTATCCCTTTTAATATTACTATGGATCTAACCCTGGTGTGTTTTGACTCTCTCTCTCTCTCCACGGGAAAGACGATCTTTCGTCAATCTCGAGCACCTCCTAACACTAGTCAACCCAGCACTTTCCTCATCATGATTCCTAAAGATTAACCTATTTCCACTCACCAAAATAAGTAAACCATTAAACCCTAACTCCCTAAGCTCACTTCACATGATGTCCAAATTTTCTGCAGTTTTACTATACGCAGACCAACCTAAGGTATATGATGTACATGATAGGAGATACTCCAAATTTTCATTCAAATGCCCTAAAATATTTATTGGGGGCCTATCATAACACATTTAGCCTAAATCCAAAAACTTGAAATTTTCCTAAATAATTTGGCATTTAATTAATTTTTTCAAAAATTGGTCCATGGGTGATTTGAACATGAAGTACTTAATTTACTTAAGATCTGTTCATACAAAAATTTTAAGCACTATAGTACTGCAGGATATTAGTGAATACCAAATTTCATAGATTTCTATGAAGGAATTATTCTTTAAATAATTAAGCCAAGGTAATTCAACTAGTTATGGGTAATGAAGAAAGTACCATAAATACTAGTCTAAAAATTATACAAAAATTAACAAAGCTCTATTATGATCATAAAACCTTACTGACTAAGTTTCATGCAATTCCAAGGTCAGTAAACCATATAGTATAATGCCTCAATAAAATCCATCATGGTGCACTTTGTGAAGGAACATCCTTGTAATCTCAACTAAACAACATGAGGTAATTTTTCCAAGCTTCTTTATGCCCTATTAAGTCCTCTAGCTAAGTAACATAATTTTCCAATAAGCTATAGTATTTATCTTCTATTTATCAAAGTAAGGTGCAATAGTTTACTTTACACATGATTTACTAAGAAGAAATATTCAACTATTCCAAATAATTTACCAGTGCACCTAAATGACATTTGATTAGCTTTTTCAGAGTTTCAAATTATTCTAAGACATTTAAACCATAGTTGTTGAAACCGGAAACCGGTCTCTGTGGAGTTCGACCCTTGGGGAAGGGGGTGGTCTCGCACTCACTTTGCTCCTGCAGGAGAAACAATGAGGGGGAGAGGAACAAAGGACAGGACCAAGGGCCCGGCTCGGAGGTCCCACCATACACCCGGAAGATCTTAGAGCGCTTCCCCTCCTTAACCAGTTGCCGGGCTAAGGCACCTCAGAGAGCGCTATAAGACTTGAGAACCAAAAGCGTGCCCTCTGAAGTACCCCTTGGGTCCTATTTATAGATTATCTCGGATGGTCTGCGAATAACCCGCCTCTGGCGGTCTGAATTTACTAAAGAGCCCCTCGGATTGGCCTGCCAACAGCCAAACCCCGCTGTTCTGGCCGGTTATACGCACCTCTTGCCAGGTCACCTCCTGTCGTTTGGGGGGAGGTAGGCAGCAGCCGATCCGCCTGGGAGAGGCGGCTGGGGCCGGCTCGCTTGGAAGAGGCGAGCGGGGGGCTGGCCCGCCTGAGAGAGGCGGCTAGGGCCCGGCCCGCCTAGGAGAGGCGAGCGGGGGGCTGGCCCGCCTGAGAGAGGCGGCTGGGGCCCGGCCCGCCTAGGAGAGGCGAGAGGGGGGCTGGCCCTCCTGAGAGAGGCGGCTGGGACCCGGCCCGCCTAGGAGGGGCAAAAGGGGGGCTGGCCCTCCTGAGAGAGGTGGCTGGGGCCCGGCCCGCCTAGGAGAGGCGAGCGGGGGGCTCGATCCGCTGGCCTGCTTGGGCCCCTTCGGCGGACACGGGGTTGTACACAATCCCCGATCTTTGCGCGCTTTGCAGAAGCTCGGAAAGAAACGTCCAACCCTCGTGTCCGGCGACGAGCTTGCTGAGCTGGAGGGAATCTTTTGGTGGGGCCCACCTTTTAGCTATAAATAAGCCACTAGGCCTTCGATGACTGGCCCTCTCCTCTTGCTTCCTGCGTGGTTTGAGGCCAGGAGATGCCTGCGTCTGAGGAGATTCGTGCTCGGTTGGCAGCCACTAGGGAGGAGAGTCGGGAGGAGGCCCTCGCGGCCGCCCCGTGGTTGGCGCCCAGATCATCCGGCCCACAGTTTAAGCCGGTAAAGGGAAAGGTTGTCCGCCGTTCCACGCCGAGTGATGACCAGGGCTCCGGCGGCTCCGAGGTTGAAACTGGGTACGTGGTTTCGCCCTTCGACCTGTGCTTTCCACTGACTTTTCCCTTTACAGGAGACGCCCCCTGAAGACGCATTGGAAGGGGGCTCCGGGAACCTCGCGGATCTCTCCGTGGAGATGATCGACCTGGGCGTTAGCCCTCTTTCTCCCGCGCGCAGCCTTCCTGCGACTCCTCCCCCGCTGAGATCCCAGGGTCTGGGGAAGCCGCTCGTTGCCCCGGGAGGGAAGTCATTTCAAGGTCGGCCGGGTTCTTCTCGGCCCGCCGACGACGCGGGAGACGTGCAGACGCCGGGTAACCCCCCTGAAACTAACCCGCTCGCCGCTCGTCTGTTTCTGACCTTGCTTCTGTAAGATATCGCGTCATTTCTTCTGATGTCGAGATGAGCGAGGGGTACTCGCCTCCCGTGGAGCCGGAAGACATTGCGGACTTCTTGGGCGACCCGCATGATAGCGAGAAGATGAAGGCGCAGGTGGCGCGAATGTTCCAGAAACACACGATGCTGCTCAAAGAGGCCTTCGTGGGGATGAAGAGAGACAGAGTCAGGGCGGAGGAGCGACTCGCTGCTTTGGAGGGGGCAAGGGGCTCAGCTGAGGATGATGAGCCGGCATCTCCGGGCGCGCATATCACGCGAGCAGAGGTGCGGCTGACAAACATTTCAAAACAGGCCGATCAGACCAAGCGGGAGCTGGCGGCGGTTCGAGAGTATCATGACTCTCGCGTGCCGCCTCGAACCGGCTCGCAGAGGCGGGGTAGGTGGAAATGAATTGAGTACTAAGCCACCTGCCTCGCCCGCCCGTGCCCGCAGTTGCTCGCGGGGTCTGAATCGTCTCGATGCGATCCGTCCCAGGTTATCGGAGGCGGATACTATCTAAGAACAATTGCTATAATAATTCAGGGTTCTTCTCGCCCGTTCCAAGGCGCATGCTGTTATTATTATTATTATTATTATTGTACCTTTATTATTATTCTTATTATTTGCTGGACTCCTGGCTTCAACTTTGGAGAGCCTGCCTAGTAGAGGCGGGTAAGGGTCGGCCCGCCTAGAAGAGGCGAGCGAGGGTCGACCCGCCTAAGAGAGGCGAGCGAGGGCCGGCCCGCCTAGAAGAGGCGAGCGAGGGCCGGCCCGCCTAGAAGAGGCGAGCGAGGGTCGACCCGCCTAGGAGAGGCGAGCGAGGGCCGGCCCGCCTAGAAGAGGCGAGCGAGGGCCGGCCCGCCTAGGAGAGGCGAGCGAGGGCCGGCCCGCCTAGAAGAGGCGGGTGGTTCGCTCGTCGCCCCTCGACTGGGCATTCCTTCTCAAAATCTGTTCTGTGCGGGAGGAGGGAAGGCTCGCAGCCGGGAGACTCTCGCGGCCGACCGGCGATTCGACGCGGACCCGGGCGGGGCTCGGGAATCGAAGCGTCGGGGTTGGCCCTGCTGTCAGTTCGCTTTCCCGCCTTTTCCGATTTTTCCCGCTCTTTTCCCGGCCCTATAAATAGGCCCTTATTTATTATTTCACCTACCGCATTCCAGAGCCTTTCCAGCTTTACCTCGCGAGTACTCTCTCTTTTCTCTTTCCTCTCACTCGGCTCGCTTATCAGTTCCGCGAGATGACGGGCGGCAGCGGCGAAGCGGACGGGAGGGGCAAGTGTGCCTGGATCTTCGCCGACCACAGCTTCCCTCCCGCCGTTATCTCGGAGAAGGAGTTCTTGGACACCGTCGGCAACTTCATTCCGCCGAGTTTCGTGGCGAGGCGGCCCGGGAAGGAAGAACGGATCAACGAGCTCTCGGGTGATGAGCTGGCTCTCCCGACGGCCCACTTTGAGGCGGGGCTCCGGCTACCCCTCTGGCCGGAAGTCCACCAGGTCTTCAAGTATTATGGGGTTGTCCCGGGGCAGTTGACCCCGAACTCGATCGCCGTCGTCGTCGGGTTCGCCTGCTACCTTCGCGAGGAGAGGATTGAGTTCAGCCTTGCGGTCTTCCGCAAGCTGTTCTCCTTCCGCGCGAACAAGGACGGGACCGCGTGCTTCGCGAGCATGCACGCCAAGGTGCGGGAGACGGTCAACAAGAGCCATAACTGGCTCAAGAAGTTCGTCTTCGTCAAGGGCGACTTCGACAACATTTCTTTCTCGCCGTTGCAACTCGGCGAGGCGAGCTATCGGCCCCCTAGCCTGGGGGGCCATGAGGCGAAACTATATGAGTTCTTCGCCGGGAAGAACTTCGAGGTCGCCTTCCTCCGTCGGAACCTGGATGAACTCGTCCCTGTCCCGCCTGGTGAAGGTAGGCGGCTCGCTCGCCTCTGCTTGAATCGTACCTTTGATTTTTCTAACTCTTGTTTCTGCAGGCGAGCGCGACGTCCCTCTCCGCCCGCCTTACGAGAGCGCGCGGTCCGCTTTGAGCGAGCTTGGCCGTGCCGAAGCGGCAGCCTTAGCTCACCGCGAGCTCTCGGCTCCCGCCGGCCAGAAGCGCTCCGGAGGTGAGCTGACTCAGGGCCCTCCCCTTTCTAAGAAGCCGAATAAAAGGAGTGGTCAGGCTCCTTCAGCCGGCGACAAGGGCAAGGCCCCCGCGGATCAACCGTCCTCCGCCCCCGCCCCTGCGGTTCCCTCGGCCGCTGATCCCGCCGGCGGGGCGGTAGGGTCGTCGCGGCCGCTCGCGGCGACTCGGCCCGCCGAGGAGCCGGTTCCCCGCGGTCATCCCAACTTTGGCTATGGCGAGGGGCCCACCGACAGATTTGGTGCCCCGTTGCTTCAGTGGGACAAGGAGGCCAACCGCGTCTCGATGTCCTCGCTGCTGCCTAGTTGGGCGGAGCAGGACACCGCCTCCAGGGACGCCTTTAATCTCTCCTTCGGCGTATACGGGCGGGAGGATGCCTCCACCTACGACGAGGAGGCCACGCGGGTGCTCATCTATGAGAGCGCACGGGCGCAATTTCAAAGCCTCGCCTTGGCCCACATGGTCGGCCGGCGATGCCTCCGGCTGGACAGGGATGTCCCTTCGCTCAACAAGTTGATCGACGAGAAGGAGGAGGCCCGCAAGCTCGCCCAGGAGGAGGCGGACGACCTGCGAAAGCGGCTCGAAGCGGCTGACGCCGCCCTCGCGCAATATCAGGGGGGCACGGTAAGCCATCTGACTCGCACCCGCCTCTATCCCGCGATTCATCCTAATAAATTTCTTTGCAGGATGCGGCGACCGCCAGCCGACTTGGTACCGAGATCGCCACCCTCCAGCTGGAGAACCAGACACTGCAGGCGCGGGTGGGTGCGCTCGAGGCTGCTGCTGCCGTCCCGCCGGTACCTTCGAGCGGCTGTCAACTCGTTCATCACAGCGAGTACGACCTGGCGGTTCTGATGCAACAGAACGGGGCCGACGCGGTGACGTATCTCTTCAAGACGCTGCAGCGGGCCAGGCTCCTCAAGGACGAGTGTTCTGGCTTGCGGGTGACCGACGTGGTATCGGAGCTGTTCCTCCCAGTACCTAAGTCAGGCGAGTACCACCGCATATGAAGGGCTCGCCGCCTTGAGGCTTTTATCTTCCCCCCCCCTTTTTTTCTTTGGACATGTATGTTGTTTATTTTTGTGCGGTTGCTCCGCGGGCCGCCGTTACAATTTGTAAAAGAATATATTCACTGCATTTACTTTCTCGATTGTCAATTATTTCCTGCCTCGCAATCGCTACTGTGCATTGTTTGTTGATTCTCTGATTTTCGTTGCTGCAAGCGAGCGAGTGAGACCGCCCGCCCGTTTGAGGTTCGGGACGTAGATCTAGGTTCGAGGGACGCTAAAGCTGGTGCGACGCGAGTGGCGAGTCGCGCCTTCCGCTCGGGCTCACCATTTTGACCATATCTTAGAGTGGACTGGACCCGTCTTCCGTGCGTAAAGACTTCGCGCGGGCCGGCTTCTCGGGGGTGGGGGGGTCTTGGCGCTTCCGTTCCTTTGCCTCTAGCTTACCCCAGGGACCCGCCGGACTGTAGGTTGGGGCCGGCGTTGCGGCCTCATAGGGTCATCCTGACCGGCCCGCTCACCCGATTTCTGGCAACGTGAGAGTCTAATCCCTCCACTCGCACACCATGCTTAGGGCTCGCCCCTTTATGCCCCGGGGCCGGCCTTCTTGGCTCGCCGTCTTGCCTGGGCATCCTGGCCGATCCGCTTTGTTCAATCTCTCGCGCCGCAAGAGCCTAACCCCTTCCCTCGCGTGTTGCGCTTAAGGCTCGTCCCTTTATGCGCCGGGTCCAACCTTCTTGGCTCGCCGACTCGCCCAGGCATTCCTTGGGGATGGTATCCAATCCCTGGTTGCTCGGCGAGAAGTCGACGGCCCGATCCTGCCCAGGGTCTGGGGTAGACCCCTCCGAGTGACATCCAGCCCTGCCAGCTTGGTGGGAGCCTGGCAGCGGGATCTGCTCGGGGTCTGAGGCAGACTCCTCCGAGTGACATCCAGCCCTGCCAGCTTGGTGAGAGCCTGGCAGCGGGATCTGCTCGGGGTCTGAGGCAGACTCCTCCGAGTGACATCCAGCCCGGCCAGCTTGGTGGGAGCCTGGCAGCGGGATCTGCTCGGGGTCTGAGGCAGACTCCTCCGAGTGACATCCAGCCCTGCCAGCTTGGTGAGAGCCTGGCAGCGGGATCTGTTCGGGGTCTGAGGCAGACTCCTCCGAGTGACATCCAGCCCTGCCAGCTTGGTGAGAGCCTGGCAGCGGGATCTGCTCGGGGTCTGAGGCAGACTCCTCCGAGTGACATCCAGCCCTGCCAGCTTGGTGAGAGCCTGGCAGCGGGATCTGCTCGGGGTCTGAGGCAGACTCCTCCGAGTGACATCCAGCCCTGCCAGCTTGGTGAGAGCCTAGCAGCGGGATCTGCTCGGGGTCTGAGGCAGACTCCTCCGAGTGACATCCAGCCCTGCCAGCTTGGTGAGAACCTGGCAGCGGGATCTGCTCGGGGTCTGAGGCAGACTCCTCCGAGTGATATCCAGCCCTGCCAGCTTGGTGGGAGCCTGGCAGCGGGATCTGCTCGGGGTCTGAGGCAGACTCCTCCGAGTGACATCCAGCCCTGCCAGCTTGGTGAGAGCCTGACAGCGGGGTCTGCTCGGGGTCTGAGGTAGACTCCTCCGAGTGACATCCAGCCCTGCCAGCTTGGTGAGGGCCTGGCAGCGGGATCTGCTCGGGGTCTGAGGCAGATTCCTCCGAGTGACATCCAGCCCTGCCAGCTTGGGGAGAGCCTGGCAGCGGGATCTGCTCGGGGTCTGAGGCCGTGACATCCATCTCTCCTCGCGGGGGGGGGGGGGGGGAGAAGAAGCAAGTTTATTGCTAGAAATTCCATTCGAGATTGAGCATGGTTTACATGATTTTAGGGAAAAAAACGCTTCAAGTCGTCTCCACTCCAAGTGAGACTTAGGGTCTCGCCCTCCACATTCCGGAGGCGATACCCCCCCGACTTCAATGCCTCCTGCACGATGAATGGTCCCTCCCAATTGGGGTGGAGCTTTCCCACTGCGGCTGATCTCCCTGCCGCATCCACCTTCCTCAAGACCAAGTCTCCTTCGGCAAACTGCTTGACTCTGACGTGCTTGTCGAAATACTTGGCCATTCTCCTTTTTATCTCCTCCTGCCTCACGGCTGAAAGGTCCCGCAGTTCCTCGACCATGTCGAGAGAGAGCCGCAGCTCTTCTTCATTATTGGCTCTCCACTCCTCTTTGTACTCTCCGGCCCCGACTACCCGAGGTGTCCGAACTTCAAACTCCACCGGAAGTACTGCCTCGCACCCGTGGGAGAGTTTGAAAGGCGTCTCCCCTATTGCTGTGTTGGGTGTGGTTCGAAGGGCCCAGAGAACCGAGGGGAGTTGCTCCACCCAGATTCCTCTCAAGTTCTCCACCTTTTTCTTGAGGAGGTTCACGATAATCTTGTTTGCCGCTTCCACTTGCCCATTGCTTCGGGGTGATGAACTGAGGCAAACCTGAGATCGATCCCGAGCTGCTCGCAGAAGCTGGTGAACTCGGCACTGGCAAATTGAGGGCCATTGTCCGTGACGATGGCCTGGGGCAACCCATGGCGACAGATGATCTCTCCCCACACAAAGTTTCTGACGACCTGGGAGGTCACCTTGGCCAGCGCCTTAACTTCTAGCCACTTGGAGAAGTAATCAATCATCACGAGCAGGAACCTCCTCTGGCCGCTGGCTTGGGGAAAGGGCCCGACCAAGTCCATTCCCCAGATGGCGAATGGCCAGGGAGCGGTGATACTCCTGAGGCGCTGGGCTGGTTGTAGCTGGAGGGGAGCGAATAGCTGGCACTTATGACATTCTTTTGTGAATTTTGCCGCGTCGAGACCCAGAGTCGGCCAGAACTATCCCTGCCTGACGATCCGGCCTTCTAAGGTTTGACTTCCGGAGTGACTCCCACACTCCCCGGAGTGGACCTCTTCTAAAATCTTCGGGACCTCCCTCTCGCCCACACAACGCGCCAGCATCCCTGAGAGAGTTTTCTGGTATAACTGGTCGTCTCGCATGAGGTAGTATGCCGATTTGTACTTGAGTTTCTTTCCGTCCATCCCCTTGGGATACTCCCCGATGGTCAGGAAAGTGACGAATGGGTCCATCCAGGAGGGGTGCTGTTCCACCTCCATCAGCTCCCCCTCCTCGATGGATGGGCGAAAGAGGTCTGTGATGGTACCCCCCGCCCGGGGTCCATGCTTTGCCAGCTGATCCACCTGCTCGTTATCCTCCCGAGGCACGTGCCGGATGGAGAAAGTCTGGAAGGTGCCGATGACTCCGTTTACCTTCGCCAAGTAACGCTGCAGGGTGGGTTCCCTTGCCTCGAATTCCCCGTTGATCTGGGAGGCCACCACCAGGGAGTCAGTGAGGACCTCCACATCATGCACCCCCAGTTCCCTGGCTAGGCGTAGACCCGCAATCACGGCTTCATACTCAGCCTGATTGTTGGTGATGGGAAAATGCACCACCACGGTTTGCTCGATCCTCGCCCCCTGGGGGCTTTCCAAGATGACCCCAGCCCCTAGGGAGTGTCTCCCCGACGCACCATCCACCATGACCTTCCAAGGGACCGGGCGAGTGAGTTCCTCCTCCGCCACCTCGACCACATAGTCAGCCAGGAAATCGGCCATGGCTTGGGCCTTGATCGAGAGGCGAGGTACGAAGGAGATGTCGAACTCGCTCAGCTCCACCGACCACTTGGCCAACCTGCCGGAATGCTCCACCCCCTCGAAGATGTTGCGGAGAGGGTGGTCAGTCACCACTCGGATCGAGTGTGCCTGGAAATAGGGCCGGAGCCTCCGGGCCGAGATGATGAGAGCGAAGGCCAGCTTCTCTAGGATGGGGTACCGAAGCTCGGCCTTCCTCAAGACCCGACTTACATAGTAAATCGGGAGTTGTCTTTTCCCTTCTTCCCGAACTAAAACGGAGCTCAGGGCCTCGGCCCCAGCCCCTAAGTACAGGAACAAGTCCTCCCCCTCCTTTGGCCCTTGGAGCAGGGGGGCCTGAGTCAACTGCTTCTTTAGGGCCTGGAATGCCTCCTCGCACTCCGAGGTCCACTCAAATTTCTGGCCTCCTCTCAAGCTTTTAAATAACGGAGAGCACTTTTCCCCGGCTCGGGAGAGGAACCTGCTTAGTCCTGCCAGCCTCCCAGTCAATCGCTGCACTTCTTTCGCATTCCGCGGAGACTCCAACTCTAGGATTGCCCTCACCTTGTCGGGGTTGGGATCTACGCCGGCAGGGGTGAGGAGATGCCCCAGGAATTTTCCTCTGCCTGACCCGAAGGTGCATTTGAGGGGGTTCAGCCTCATCTTGCACCCGCGGAGAGTGGCAAAGGTCTCTTCTAGGTCTCGGAGGTGGGAGTCGAGGTCCGGACTCTTGACCATGAGATCGTCTACATATACTTCCAGGTTCCTTCCCTTTTGCCCCTGAAAGACCCTGTCCATCATTCTCTGGTAGGTCGCCCCTGCATTTTTCAGCCCGAAGGGCATCATTTTATAACAATAGCACCCATCTCCTGTGATGAATGATACGTCTTTGACGTCGGGAGGGTGCATCCTGATTTGGTGATAACCTGAAAAGGCATCCAGAAAACTCATCAAAGGGAAACCGACGGCTGAGTCAACCAGCGCGTCGATCCGAGGCAAGGGGTAACAATCTTTAGGACATGATTTATTAAGAAGAGAAAAATCGATACACATCCTCCACCGGCCGTCTCCCTTTTTAACCATCACAACATTGGAGACCCAACCGGGGTATTGGATTTCGGATACAAAGCCGGCCTTGAGGAGCTTTGCTACCTCCTCCCTGATGGGCTCGGCGAGCTTGTCCGCAACGGGCCTCTTCTTTTGTCGGATGGGGGGAGCCTTCGGGTCTAGGTTGAGGCGGTGGCAGGCGATGTTGGAATCGATCCCGGGCATCTCCGCGGCACTCCATGCGAAGATGTCCACGTTCTTCTGGACGCACTCCAGCATCCTGCCTTGAGCCTCCGGGGTCAATCCTCCGCTGATGCGGATCTTCTCCACCCTGCCTCCGGTGGTGATAACCTCCATCTCCGCCACCTCCTCTGCCGCCTCCAGACGGGACTGTGCCTCCCACTCCTCAGCCTCCCCCTCATCGAAGGTGAGGACCTCCTCCTTAGCTTCTGCCACGGCCATCGCCTTGGCCGGCTCTTGAATCTCTTCCGTGACCTTCTCCTGGGCGCGGCTCTCCTCCACCTCCATCTCATCCCCGCCAGCTTCCGGCTCCGCCTCCTTCAGCCTCCGCCCCATCTCCTTGGCTCCCTCCAGCCAAGAGATGGAGTTCACCGCCGTGACATAGCACTCTCTCGCTTCTTTGGGATCTCCGCGGACCCGGACCTGGACCCCATCGACGTTAAATTTTAAGCACTGGTGGAAGGATGAGGGGACGCAGCGGAAGGCGCTGATGAGAGGCCTCCCGAAGATGGCGCTGTAGCTGCTGGGGTCGTCCACGATGACGAACTTACAGTTGCGGGACTGCCCCCCAGAACGACATGGAGTCCCACTCCTCCCTCAACCTCCTTCCTCTCCCCTGAGAAGCCGAACAGGGGTCCGTCCGAGGCCAACACCCTTCGGGCCTCCACCTTCATTGCATCGAACGCCTTCTTGAAGATGACGTTGACCGAGCTTCCGTTGTCGACGAGGATACGGGGGACGGTGAAGTCCTCGATGGCTGTCTGGATGACCAGCGCATCGCAGAAGGGGTCCTCGTGACCCGACATATCCTCCCTGGAAAAGGTGATTTTCTCGTCCGGGGGCGGGGACTGGGACGTGGAGCCAACGCTCCTGCGGTACATAGTGTGGAGGCTCGACTTGCGGGAAGCCTCGATCCCAGCCCCCCCGTGGATCGCTCCGATCCTTCCTCGGGAGCCCACATCCACCCGGTCTTCGCACCGACCCTCCTCCGCCCGAGGCCGGATCTCCTCAATCCGCACTTCCGGACGCTGTTGTTGTTGCTGCTGCTCCCGGTTGCCCCTCATCTCGAGGAACTCCGGACACGTGGCTGTGGCGTGCCCCTCCTCCTGATGGAAGTCGTAGTAAGGCAACTCCACCCTCACCTCCCTTCTCCTTCTCCGTATCGCTCTTCTCCTCTCCCCCAGTGCTATGGCCATAGCCTGCTCCTGGTCGGGAAGGGCCGGCCTCTGGCCCTGCATCCCGCCTGGAGGGTAAAACTGGCCCTGTCCTCCTTGACGGTAGTCCCCTCCACGGAACCCTCTCCTTGCCCCGGGCTCCTGCCACTCGGGTCTCCACCCCAGCCGGAAGTTCGGCTCATGTCGCCCCTGCCTGGGCTACTGCTGATGCTGCTGCGACGGCGGCTGTTCCCTCTGCCGAGGCTCAGCCCTTCTCTCTTCCTGCCCTCGGCCACCCCTTGGCCTCTCTTCCTCCGCGGCCCACCTGGCCAACCTTCGGGCAAACTCCGGATGCGCCGCCTCCATATCGGCCTCCCGAGCTGCCCTCTCCAGGAGTGCCTCAAAAGATACTGGGGGGGACCTCTTGAGTTCCATTGCAAAGAACCCGGATTGGAGACCCAGGGTGAAGGCCACCATCATGGTATGCCCTGGCATCTCCTGCACTTGGGACAACTCCTCTTGGAATCTATCCAGGTAACTCCCCAGGGTCTCTCCCACCCTCTGCTTGACACGGAACAAGGACTCCACCTCCTTCTTCCTCTTCTTGGAAGTGGTGAACCTCAACATGAACCCCCGACGCAGGTCCTCGAAGCAATAGATGGACCCGGTCGGGAGCTGGTGGAACCATTCTCTCGCCTTCTCTCGGAGGGTGATGGCGAAGAGTCGGCACTTGAAGCCGTCTGACATCTGTCGAATAGAGACCATGTCCTCGAACCACTGGATGTGGTGGACCGGGTCTCCTCTCCTGGAGTAGTAAGTCATCTCTGGCTCGCGAAACCCCTCGGGAACTGGGGCTGAAGAAACAAACTCGCTGAAGGGGCTCCCCCCCTCAGCCGGGCGAGACTGGAACTCCCTCCCTGCAGTCTCGCCGAAGTGGTACTCGGCGGCCAAGCCGGGGAACAGAACTCGCCCCTGGAACTCGCGCTCGCCTCTCTCGGCGGGTTCCTTCCCTGGTCGCCTGAGCGGCGCGTCGTCGCCGAGTGCGGGAGCGGCGACCACCGGAACTGCCGGTGTCGCACTCTCAGCTCGCATGCCGAGGGCGGTCCTGACGAGCCCGAGGATCTCCTCCCTAAGCTCTGCCGGCACGCTCGCCGCTGGGGGTGGGGGAGGGGGTGGCGAGCTGCCCCTGCCTGATCCTTGTCCTTCTTCTCCAGTCATCGAGCCTGCTGAAGGTTTTCCTTGCTGACCACGCTCCACGCTCACCGCACCAAAATGTTGAAACCGGAAACCGGCCTCTGTGGAGTTCGACCCTTGGGGAAGGGGGTGGTCTCGCACTCACTTCGCTCCTGCAGGAGAAACAATGAGGGGGAGAGGAACAAAGGACAGGACCAAGGGCCCGGCTCGGAGGTCCCACCACACACCCGGAAGATCTTAGAGCGCTTCCCCTCCTTAACCAGTTGCCGGGCTAAGGTACCTCAGAGAGCGCTATAAGAATTGAGAACCGAAAGCGTGCCCTCTGAAGTACCCCTTGGGTCCTATTTATAGATTATCTCGGATGGTCTGCGAATAACCCGCCTCTGGCGGTCTGAATTTACTAAAGAGCCCCTCGGATTAGCCTGCCAACAGCCAAACCCCGCTGTTCTGGCCGGTTATACGCACCTCTTGCCAGGTCACCTCCTGTCGTTTGGGGGGAGGTAGGCAGCAGCCGATCCGCCTGGGAGAGGCGGCTGGGGCCGGCTCGCTTGGAAGAGGCGAGCGGGGGGCTGGCCCGCCTGAGAGAGGCGGCTGGGGCCCGGCCCGCCTAGGAGAGGCGAGCGGGGGGCTGGCCCGCCTGAGAGAGGCGGCTGGGGCCCGGCCCGCCTAGGAGAGGCGAGCGGGGGGCTGGCCCGCCTGAGAGAGGCGGCTGGGGCCCGGCCCACCTAGGAGAGGCGAGAGGGGGGCTGGCCCTCCTGAGAGAGGCGGCTGGGACCCGACCCGCCTAGGAGGGGCAAAAGGGGGGCTGGCCCTCCTGAGAGAGGCGGCTGGGGCCCGGCCCGCCTAGGAGAGACGATCGGGGGGCTCGATCTGCTGGCCTGCTTGGGCCCCTTCGGCGGACACGGGGTTGTACAATAGTTACATCAACATCATCAAAAAGGGCAAGATGAAGGTTATAGCTACAAGGATGAGCTACTGTTATCTAAACACCCTATCATAAATTACAGAGGTTAATAACACTATAATATTACCCCTACCAAAATATCATAAAGATCCAAGGTCATATGACCTATTAAATATTCCCTAAGGTGCATAGACCTAAAAACTTACTAAGTGGTTTAAGTGGCGTGCATGTGTACCAATACCACCAAATCCCTTCCTAGGGCATTTCACCACCCTATGACCACATGGAATACACACCAAGTCCATCCAAGGGCATATCACCCCATGCCCTTCACAAATTCCCAAAGTTCAACCTTAGGGTTTGAACTTGGTTCCTAGGGCAAATCTACCCTAATATATCCCATACTCCATGTGAGGGAGTTAAATATCATAACAAATTAGTGGCTCAAGTTTCAACCTCTGTTGAGGTGATTTGGCCACCTAAAACCCACAATGGGCATCTTGACCTAACTACCCCTTCTTGGTCCAACTTAGGGTTTGCTTATTTCCAAACCAAATCATCTCCAAATGGGATGAAAATTTATACAGAGCCTTATGATGACCACAGGATTATTCACCAAAATTTGGGAGGGTTTGGAGGTCATTAGACCTTTTAAATAATTCATACATGGATTATTAAATTTCTACAAAAACTTTAGGAAAATATTTTCCAAAAATTCCCATTTTGGGATATGTTCTAGGTATAGGTAAGGGTGACCCAAAATTTCAAGTCATTTGGATGACTGGATTGATTGGGGCACTCAAAATAATCTCTAGTCTAGCCTAGGTATAGACCTCACCAAAATGAGTGATGTGGTCAAACAACTTACCCAAATGACTTTAAATCAATTTTAAATTTAAGTAAACCCATAGAGCTACAATTTTCATGTTGACCATTTTCTCTGATTAAGCCTCTAAGTATTTTTAAATTAATTCCTAAGATGACTGATTTTATGTGACAGAATATACAAAAATATATAATATATATAATTTGATCTTGCACAGATCTTGACGCAAATCCGACGGCTCCTGCATTTCTTGTTCCTCCAGCCGACGGGTGAGATTTACCCGACCTAGAACATCTTCCAGGCCTATTTCCCAGCCACCCGACCACCTCCCTGGCCGGCCACCGCCGCCACCACCTTTGTTGAGGTGGGGGCTATCGTCGGGTGGCGGCATGGCCGCCGGAGGGGCCGTTTCCGGCGAACCCGACCATGAATTTTTTCCCGAAAAATCGTAATCTTTGATCGGGCTCAATTGAGTCTGATTCTTATTCTAAATGAATCCTAGGATCTAACCACAGAAGAAGGAGAGGAGGAGGACCTTCTTGGAGGGCTGGAGGCGGGTCGATCTTCGAGTTGCCATGGCCGGTGGTGGTGATTTTCCGTGCTCTGCAACTACACTGTAGAAGGGATCGAATTCTTCAGGTAAATGGTAGGAAAGGCTCCTCTTAGGCCACTGATGGTGTTTAAAGCCACAGTTGGGGAGGGGAGTGGCCAAGCAATCAATGACCATTAATGGCCATTGAAAACTTGGCTCGGCCATGACAATTCTCCTCCCCTAGTCACTGCCATGGCCGGGAAAACCCTTGGCCTTCTCCTAACTGGCCAGGGGAGATTATTCCAGCAAGAAAAGAGGGCTTTTGTGCTTCCAAGCCATGAATGGCCTTCACTCCCCACTTTCTCTCTCCCCCATTAAAGGAGAAAAATGGAGTTTTCTCTCTCCTAGTCATCAAGGCCGATTTTGATCTCTCCTCCAGCCTATTGGCACCCCACTAAATCATATTAATAATAAAAATGATGTTAGCCCAAGTGGGGGAAATGGGTTTGAGCTTGGGTTAGCCCATTTGGGCTAATTTGACCTAACACTAGAGTATAGTTGACCTAGGTCAACATGACCATTTGGGTTGACCCCAATGGGTTCTTGGTGACCCATTGGCCTCCCCTAAGGTCTAGTAAGACTTGGGTAGGGTTGTTTGGGCATCTTGGGGGTCACTTGACCCTTAGTTAGGGCACTTTTACCTTTTTGGGGCTAGGGTTTACTTGGGTCAACTTAGCCTCTTTGGTTGACCCCAATGGGTCCCTGGTGACCCATTGGCCTCCCTTAGGGCTTGGGAAGGTCTAGGTGGGTCCCCTATGGCAAAGGGGAGGTCAGTTGACCATGCACGAGCTTAGTTTGACCTGATTAGGGTTTGGGTTGACTTTGGTCAACTTGACCATTTTAGTTGACCCTAGTGGGTCCCTATGGCTCTAATGGACCCTCTAACAGTTAGTGATGTTGTGGTGGGGTCATGGTGTCATGGTGAAGCCCTATGGTCATCCCCAAGCTAGTAATTGGAATTCTACTATTTGTAGACCAAGGTAGTTCACATACTAACTCCCCAGTTCACCCCATCCTTTTGACACTTCTCAGGGTTTTGTTATGACCCAGTAATGTCAAAACCATCCTAGGGGTGTAGAAGTCTGAGGGATGTTACAAGATGCTTCAAAGGATAGTGATCTATCTGGATGAAGAGATAGATCAGGCCAAAACCTCCCTATACTATCTGAAGAGTCTCCCTTACTGAAGAAGTCTTAAATAGGGAGAAGGCAATGGGAGATGGAAATGATCAAAGGCAAAGGAAATGGCAATAATCAATGGGTAGTATGCTGTGCAAGAAGAGATGGTATATAAAAGAGACATTCAGTCCAGGGGTAGATTACCCAGATGGTTGCACCTGCTGTGGGAAAGCAAGTACAATCAGTTCAAGAATAGCTGGATTGCTCCAGCTATTGTTGATACAAGTCAGCAACTTCCTATGGGAAATGTAGAGCTTGATGGGGAGATGCCAACAGAACTCCCTACTCAAGAAGATAGGAAAAGTAAAGATGGAACTTGTCTATTCTAAAGGAGAAGGTTGATGTCATGGAGTGGCAAGAAGCAGACTAGTATGACTATATCCACTGCTGTGTCAGAATATATATCTGCAGGGAACTGCTGTGAACAATTGTTATGGATCCAGCATCAGCTCTAGGAATACAACATCAAGGTTATTAAGTCTCTTAAGTGGTACCAAGACTTAAATGAACTTAAGTGTCTATTAGAGAGGATGATAAAAGCTGTTGCTGTTGAGGAGGAGCAAGTCAAGCAGTTGAAGGAACAGGTTCAGCTTCCTGTTAAAAGGGAGCAAGCAGCTGCAATAGTGGATTCAAAGATCAACACTGATGATCTATAAGTTCTAAAGACAATGCACAGACTGAGGGGGAGATGAACTCTGAACTCCTTGCTTCAGAGATAATTTATGACATTGTCATAAACTTCTCTAAGTTTGAGGTCGAATGTTGCAGCAGAGAAAGAAGACTTTCAAAGCTGTGAAGGCCAACACCTCCCTGACTATAGTTGCTTCTGCAGAAGTCATAAAGGGGGAGGAGGGGCATTAGCTCAAGTTAATCAAGGATGGACCACTCAAGTTTAAAGTTGTTACAATGAACTGTTGTGTTAGTGGTATCAACAAAAGAGGTATTGTTGGGTATTACATCCACAATAACTCAGATTTGTTTGAAGTCACCCTTGAACTAAGATGAATTAAGTTGTATTTGATATCCTTGTTTAGCTGTGTTTGCAGATTACCATTGCTAAGTGTAGACCAATGTCAGTCTACAGTAGGTCAGGAATACAGGACCATACAGTGTAATCCCTCACTGTGTGACCCAAGGCGTTGACTCATGTGTAGCCTCTCAATTGGGATACACTTTATGTTCAAACTTTGGGAGCATGGGATGAAGATAGGTTCAAGAATTTTTCTAAGTAAGAGTTCTCGATAAGTCCGATATAGTTCTCGAGAAGTCTTCTTTGTTCTCGAGAAGTCTTGGCCAGTTCTCGAGAAGTATCAATTATAGCTCTCGAGAAGTCCAACTTGTTCTCGAGAAGCTTGACTTAAGTTCTCGAGAACTGCCAGCCCTATTTCTCGAATAGTCAAAAGTTGCCTCGGAAATTTCTCTTAAGTGTTAGTTCTCGAGAAGTCTCCATAGTTCTCGAGAAGTCAGTTAGTTCTCGAGAACTCAGCCTTTTGTTCTCGAGAAATCCAGACATCTTCTAAGTAGTATAGTTCTCGAGAAGTCCTGATAGCTCTCGCGAACTCAGTTTCTAGTTCTCGAGAACTAAAGTTACTTCTTGAGAACTGAAAGTCAAATTTTTTCAGAAAATTATTTTAAGTCCAGATCGGCCGAAATTTTCAAATGATTTGACGTGATTGGTCCAGGTGTCGTCATTAATGTCTTTTCTAGCCGTTAAGGGTAATCCTATATAAAGTCTTCTCGTTAAGACAAAACCCTAACAATTATAAGGAGCGAAATTCTGTACATTCTAAATTTCTGGATCGTCCTTCTCTCTCCAAGAAGAACAATATTCTGAAGCCGCCGCCGCCACCCAACGTGAGATAGATCTTTCCGCTTTCCATCAAGAAAGACCTACTATTCAAGGAATCTTCATCCTCTCCTTAATCGAGTAGGTACTAAGTCTTCTCAAATTAGATCTACAGAGGTTCTTTTCTACAAATTCTGAAAAAGCCGTCAAGTTCAGAAGAAGACCTAGAGTTCAATATTTCCAGATCTGAGAGAAATTTTTGTTTCTATTTTCAAACCTCTTTGTAAACACTACTAGAAAATTGCTTTTAGCCACGATTTTTTTTCCACGGGGGAAAACCGTGGCTAATACTGAAGTATTAGCCACGGTTCCTATTCCGTGGCTAATAAGCTTGTATTAGCTACGAATGACTAATCCGTGGCAAATAACCCGACTTTTTGCCACGGTTTGCCTGTTTTGTGACTAATAATCTAGTATTAGCTACGGAAGCCTAATCCGTGGCAAAAGGTCGGGTTTTTTTAGTCCCACACCGCCAACAAAAAGCTCGATTTGGGGTTTATATAGCCCATTCAAAATTATTGTTTGAAATAAAATCGGCGCGACGGCGGCGGCGGCGGCGGGCGTCCGGGCGGCGGCTGCGACAGGCATCCAAGCGGCGGTGGCGGCGGCCGGCCGGCCGGCCGACGGCGGCCGAATATTTTTTATGTTAGGTTTATTACAGACCCTTTAGCCACGATAATTGAATCGTGGCAAATGAGGAACTTTTAGCCACGACAATTGAACTGTGGCTAATAACTTATTAGCCACGGATTCAGCATGGCTAATACTATTAGCCACGCTCGCATTGCCCACGCCCATTTGCCGTGGGTAGGCCATGGCTAATAGTTATTAGCCATAGTTTTGGACTTTTAGCCACGGAAATCTGCCGTGGCTAAAAGTCTGTTTTCTAGTAGTGAAATCTTGTAGGAGATTATTCTCCGAGTGTAGGAGCGTTATTCTCCGAGTTGTAGGAGGTGTTGGATATTGTATCCACAATTACCTGGATTTGAAGAAACCTCCGGTCAAGCTAAGATGAATTCATAATGTATTTGACGATATTTCTTCAAGATTATGCTTGCAGCTATTCCGTGCTAAGTACACACTAATGTCAGGGTGCAGTGGGTTAATATACACGGGTCTACGCAACGTAATCCCTCGTTGAGCAGATCAGTTTATTGACTCATGTGTTCTCTCTCTATTGGAGTGTACTTATTTTCAAGTACAGGGTTGAGATAGATCAAGAGTAGAAAAGGAGCAAGGATGGGTCAAAGACCAAGTCATGGGAAGAAAGAAGAAAAATCTTCAAAGGAAAATTCGACTGGAATCACTAAGTGATTCTCGCTGATTCGACGGGAATCACTAGTGATTCACGTCGAATCATCAAGAATCACTCGCTGATTCCCACTGACTGCATCCGGCTGACAGTTCGCCTTAAAGAATTATGCTAAGTCAGAATCGAAGAGAATCATTAACTGATTCTCGCCAAATCATCGAGGATGACTTTGCATTCTCGCCGATTCGTCGAGAATGGTCTTGATTCTCGCTGATTCTCTCCAGATGGCAAGTTTTTCAAACTGAAACTCTACCAAGGGTAATTCGACGAGAATCATGAGTGATTCCTGCCGACTTCGACGGGAATCACCAATGATTCCCGCCAAATTTGCCTTAGGCAATTTTTATCTGCTCACTGGACCGAACCAAGATAACAGGCACTGATTAGACCGGGCTTAGGGTTTCTTCTTGTGGGTCCCACAACGGTCTTGTAGGGTTGATCTACAGTATAAATACCCACGTAATTTGAACTTAAAGAAACAGCGAAGAAAACGAGAAAGGATTACGGCCGCCGAGCGTAACCTAGCCGATCACGGACTTCCTCCCGTCGCCGTCGCCGCTCGCAAAGTAGTCGCCGCTGCAGATTGCTGATCTTGTGTGATCTCCCCCCGACAGAACCGAGGTTAAGTAGTGTGTCTCACGCTCATCTCTCAAGATCCCTTGTCTCTTGATTTGTTGAACAAAGTTATATCTTCTTTCCGAATCGATTGAGACGACCGATCCGATTGATATCGTTGGTAGACCTTGCTTGACTCGTCAAGAAGTTTTGATCTATAAAGCATCGCCGCCGCAATCACTTACCGCCGCCAATCTCGGGAAGATTCTCTCCAAGAGAGTGCTCCGGTCGTGGACTCTTCATCTTCATCAAGAACGCATCAACGAACGAAGAGGGACATCAGGTTCTCCATACTTGAAGTTTGTATTTTTTATACATTCTAATTTTCGTGTTGTTGTAAAGGAATAGTGATTCCTCATTATAAGGGTTGGGTGCAACCCGTGGTGGAGGAGTAGTGACTCCTTCGGGTGGAAGGGTTTCTTTCATAGTGTGAGGATTGGATTTCAATCCGTTTGATGAAGTGACCGAGTCATCCCTGGTTGGGAGATAGGTCGAAGGGGGAGAGTGGACGTACCTAAATCGGGGAACCACTATAATTGCTTTTGTGCTTTTCTGTGTTGTGGTTGTTTTCTTGTGCAGGTTATTTTTTATTCCGCCAAAGACTGCAAATCACCTATTCCCCCCCATAGGTGAAGTTAGTTGACACTAAATAACTTTCAAGTGGTATCAGAGGGAGGTTAATCGTCAATAAGGTTAACACCTTGAGTAAGATCCCGGTTCTAGTGTTAGGAAGAAGACAAGACTCAAGCATGGAGCTATACTCTGATGTCTCTCCTCTGAGACTCCCTGCTTGCACAACAGAGTATTACCCCATCTGGAAGATGAGAGTTATGTTTCATCTGGAGGCCATTGACCCTCGCGCATCATTCATTATGGAAGAGGGTCCCTTCATTCCCATGAAGACTTCCGTATCTTGAAAAGATCTCCAAATCCCCAAGAGTCCCGACGAGATGTCTGAGACTGAGCTTTCACTTTTCAACCTGGATAAGCTGATTCGTCAGATCATCACTGACGTCTGGTCTGAATCATCTCGTTCAAGATTGGACAAGTGTAGGACTACAAAGTCTATGTGGCAAACTATCTCTGACCTCATGGAGGGAACGAAGATGGCGGGGACTTGATACCAGCAAGAGGATGAAGCCTATGTGGGGGTCCTCATCTCTGAAGATGAAATTCAAGACCAATCTCTCAATATCAGGGCTCCCGTGTCTCTATCTGAGACTGAAGAAGAGATTGAGGAATACAGTTCTGATGAAGATGACACATCACTCTCTACAGATCTTAACGCTACCCCTGATCATCACAGTCAGGATCAGGTATCTTCCTCATCATGCTCCTTTCCTCTTGAATCTCCTGAATACAGGAGTAGTTCAGAGGGTTGTCCATCAAGTGATGCAAGGGTGATGGACAGCTTCAATCAAAGGATTGAAACTCTTGATTCCCTTCGTAGTGCCCTTCAGAAGAGCAACTTTCTTGTGGAGAAACAAGCTATGGAAATTTCTCAGTTGAGGACCATGATGGATCTCCATTTGGAATCCATCAAGGTGAAGGACTCAAAAATCTCGGATCTAGAGTTTTCACTTGAGACTGAGAAGAGAATAGTATCTAACTTTTCCAAGGTAGATGCTATTAAAAGAAAGGGAGAAAACGGGTGGATCTCACGAATTATAAAATCGTGGAGAAATGGGGAAACTGTATTCAGACCCCCCACACCGAGTAGGAAGGGCACACATCATGCCTTCAGGTATGACCATAAGAACAACTATGGTCACTGCAAGAATGATCAATCCTCATATGGAAGTACCCATAGTGTAAGTGCTGTTATGGCTACCCATGAGAAAATACATTTGGCTCATCATGAACCTTTTGTATTCTCTGCCTCAGCCTCAACACTTCATGATATTGCAGGAACTAGCTCTCATAGTAACTCTCACCATACTAGGACATAGGGAAAGGGGGTTGGGAAACATGTTGCTAGTACCCATGGGGCCCCCAGATGTGTGCTAACTGAAAAGAAGGCACCACGTCCCAGGCCTCATGACACTCACCACATGTTCTCCATCCACCCTCCCTCGTGTCTCGGTGGAAAGGGCAAATCTTTGAGCAGAACCTGCTCTGCCCCTGTCAGACCTAAGATCATGACTAACTCAGTCAGTAGATCTGGTCAGAAAAGGAGATACAACATTCATGAGTGTTGGTGATGTGGCAAAGTGGGTCACTTTGTCATAGATTGTTGGCACAATCCTTCTGTGCCAAGGGCAAGGGTATGTCCACCTCCTGTGGCTAGAGATAGCCTTCCTTACAGGAATCCTGTCGGAAGGCATTCAGTATTTTTTGCTGACAAGAACCTAGGACCCAATACATATTAGGTTCCTAAGGTAAGGTAATTCGTTTTTGTAGGATAGTCGAGGGTCCCGTGAATTTGATGGGACCTAGACATGAGATGTTCCAAGAATTAAATGGAACAAGTATATGGGATAAGAGATAGTGCTAACAGCAATGACCTACTCCAACTGGATACCTGGTGTACTTCAAGTAGAGGATCTGAATGATCAACTTAATGATCCCAGGTACGCGCATTCAGTTTCGAAACTTGAGTCGCATTACATAGATGCTTATATATATATATCCAAACGAATATGTAAATTCTCTTTCTAAAGTAAATGTATATATATATACATATATGTTCACACACCTGATGATAGGACACGAAGGCTAATACCTCAATGAACCCTAGTTGGAAATCTGATGAATTTTTTTATATATACATATCCAAATGATAAAGTATAACAATGGGTGTCAATCAGTCCGATGAAAATCAAGGAGCGTGTACAAGTAGCTATAACGAAAATTCTACACTTTTGACTCACCTAGAATTACCCAGTACTTACTTCTAAGGTTAACATTCATTCAACTCGACCTAGGTTTTCTTACCAAGAAATGAAAAAGGGGGCAAAGAGTCAAAATCAAAACGGACAGTAGAAACATGCCCGTTAAAGTGGAAAAAGCGGCTACCCCAGAGTTCGGTTGTTTTAAATAGCGTAACCCTCGGGTTGACTCCTCACCTTCCATAACTCGCGAAAGTCCATTCGACTTCCCAGAAATCTCGCCAATTCCGTCGGTCGTGCGGAAGTTGCTTCCTTGCTTCTGTCGCTGGGTGTTATCCGTCACTCCTCCGTGCCTCCCGTCGACTCCGCCGCTATCCTCCCTCAGTCGGCTCCGTGCTCTCATCGACGACATCATCTGGACGCAAGGAACGTGCCGACTCACTGTCATTTTTCCCTCTCCCGTCGACTACCATTCCCGTCGCCAACGGTCCCGACGCAAGCCAATTAGGGTCTCTCTCTACTTTGCGCTAGGGTAATGTTCATTCCTCCTTGAACCAAACTTGTTTGTATCTTGTCTAGTGTTGCTCCTAAACTAGAGTTTCTGATAAGGGTTTGGTCCCTTGGACGTTACTTGTTTAGGTTTGCAATGGCTCCTCGAACCACGGTTGGGCTCCTCACCGAGAGTGAGTTAGTTAGGACCGGCTTCTCCCATGCCTCTGATGAGTTCAGGAACATTATCCTGATGCTTGAAAAAGCCGTGCTCTCCTTTATACTTGAGCACCCGTACAAGATTTTGGATAAAGAAGTGCTTGAATTCTTTGCAACCGCGAAGCTACGGCATGAGGATACCGTGATTAAGAGTAAGATTGATGGTCTACGAATCAAGATGTCTGCAGGAAAATTGTCACGACATTTACAGCTCAACAGTGTTGAACAAGAGGACTACCTGGAGGAAGATGATCGTGCCAGGACTCTCCTGTTCTGTGGACTCGCTCGAGGGACTAAGTCTATCAAGCGCAAGGAAATGAATGAGGAAGGGAAGCTCCTCTCTGATATTATTGGGAAGTTCCTGATCTGCAAACTGGGCTCCCATGATCATATATCTGGTGATATGTTCAAAATCCTGGTGGCCGTAGTATGTAGAAAAAGATACACTGGGGGGCCATGCTGTTTGAGAAGATTAAAGATACTCTTCGAACCCCCAACTTTGGGAGGATCATCATCCTGTAACTCAATCAGATGGATGGAGACAGGTTTGACATGAGTAAGGGAGTTCCTCTCCACTACTTGAATAAAATGGACTCCAGTGTGTTTGACAGATGGGAAAGGAGGATTGGTCAAGCAGGTGTGGCTGAAGCCCATGATGATGAAGATAACAGAGCTCCAGAATACCAAAGTCCCTTGGATGAACCCAGTGACGTTCTTGATTTTCTGCATGCAGGAACTGAGGGGGAGTCATTACACATTCCTTCTGATGCCCTCAGGACGGAAGTATCAGGTTCAGATCATGCAAATGCAGTCACTGACATTACCCTGATTGCAAAGGATGCAGTAACTACCCTCGCGACTGATCAGGTTGAAGACGAGGAAGACGAGGAGGACATGGAAAATGCTGTAGTTGACGATGATGATATGGAAAATGAGGCTGCTGATGAGGTGAATGATGAAGTAGTTGAAAATGAAATGACCATGAGGGTGATGGTAGATACGCGAGGTGATGTTGAAGTCCCCTCTGAGGAACAGGCTCCATTGAAAGTTCCTGAGGAATCTGGTGCAGCAATGGAGGGGGAGTCCTCTCAACAGAGGCTGATAAGTATACGTGAGAAATCTACAAAGGCTAACCCAATCCCCCCACTGGAGACTGTGCACTTATCAAGCTATCCCAATGAATCTGTAGAAGAGCACGACCAAGGCATGCCTCAGGGTTATCCACTAAGACCTAACCTGGCAAATCACATGGTGAATATTATTCAAGGTATAGTGGATGAATTGAAAACTTATTTTGAACAATCTCACAACAAAGTGCTTCAATGAATTAAGCAATCTGAGGATCTGATGCTTAAAAATGTTGTGGAGATAAATCATAAACTGGAAATGATGGAACAAAGATTTGACACTAAGTATGCAGAGGCCGGCACTGCCGTAAATCTTCTAATGCAGGGACTTCAGAAGAATACAACTAATCTAGTAGTGGTAAACCAAAATGCACATGTTGTGGCCAACAACATCAAGCTATTCGATGCCAGCATGGTGACACTCAACGCAAATCAGACATCCCTGCTGAACGAGTTCACTAAGACTGTTAAGCATATAGATGAGTCACTGTATACCTATGCAAACTCCATTGCCCTAAAAGCCAAAAAGGGAGAGAATGAATATAACGCTAAGATGGCAGGGCTAGAACAGATTATGGTTGACAACTTCAAGAAGTCAAATAAGTATGTTTTTGATAGCTGTCACTGGCTAGTTCAGCAAGCATCCGATATACAAATTCCAATTCCGGTTCCTCCTCCTGATGAGATTACTACTGTTGCTGGTGAGGGTCTAGGTGTTGAGGAGATTCCCCTCAGTGAAGTCGATGCTAAAAGGGCTGCTAGGGCCACTGCCAAAGCTACTCTCAGGGCCATGTTTGAGCAGGAAGCCATAGCGAAAGGAAAAAAGAAAACTCCAAGAAGGGACGTCCAAAGAGACTCCAACTGAGAAGAAAGTAAGATTGAAGGAGAGTGAAGTGCAAAATGAACGATGGAGCCCTACATCGAGGAGCATCATATTGGACACATTCACATTACAACAGCAGGGAAAACTGGATAGAAATGAAGTATACAATCAGTATGAGTGGGAGATGCACAAGGCGTATGAGGCGAAAAGAAGCATATTCTTCAAGTCTAACACTGTGCAACACAAAGCTCCTCCACCCAGATACTACCCGAAGCCAAAGGAGTTCTTTGAAAGACAAAGCAAGAAGTTCCAGGCTGAAAAACTAAAGGATGCTCAGGCAAAGGAATAGTTTTTCTTTCTATATACGTCTTTCTATATGCGTGTATATCATTTCTTGTACTTAAATGAACAATCTTTGGATATATATATATATATATATATATATATATATATATGATCACATGCTGATTCATCTGTTGTTCTGAATGCGTGAAATTTTATTATTTTGAATTCTTGTCTCTCTTATTTTGTTATGTATATTACTCGGGTTGGTGTAATTCATCTTAGCTAGTAGGATTTTGGCTTCTTCAAATACGGAGAGATTGTTGGGTATTGTATCCACAATTACCTGGATTTGAAGAAACCTCCGGTCAAGCTAAGATGAATTCACAATGTATTTGACGATATTTCTTCAAGATTGTGCTTGCAGCTATTCCGTGCTAAGTACACACCAATGTCAGGGTGTAGTGGGTTAATATACACGGGTCTGCGCAACGTAATCCCTCGTTGAGCAGATCAGTGTGTTGACTCATGTGTGCTCTCTCTATTGGAGTGTACTTATTTTCAAGTATAGGGTTGAGATAGATCAAGAGAAGAAAAGGAGCAAGGATGGGTCAAAGACCAAGTCATGGGAAGAAAGAAGAAAAATCTTCTAAGGAAAATTCGACGGGAATCACTAAGTGATTCTCGCCAATTCGACGGGAATAACTAGTGATTCTCGTCGAATCGTCGAGAATCACTTGCCGATTCCCACCGACTGCATCCGGCTGACAGTTCGCCTTAAAGAATTCTGCTAAGTCAGAATCGACGAGAATCATTAACTGATTCTCGCCGAATCGTTGAGAATGACTTTGCATTCTCGCCGATTCGTCGAGAATGGTCTTGATTCTCGCCGATTCTCTCCGGATGGCAAGCTTTTCAAACTGAAACTCTACCAAGGAAAATTCGACGAGAATCATGAGTGATTCCTGCCGACTTCGACGGGAATCACCAATGATTCCCGCTGAATTTGCCTTAGGAGATTTTTATCTGCTCACTTGACTGAACCAAGATAACAGGCGCTGATTAGACCGGGCTTAGGGTTTCTTCTTGTGGGGCCCACAACGGTCTTGTAGGGTTGATCTACAGTATAAATACCCACGTAATTTGAACTTAAAGAAACAGCGAAGAAAACGAGAAAGGATTATGACCGCCGAGCGTGACCTAGCCGATCGCGGACTTCCTCCCGTCATCGTCGCCGCTCGCAAGCCGTCGCCGCTCGCAAAGTAGTCACCTCTGCAGATCGCTGATCTTGAGTGATATCTCGCCGACAGAACTGAGGCTAAGTAGTGTGTCTCACGCTTCTCTCTCGAGATCCCTTATCTCTTGATTTGTTGAACGAAGTTAGATTTTTTTTCCGAATCGATTGAGACGACCGATCCGATTGAGATTGTTGGTAGACCTTGCTTGACTCATCAAGAAGTTTGGATCTACAAAGCATCACCGCCGCAATCACTTGCCGCGGCCGATCTCGGGAAGATCCTCTCCAAGAGAGTGCTCCGGTCGTGGACTCTTCGTCTTCATCAAGAACGCATCAACGAACGAAGAGGGACATCGGGTTCTCCATACTTGAAGTTTGTATTTTTTATACATTCTAATTTTTGTGTTGTTGTAAAGGAATAGTGATTCCTCGTTGTAAGGGTTGGGTGCAACCCGTGGTGGAGGAGTAGTGACTCCTTCGGGTGGAAGGGTTTCTTCCATAGTGTGAGGATTGGATTTCAATCCGTTTGGTGAAGTGACCGAGTCGTCCCTGGTTGGGAGATAGGTCGAAGGGGGAGAGTGTACGTACCCAAATCGGGGAACCACTATAATTGCTTTTGTGCTTTTTTGTGTTGTGGTTGTTTTCTTGTGCAGGTTATTTTTTATTCCGCAAAAGACTGCAAATCACCTATTCCCCCCATAGGTGAAGTTAGTTGACACTAGATAACTTTTAGGAAGTTTTCATCTTCCGAGTGTAGATCCATTTGGATCGAGTTTGTAGGAACTTGGTTCCGAGGCATAGGATTATTTTCAATCCGAGATAGTGGAGTAGCCGAGTCTAGTGATTTGCTAGACCGGCTAGGTAAAGTGGACGTACCCAAGATTAGGGAACCACTATAAATCTTCTTTTCTTTCTGTGATTGCTTGATTACGTGTGCAAGTTCGTTAAAATTTTTATTCTGCAAATAGACGCACGATTCACCTATTCACCCCCCTCTAGGTGATTTAGGTTGACAACTTTACACTTTTAATTGGTATCAGAGGGAGGTTTATCATTAAAAGGTTAATACCTTTATCAATTTCCTCTCGAAAGTTGTCACTTGGATATTCAAGCAATAGACAAGGTCAAAGAGTTTTCCAATCTTCCCCTGTGCACAAAGAATAACTTTCCCATGTGGAAAAAGAGAATCAAATTTTTCATGGAAGCTGTGGACCCCCCGGATCTTCATGATTGTTGAAGAAGGTCCTTACGTTCCCATGACTACCTCCACTATAGATCCAACCAAGAAGGTTCCTAATAAATTGATGGATTTAGATAAGGACGAGATTGCACTTGTCTCTTTGGATAAGAAAGCTAAAAATATTATAGCAAGTGCAGTCGATTACTCGATGCTGCAGAATCTGATTCACTGCCAATCAGCTAAGGAGATGTGGCAGTCTCTAGTAACTCTGATGGAAGTTACTGAAGAAGTGAGGGATGATAGAAGATCCCTACTAAACCAGAAATATAAAGCCTTTAGGCAAGGGTCAAAGGAGACCATTGCAGATACTTTTGAGAATTTCTTCAAGATAGTAAATTGCCTAAGAGTGTATGGCCGAGTCTTCACTAATGGGGAGCTGAATGATAAGTTTCTGAGGTCTCTCACAAAGGAATGGGACAACAAAGTCTGTGCCATCCAAGAGTTTGGCATACTAGCAGAGACAGACCCATAAAATCTATTTGGCAAGCTGATGTCCTATGAACTGCATATCAATTCCAGAAAAGCTGAAGAAGAGAAAAGTCGCTTCTCCTCAAAAGGGAAGTCGGTTGCATTAAAGGCTGACAGTTCGAGGAAGTGCAAAGCTGTCTAACTAGCACCTGCTCAAGAAGTGAGTGAAGAAGAAAACTCTGAGCCAAGCACCCCGGGCTCAGAACTATCTAAAGGAGAGTTCTTGTTGCTCTCACGGCAGTTCAAGAAATGTTTGAACAAGAAGAAGCAGTGGAGAGGCAAGGATGCCTCATACAGAAGATCACGACATGACGGTAATCAGCGAAAGAAAAGCTCAAGTAGCCATGACAGGTATACCTCTAAACAGAACAAACAGATTTCTACTGACATTGTTTGCTACTGCTGTAACAAACCAGGTCACGTCATAGCTGAGTGCCCCCATAAGAAGAAGGAGGGTAGCAGAAGAGAGGAAAAAAAGTCCTCGTACCACAAGAAGAGGACAGAGAAGAGCCTGTTGGCTAAGAAGGGCAAGACTCTCAGTGACTCTGACTCATCTGAGTTGAGTGAAGAAGAGGAAGCCTACTTTGGGCTCATGGCTTAATCAGATGACGAACAAGAGCCCAAGTTCACTAGGGAGGTAAAATATCACACTCCTCTCTCTGAATCTGAAAGTTCTGAGTATGATCATGAGGACAGCTCTTCTGACGATGAGTCAAAACTTATGGCCCAGTATAAGGAGTTGATTATGACTTACGACAAATGTTGCCGAGTCGTGAAAATTCAGGTTAAAGAGATTAAGTCTCTAAAGGCTATTGAGAGAAGCTTGCGAGAAGAAGTCGCCAAGACTGACTCTCTTCAAGAGAACTTCAATCTTGTTATTGAAGAATACAATCAAGCTCTTAAGCACCTCGACCTTAAAGAGAAAATCATCAAAGAGTTGGAAGAACAACTCGAAGCTGAAAAGAAACTTATTGAAAGTTTCTCCAAGCCCAAGAATGTTCTTCCACTCATTGCTGAATTCTCAGCTAAGGCCCAAGGAGATGGACTAGTCCATATTGACGCTCCTAGTAAATCTTCTAGGAGAAACAAGGCTAAACAGAAGAATAAGGCCGCCAAGAAGGCCTTGGCCAAAGAAAAGGGGAAAGCCCCTCTAGATCAGACTGTCTTTAAGAAAGTTATCTTTCCAACAAATAAGTTTGATCTGGACTCGTCCTATGGTCACTTGACCAGGCCTACTTATGTAGAGCCAAAGTCTCGGTACCAAGGATGGACTCGTCCTCGAAACTTTGGTGAGAGTGTCTTTAAGGCACCTTATGAAGAAGTGATTCTTCAGGGCTATGGTCCTTATAATCATGGACACAACTTCAAGAAAGCACCTAAAGTAAAGCCCGTTGTGGAAAGTCCTCAAAAGGAGAATAAATCATGTGATTGCCATCACCATGAAGCTTCTTCCTCCAAAAATGCCACCCCTGCTAAACCATCACTTCAGAAGGTCAAGCAGGAGTACACAAGGCAAAGATACAACAGGTTCGACAGTTAATGCTGTGGAAAAATTGGTCATTTTTCCATCGATTGTTGGTTTAATACCAGGAAGGTTACTACTCCTCAAGTTGGCAACATGAGATTGACCACTCAGAATGCTAATCTTTGTAGGGGGAGCATTCTAACCCGACACCAAGGACCCAAACAAGTTTAGGTTCCTAAGTCAAAGTGATTATGATTGCAGGTATGTCCAAAGGCCACCAAAATGCCAATCTGGTACTTGGACAGTGGATGCTCTCAGCACATGACCGGGACAGTAAGACTACTCAAGAATTTCACTCCTGTCTGCAACAGACCAAAGGTCATCTTTGGAGGTTCAGATCGAGGAATAACTTGTAACGTCCCAATTCGCGCTAGGCCCCTTGATTGCGTATTTGAGTCTAGGGGGCTGTGGTGAGCCCAATGGGGGTGTGGGGGGAGCAGGTGCGAACGTACGGGAAATGAGGAAAACAAGGCAAAATGGCAATTCTGGCTGACACGGGTATGGACACGGCCGTGTCCATACCCGTGTGCCTCATAAAAATAGGCTTACCAGTCAGAGAGGTACACGGGTATTGGGACACGGGCGTGTCCCTAGCCGTGTGCCAAGGACACGGGTCGAGACACGGCCGTGTCTCTACCCGTGTGCCGCAACCCCGACCCGGCAGAAAGTGGTTCTGGGATGAACACGGCCTTGAACACGGCAGGCAACACGGCCGTGTCACATGCACACGGGTAGGAACACGGCCGTGTGCCTACCCGTGTCTGCGATGTATAAAAAGGAAAAAGTTGTGAAACCCTAGCATTCATTCTCCTTTCTTCTGCCCCGAAAATTCTGAGAGGGTTCTTGGCTGGAGGAGGAGGAAGAGCTTGCCGGAGCCATCCTTGGAGGAATCAAAACGCCGCCGCCGTCAAGGGAAAAACAATGCCGCCGCGAAGGAGTGCGAGGCTCATGGTCGTCCATGGTGGTACCGCTGGACTTGAGGTGAGCTTCCTCCCCTCTCCCTTGGTGCTAGATCTATAGCTATTTTAGGAGAGACATCGACTCCATAGAGTCTTGATGGTGAGGAGAAGAGTTCTTAGGTTAAGCCATGCCTAGGTTTTCTAGGCTTAGTCTTCCTCAACCTTCTCATCGTTCAAAGTGGAGATGAGAGGGATTCTCGTTGAGGGTTTGGCTTTGAAAGGAGAAATAAGGTTGGGTGTGATTTCTGGAGAAGTTTATGCGAGGTCGTTGCAAGGAAGTAGATGAACGGATGCCGTTCATCTCGCCTTAAGATGCGTGCAGAAATCTGATTTCTGCACGCAGCGACCTTCGTGGCCAATTTCGGAGGTGTTCTGGCCAGATCTGGGTGAACGACTCAACACGAAAGTTGTAGCCCTTGAAATTACCTTTCCAACGAGTGGTTGATCGTTTCCATGCGATACCTGTAGCCACGGGAAAGCTGGTTCGAGTCCGCTGCATTGGGAAAATTCCTGTACAGGAAACTGTTTCCTGTACGTGTTCGAGTTGAATTTCTGGTAGGTTGCGACCAGATCTGGGCGATCGACTCAACACGAAAGTCGTAGCCCTCGCGAATACCTTTCCAACGAGGGATTGTGCGTTGTGATCGGATTCCTGTAGCTCCGGGAATCCCAGTTTTAGTATTGGGCTATCCTATGTTAATGCACTTGTTAATTTATAATGTTAGCTCTCTTGCAATGATTGTGATTGGCTCATTTGATATCTTGCTCCCATATATCTATAATGTTGTTGTTACTATAATTTAGCATGGTTATTCATTTGGTTGTGTAATAAGGTATAACCATGTATTGGTAGAGAAATGGATTGGATGGGAAGGCTAGATATTAGGAGTTGAGATCGGTATAGGATATACGTATACAATTTGGTGTTGAATATATCTATTGTGCGTAGTGTTGAGGTGAAGTTATTGAATAGGTGGGCGTGAAAATGATGAACACTATGCGAGGAGTATTTTGTAACCGTAATCCGAGCCCAAGGGGTTATTAATAACCGATGCTTAGAGTTGAAGTCTCCCAACGGGTAGCATCGAGTGAGTTGTTTTGGGGCATGTAATGTGCGACGATTCATCGTGTCGCGATATTGAGATAATGACTGTGGCAGGTCTACGGGTTCGCCAGTCGTCACACCGATGGGAGCCAATGGGTAGACCTTGGGCGGTAGGGTTAGATACTTGGTGTCCATAAACCGAGATCTCCTCCGCGCCATGAGAACGGTTGGGCTTGCACCTCGTGCGCTTCCGAGGTTCCATCCGGTTCGAAATCAAATGCCAGGTTGGGCTGTGTTCTTGGTGCACATTTACCTAAGACCCCTTCTGAGCCGTAGTACGCATGTGAGCTCCGCTGTTGTGTTCTTAGCGTTGAGGCGTACGGGGGCCTAGGATAGGTAGTGTGATACCACCTAGTAGTGGAGACGCCCGCTCCACTGTCGCCGTCTGGCCACGACGGACGACGCCTGAGAGGTTAGCTACCTGCTCGAAAAGTGGGAACTTCAAGTCTGTGTCGACATAGCAACTTGTATGTGCGTGCGCATGAGTCGGTCATACCATAACATTCATATCATGTCATTCATTGCATACACAAGATCCTCATCGTATAAGTTTGTATGGGCACTCCTATACGATGAGTTACTTTATTGTTAAGCCGATCCTTAACTTATAAGTTTGTATGGGCACTCTTATAAGTTAAGTTACTATTCTGATTAATTATACCTGCTGTCATATACTATTGATATTTGTAGAACTGCTAGTTATGTAGCGTAGTTTATACTCCACTATTTTTACAGTCACCTGCTTGTTTACTTGCTTATATATAATCAAATTGTACCTTGTTCCTTTCTCCGCCCGGTGCCGAGGAGTCGCCGGGGGAGCGGATGTGAAGCCACTTAGTCTTATGACTAACGGTTGCTACGTCTTCCTTTTTAGGAGGAAACCCCGCAGGTAGAGCAGCTACGGACTATGCAGCAGGACAGCCAGGCCCGGATGATAGGACCTGAGGTGGTGGTGCCATCGGCACCGTCAGTGACAGTCGTGAGTGTTTTCATGTAGCCGTTTGGCAAAGCATTTCTAGACTCTTGTTCTTTTTGTACAAGCCTGTTGTGCTTGTTATCTTCCGCTACTTTTGGACTTTAACTTAGCTGTGAACTGAACTGCTTTTGCTTTTACTTTTCTGTTATGGTTGGGTTGGCATGTTTGTTGTGATATGGATTGTAGCCGGCGGAATAGGCGTCTTGTGGTAAAGGCTAACCCGTGTGTTAGTGCTACCGCAAGGCGGCTATTTCGGGCATAAGACTCCCCTCGTGCCGTGTATTGTGTTCCGGGAGGGGGGGGGGGTCTTACAAATGGTATCAGAGGGAGGTTTCGATCCTCCGACCTGTGGGTTATGGGCCCACCACGCTCCCGCTGCGCAGTCAGGTAACAATGGGCCACTCCCGTTCGATTGGTCGGTTTGGGGACAAACCGACTTAGCGGAAGCAGTGGTGTGCCCATATGTAATTCACACTAAGTTGTCCAACTTTGACATTAGTTTTAGCCAACCTGACCCTAGTTTGTACTTTGCGTATAGGTCCCAGCGCAGGTGGAGCCGGTTGGGGGCACTCCTACCCCTTCCGTTCCTTCACAATTCCAGCAGTCGGAACTGGGACAAACGCTGTCAGCCATATTGGATGCATTTAAAGCCCAGCAAGCTCCGGTGCAACAACAAGCGCCAAGCTCCAACTGGTTGAGCACCTTCCGTGCCCTGTCCCCTCCTGCCTATCTTGGGACAGAATCGCCGGTGCGCACCGAGGAATGGCTTGATACCGTGCAGGAATTGATGGCTGGCATAAGATGTCCGAACAACATGGCGGTGATATTGGTAGTGACGCTGCTAGAGCTGCACGCCAAAAGGTGGTGGAAGTCCCTCATGGGCTCCATCTTCCAAGGGCGGTTGTACACGGACATCAGTTGGAACGAGTTCACCGAGGCTTTTCTAGATCACTTCATCCCTTCTTCTGCTCGGGATGGACTTGAAGAAAAATTTCTGCAGCTGAAGTAGGGATCGAGTTCGGTAACGGAGTACCAGAGGGAGTTCCAACACCTCGCTAGGTTTGCCGATTCCTATGAGTTGGACGATAGAGGCTACGCGAAGCGCTTCTACAAAGGGTTGAGGGACCCCCTGAGGCAGGCCCTTTTGTTTATAGCCGATGGAAGCCTGGCAGAAATCATCGACATGGCAAAGAGACTGGAGGCGGACCACATGGGATGTGTCAAGAGACCCGCGGAAGGAGTAATTGAAGTCGGCCCTAGTAATAGAAGGCGGAATGATCATGGCAGAGGAAGGGGAAACCACAGAGGCGGTCGGTGGGTCAACCGGAACTATCGGGTGGAGTACCCAATTCCGCAACCACTAGCTTTACCTCCACCACCGCAGTAGCAATATTATCAACAACCTGGGGGCCGACGTGAGGTGATATGTTTTGAGTGCAACCAACCGGGGCATGTCCGACGAGTTTGCCCGCGATTGATCGGGGATGCTCCTATTGTTCCCCCTCCAGTAGCTCCACGGGGGCGAGGGCACATGCGTGGCCGAGGAAGAGGACCACCAGGAAGAAATCAAGGACGTGCACGGGAGCATGTATTCGCATTGGATATGACTCAGGAGAGAAATCCGCAGGAAGTCATCACCGGTACGTGCAAAAATTTATTAATATTATATGACTTGTTAGATTTATGATACAAATGATACGCGCTATTCTGAATAGTGATTACCCTTTTGGAACCTAGGCACTGTCGTGGTTAGCGGGAGACCCGCCTATACGTTATTTGACACGGGTGCGTCTCACTCGTTCATTTCGGAGGACTTCGTGAAGGACTTGGAGGGAGTGCAACACTTCACGGGCATTACTCAAAGGGTGCGCCTTCCGGACGGCTCTGAGATGACGTCGTCAGCAAGTTGCGATTTCGACACCCTTATTGGAGGAAAGTTCTTTGAAACTCCGGCTACAGTGTTAAGAATCCCGGAGTTCGATCTCATCTTGGGCATGAAGTGGTTGGACTGGCACCACGCCAGGATCAATTGTGCGGAGAAGCAAGTTATGTTGAGGCATGGAGACTCGGAAGTCATCTTCCAAGGTATTAAATTCGCACCCCGTAAACTATTATCTTCAATCCAAGTTATGAAATCTCATATGGAAGGGGACGAGGTCTATGTAATCTGCTTTGAGTTGAAGAAATTGACGTTAGAGGTCAAGGATGTGCGGGTGGTGCGAGAATTTCCCGAGGTATTTCCCGAGAAATTGCCGGTACTACCCCCGCATAGGGAAGTGGACTTCCAAATCAAGCTAATTCCGGGTGCCAAGCCCGTCTCGCGAGCTCCATACCGAATGGCTCCGAAGGAACTTGCAGAGTTTAGAGTCCAGCTTCAGGAATTGGTGGAAGCAGGGTTCGTTCGCCCAAGCTCGTCGCCTTGGGGAGCGCCCGTTTTGTTCGTCAAAAAGAAGGATGGCACCCTGCGGTTATGTATTGATTATCGAGAGTTGAACCGGTTAACGGTGCGGAACACCTATCCCCTACCGCGCATTGATGAGTTATTTGATCAATTGGTGGGATCGTATTGGTTCTCCAAGTTAGATCTGCGTTCGGGATATTATCAGCTGAGGATACAAGAAGATGACATTCAGAAGACGGCGTTCAGTTCGAGATATGGTTTGTATGAATTCACCGTGATGCCGTTTGGGCTCACAAACGCCCCTTCCGCCTTTATGAGCTTGATGAACAAGGTGTTCAGCCCTTATTTGGACATCTTTGTCATCGTGTTCATCGATGATATCTTAGTCTACTCCAAGACTGAAGCAGAATACGCCGAACATCTAACTTTGGTGCTGAGGAAACTAAAGGAGCACGCTTTGTTTGCCAAGTTCAGCAAATGCGAGTTTTGGCTTCAAGAGGTCGCGTTCTTGGGCCATGTGATTAGTGGGGCGGGGCTAGCAGTAGATCCGGCCAAGGTGCGGGCCGTGAAGGAGTGGTCGCCATTGAGGTCAGCGGCCGACATACGGAGCTTTCTTGGACTTGCCGGGTACTATCGCAAGTTCGTGAAAGGCTTCTCGAAGATCACCCTTCCCCTTACTACGCTGACCAAGAAGGGTGTGCCGTTTGAATGGACACCCCAGTGTGAAGCTGCATTCCAAGAGTTGAAGGACAGATTGACGACTGCACCCATCCTAGCTCTTCCATCTGGGAAGGAGGGCTTTCAAGTTTACACGGATGCGTCGTATCAAGGGATGGGAGCTGTGTTGATGCAGAATGGGCATGTGATCGCTTATGCTTCAAGACAGTTGAAGAAGCATGAAGCCAGCTACCCGGTGCATGATCTAGAGTTGGGAGCGGTGTTATTCGCCTTGAAGATGTGGAGGCATTATTTATACGGCGTCCACTGCGAGATCTACTCGGATCACAAAAACCTGAAGTACGTTCACACTCAAAAGGAGTTAAACTTGAGACAGCGGCGGTGGTTGGAGTTCTTGTGCGACTATGAATTCACCTTGAACTACCACCCCGGGAAGGTTAATTCCGTAGCTGATGCCTTGAGCCGAAAGGCACCGGGAACGAGCACGGAATCCCACTTGATGAGGATGGAGTTAATCCGAACACTGCAAGAGATGGAAATCACTTTGGTCTTTAAGAATCAACCGGAAGAGTATACAGAATATTTGGCCGCGATGAGTATAGTTTGCAACATACGAGACCGGATCTGGACGGAACAAAAGAAGGATGCGGCTTTAACCCTGGCTTTCAAGTCGATGGAGGATGGGACTACGGAAGAATACTCCCTAAAAGACGGCCTCGTCCATTTTCGTGGCCGGCTTTACATCCCCGAAGGCGACAACATTCGGGAGGATATTCTAAAGGAGGCCCATTGCTCCAAGTACTCGGTGCACCCGGGGATCGCGAAGATGTACGCCGATTTGAGAAAGACAATGTGCTGGCCGGGCATGAAGAGGGATGTCAAGTACTTTGTTACTCATTGTGTGGCCTGTCAAATGGTGAAGGCGGAGTGCAGAAGCCCCGGTGGAATGCTACAGTCGTTGCCCATCCCCGAATGGAAATTTGAGGACATCTCCATGGACTTCGTCCACGGGTTACCTCGCTCGCGCTCGGGGAATGATTCTGTGTGGGTGATAGTTGACCGGTTGACCAAGGTAGCCCGATTTATCCCAATGAAGAAGGAGGCGCAGGTGGGCGTCCTAGTGCGTCTCTTTGTGGAGCAATTTGTGCGGTACCATGGCGTGCCGAAGACGGTCGTCTCCGATCGGGATGGTCGGTTTACTTCAAGAGAATGGAGGGCTGTACAGGCTTATTTGGGCTCGCGCCTCACCTTTAGCACGGCCTTTCACCCTCAAACGGACGGGCAATCTGAACGAACCATCCGAACATTGGAGGACCTTCTGCGGTTGTGTGTGCTAGATAAAGGAGAACCATGGGAGAGACTCTTACCTCTCGTGGAGTTCTCTTATAATAACAGTCATCAAGCCAGTATTGGAATGGCACCTCATGAAGCTTTGTATGGAAGGAGGTGTAGAACACCCTTGTCCTGGGTGCAAGACGAAGATCCGAAGACATTGGGAAATGAGTATATTGATGACACGGACGCGGTGGTTAGGTTGATCCGAGATCGAATGCTAGAGGCTCAAAGCCGACAGGCGAAATATTACAACGCAAGGCACCGTATGGTGGAGTTTCAAGTGGGTGATAAGGTGTTCCTGAAGATTCGACCGATGCACGGAGTGTCGCGGGTACGTGGAGTCAAGAAGCTCAGCCCAAGGTATGTCGGGCCCTATGTCGTAGTGGAAAGGATTGGCCCTTTGGCCTATCGATTGGAGTTACCACCGGAGCTGGAGAACCTTCACGACGTGTTCCATGTATCGTCGCTTCGGAAGGCTTTGTTGCGGCCTGAACAATATATCCCCACGGCGGATGGTGCCGTGGCGTCTGATAGGTCTGTGCGACTGGAGCCGGTGCGGATAGTTGATAACGAGACGAGAACCTTGCGCCGCAAAAGTGTTCCCTTGGTGAAAGTGCTATGGTCTAATCATGGGAAGGAGGAGTTCACATGGGAGCCAAAGGAGTTAATGCAAGGGCGCTACCCGGAGTTGTTTACTCCAGGTAAGAATTTTATTTGAAAGCATAGTTCCCTTTTATGTGTTTCACTCCCATAGCCTTACGCTGATTTCGGGGACGAAATCTTTTATTTTGTTTATAGGATTTGTAACGTCCCAATTCGCGCTAGGCCCCTTGATTGCGTATTTGAGTCTAGGGGGCTGTGGTGAGCCCAATGGGGGTGTGGGGGGAGCAGGTGCGAACGTACGGGAAATGAGGAAAACAAGGCAAAATGGCAATTCTGGCTGACACGGGTATGGACACGGCCGTGTCCATACCCGTGTGCCTCATAAAAATAGGCTTACCAGTCAGAGAGGTACACGGGTATTGGGACACGGGCGTGTCCCTAGCCGTGTGCCAAGGACACGGGTCGAGACACGGCCGTGTCTCTACCCGTGTGCCGCAACCCCGACCCGGCAGAAAGTGGTTCTGGGATGAACACGGCCTTGAACACGGCAGGCAACACGGCCGTGTCACATGCACACGGGTAGGAACACGGCCGTGTGCCTACCCGTGTCTGCGATGTATAAAAAGGAAAAAGTTGTGAAACCCTAGCATTCATTCTCCTTTCTTCTGCCCCGAAAATTCTGAGAGGGTTCTTGGCTGGAGGAGGAGGAAGAGCTTGCCGGAGCCATCCTTGGAGGAATCAAAACGCCGCCGCCGTCAAGGGAAAAACAATGCCGCCGCGAAGGAGTGCGAGGCTCATGGCCGGCCATGGTGGTACCGCTGGACTTGAGGTGAGCTTCCTCCCCTCTCCCTTGGTGCTAGATCTATAGCTATTTTAGGAGAGACATCGACTCCATAGAGTCTTGATGGTGAGGAGGAGAGTTCTTAGGTTAAGCCATGCCTAGGTTTTCTAGGCTTAGTCTTCCTCAACCTTCTCATCGTTCAAAGTGGAGATGAGAGGGATTCTCGTTGAGGGTTTGGCTTTGAAAGGAGAAATAAGGTTGGGTGTGATTTCTGGAGAAGTTTATGCGAGGTCGTTGCAAGGAAGAAGATGAACGGATGCCGTTCATCTCGCCTTAAGATGCGTGCAGAAATCTGATTTCTGCACGCAGCGACCTTCGTGGCCAATTTCGGAGGTGTTCTGGCCAGATCTGGGTGAACGACTCAACACGAAAGTTGTAGCCCTTGAAATTACCTTTCCAACGAGTGGTTGCTCGTTTCCATGCGATACCTGTAGCCACGGAAAAGCTGGTTCGAGTCCGCTGCGTTGGGAAAATTCCTGTACAGGAAACTGTTTCCTGTACGTGTTCGAGTTGAATTTCTGATAGGTTGCGACCAGATCTGGGCGATCGACTCAACACGAAAGTCGTATCCCTCGCGAATACCTTTCCAACGAGGGGTTGTGCGTTGTGATCGGATTCCTGTAGCTCCGGGAATCCCAGTTTTAGTATTGGGCTATCCTATGTTAATGCACTTGTTAATTTATAATGTTAGCTCTCTTGCAATGATTGTGATTGGCTCATTTGATATCTTGCTCCCATATATCTATAATGTTGTTGTTACTATAATTTAGCATGGTTATTCATTTGGTTGTGTAATAAGGTATAACCATGTATTGGTAGAGAAATGGATTGGATGGGAAGGCTAGATATTAGGAGTTGAGATCGGTATAGGATATACGTATACAATTTGGTGTTGAATATATCTATTGTGCGTAGTGTTGAGGTGAAGTTATTGAATAGGTGGGCGTGAAAATGATGAACACTATGCGAGGAGTATTTTGTAACCGTAATCCGAGCCCAAGGGGTTATTAATAACCGATGCTTAGAGTTGAAGTCTCCCTACGGGTAGCATCGAGTGAGTTGTTTTGGGGCATGTAATGTGCGACGATTCATCGTGTCGCGATATTGAGATAATGACTGTGGCAGGTCTACGGGTTTGCCAGTCGTCACACCGATGGGAGCCAATGGGTAGACCTTGGGCGGTAGGGTTAGATACTTGGTGTCCATAAACCGAGATCTCCTCCGCGCCATGAGAACGGTTGGGCTTGCACCTCGTGCGCTTCCGAGGTTCCATCCGGTTCGAAATCAAAGGCCAGGTTGGGCTGTGTTCTTGGTGCACATTTACCCAAGACCCCTTCTGAGCCGTAGTACGCATGTGAGCTCCGCTGTTGTGTTCTTAGCGTTGAGGCGTACGGGGGCCTAGGATAGGTAGTGTGATACCACCTAGTAGTGGAGACGCCCGCTCCACTGTCGCCGTCTGGCCACGACGGACGACGCCTGAGAGGTTAGCTACCTGCTCGAAAAGTGGGAACTTCAAGTCTGTGTCGACATAGCAACTTGTATGTGCGTGCGCATGAGTCGGTCATACCATAACATTCATATCATGTCATTCATTGCATACACAAGATCCTCATCGTATAAGTTTGTATGGGCACTCCTATACGATGAGTTACTTTATTGTTAAGCCGATCCTTAACTTATAAGTTTGTATGGGCACTCTTATAAGTTAAGTTACTATTCTGATTAATTATACCTGCTGTCATATACTCTTGATATTTGTAGAACTGCTAGTTGTGTAGCGTAGTTTATACTCCACTATTTTTACAGTCACCTGCTTGTTTACTTGCTTATATATAATCATATTGTACCTTGTTCCTTTCTCCGCCCGGTGCCGAGGAGTCGCCGGGGGAGCGGATGTGAAGCCACTTAGTCTTATGACTAACGGTTGCTACGTCTTCCTTTTTAGGAGGAAACCCCGCAGGTAGAGCAGCTACGGACTATGCAGCAGGACAGCCAGGCCCGGATGATAGGACCTGAGGTGGTGGTGCCATCGGCACCGTCAGTGACAGTCGTGAGTGTTTTCATGTAGCCGTTTGGCAAAGCATTTCTAGACTCTTGTTCTTTTTGTACAAGCCTGTTGTGCTTGTTATCTTCCGCTACTTTTGGACTTTAACTTAGCTGTGAACTGAACTGCTTTTGCTTTTACTTTTCTGTTATAGTTGGGTTGGCATGTTTGTTGTGATATGGATTGTAGCCGGCGGAATAGGCGTCTTATGGTAAAGGCTAACCCGTGTGTTAGTGCTACCGCAAGGCGGCTATTTCGGGCATAAGACTCCCCTCGTGCCGTGTGTTGTGTTCCGGGAGGGGGGGGTCTTACATAACTAAAGGCTACGGTATGATCACTAACGGTAGCGTATCCTTTTCGGATGTAGCTTATGTGGAGGGATTGGAACACAATCTCATAAGCATAAGTCAACTGTGCAACAAAGGATACATAGTTGAATTCCACGCTTACAAGTGCTTGATAAAGTCTGTTGACAATATGGAAACAATTCTATCAAGCACTCGAAGCAGGAATATATTTTGCTTAAATTTCATTTGTATAGATTCTTCTACACCAGTGTGTCTTTTGGAAAAAGATAGCGCGTCTCTTGGTGACCAATGGCACAAGAGGCTAGCACATATTAATTTTAAAACTATTAATAAATTATTCTCCCATAACTTAGTACGTGATGCCCCAAATGTCAAGTACATCAAAGAGAGACCTTATCATGCATGCGTAAAAGGCAAGCAAACAAGGGCTACCTTTAAAAGCATTATAGGCAAAAACTCTAATAGGTGTTTACACCTACTTCATATGGACTTGTTCGGTCCACTGCAAATTAGAAGTTTAGGAGGTAAGGATTATACATTGGTTATTGTTGATGACTACTCGCGCTTTGCGTGGGTGTTCTTTCTAAAACACAAGTCAGAAACCTTCGATGTCTTTACAATTTTTGTCAGGCAGATCCAGAATGAACACAACAGCTCCATAATCAAAATCAGAAGCAACAATGGAACTGAGTTCAAATCTGGGGCCATGACAGAATTTTGTGAAAGCCTAGGTATCTTTCATAAGTTTTTCTCTCCTCGCACTCCACAGCAAAATGGATTAGCTGAGAGAAGGAATATATTACTCATAGAGGCCTGCAGGACCATGTTGAGTGATGTTTCACTACCGAAATACTTCTGGGCTGAGGCGGTCAACACTGCATGCCACGTGCAAAATCGAGCCCTCATAAATAAGAATCATGATAAGACACCTTATGAACTTCTAAAAGGCAGGAAACCGACTGTCTCATATTTTAGAATTTTTGGCTGCAAATGCTTCCTGCTTAATAATGGTAAGTATCATACTACCAAGTTTAGTGAGAAAAGTTTTGAAGGTACTTTTGTAGGGTATAGTAGCCATAGTAAGGCATATAGGATCTTCAATAGAAAAACTCTGGTTGTTGAAGAATCAATACATATTGTATTTGATGAGATGAGCTTACTGCAAGGCGAATCGTCTAGTGTGCTTGTTGAAGCTACAGGTACAAGGCTTAAAGAGATCAGCTTGGAGGAACCGATAGAAGGTAAAAAATGAAAAATTTATCAAGATTACCTCTCCGACCCCTATTGGTGAGGTAGAAGATCAAAATGAAAATGTTTCCCAAATTGATGAAGTAACTCCAATGGCTGAAGAAGTCCCAGATGCCAGAAATCTAGAGCTCAGACATTTAAAGGATCACCCAATGGACCAAATCATAGGAGATCCCCGGGATGGTGTCAGAACTCGTCGAGGTACAATTAACGAGAATCTATATTTAAGTTTTCTCTCGCAGGTTGAACCAAATAGGTTTGAGGAAGCAAACTTAGACGCATCGTGGATTTTGGCCATGGAAGAAGAACTAAATCAGTTCAAGTGCTGCAAAGTTTGGACTCTTATTCCAAGACCCAAAGGTAAGAATGTCATTGGAAATAAGTGGGTCTATAGGAACAAGATGGACGAGGATGGGACTATCATAATGAACAAGGCCATACTCATCGCCAAAGGATATCGTCAAGAAGAAGGGATCGACTTTGACCAGACATACGCTCCAGTAGCAAGGCTGGAGGCCATCAGACTGCTCCTGGCTTATGCTGCACTAAAGGGCTTCACAGTCTACCAAATAGACGTGAAGTCAGCCTTCCTGAATGGTGCCATAAAGGAAGAGGTGTATGCGGAACAGCCCCGGGTTTTGTTGATCCTAACTTTCGTGAATATGTTTATTTGTTATCGAAAGCGCTGTACGGTTTAAAACAAGCTCTTCGAGCTTGGTACGAAATGCTCTCTAGCTTTCTCCTCGAGAACAAATTCACAAGGGGAAAGATAGAAGAGACATTATTTCTTAGGGAAATTAAAGGCAAGATTTTACTGGTGCAAATCTATGTCAACGACATTATATTTTGTTCTACAGACGACAACCTCTACAAAAAGTTTTCTAAACTTATGCAAGGGAAGTTTGAAATGAGTAGTATGTGAGAGCTGAAGTATTTCTTAGGACTTCAGGTGAAATAATCTGAAGATGGAATTTTCATCTCTCAGACTAAGTTCACCAAGGAGTTGATTAAGAAATTCGGAATGGAGAGTGCAACCTCTATGAGGACTCCAATGGCCTCAGCTATGTTTCTGGACAAGGATGAGAAAGAGAAACCTTTTGATGAAACCAAGTATAGAAGCATAGTTGGATCCTTGCTCTACCTTACTGCTAGTAAACCAGACATAATGTTCTCTACATGTGTCTGTGCTAGATTCCAAGTGAACTGTAAGAAATCTCACTATGTTGCTGCAAAGTGGATTTTGAGATACCTTAAAGGTACACCGAATCTTGGCTTATGGTACCCAAGAAGTAATGACAGCGAACTAATTGGTTTTTCAGATGTAGATTTTGCAGGTAGCAAAGATGACAAGAAAAGCACTTCCGGGATGTGTCAGTTCCTGGGAAGAAGGCTTACATCATGGAGCAGCAAAAAGCAAAATTGTGTCGCAATGTCAACGGACGAGTCAGAATACATTTCTGCCGGCAGTTGTTGTACACAGTTGCTATGGCTAAAGAACCAGCTAGAAGATTACAATATGAAGGTCAAAGACATTCCATTGTTCTGCGACTCATCCAGCGCGATCGCAATTGCAAATAACCCAGTCTCGCACAGCCGGACAAAGCACATCGAGCTCAGATATCATTTCATCCGGGAGTATGTGGAGCAAAGGGATATGGATCTGCAGTACGTGCCAATAGATCAGCAAGTTGCAGATATTTTCACAAAGCCGTTGGACGAGACCAAGTTCAATTTCTTCAAAATTGAACTTGGGCTGCTGAACAAAGAAGAATAGACCAAAGTGGATCAGTTCAAGACTCAAGAATCTAGGACTCTTCAAAAAGGTAAGAAATTTCTCAAGAGGAAGCTAGTTCTCGAAAACTTACTCAACTTCTCGAGAACAAAAGTCTGTCTCTCGAGAAGTCCCTTAAGTTCTCGAGAACTAATAACTCTAGCTCTCGAGAAGTACTATGAAATCTCTCGAGAACTTATTTCCTTACTTATCGAGAACTATACGACACTTCTCGAGAACTAACCCTTCCTCTTGAGAAATGCCCATCCTTTTTCGATTTCTGATTAATTTCTTCTATTTCGAAAACCCGCTTGATTTCATTCCTAACCCTAGATTAATTAGACACTTAATTGACATTACTAGGATTATATATATATAATACTTTAGAAATCCCAAATCAACCGCCACTTCAAACAGTCTTCTCGAAAACTCTTCGTCTTCCGCCGACAGAAAGCTTCGTCGCAGCCGTTGTCTTGCGCTCCGTCCGTCGCCGCCGTCAGCATCCATGGCGTTGAGTTAAAAAAAGGAGTCGGCAGTGAACTCGTCGTTGCAGGGATTACAGACATTTCTGATGACTTCAAGAACTTGCTCCTTCTCCTGGAAGCAGCTGGTCTGATGTTCGTTCTCTCAGAACCCTGCAAGATTTCATTTCCAGATGTAGAGGAATTCTTCAGGAATGCCAAGGTGAGGAGAAATGGTACAGTTTTGAAAACTAAAGTCAGGGGGATCAAAATCAAGTTGGACAAAACCAGAGTTTCAAAGCTCCTAAAGCTGCCCGTTATGGATGAAGTGGATGACCTAACACTTGAAGATTATGATAGAACTTACTCTTTTTGTGGAGTTTCTGTGAATTTCATCTCTTTAAGGAGAAATATCTTCAATGATGTAGGAAAACTTCTGGTAGATTTAATTGGAAAGATCTTGTGGTGCAGAACACGGTCCATTAGTTTCATAACCAATGACCTATTTGGTGTTATGACAGCTATTATCTGCAGAAAGAAATTTCAATATGGAATGATGGTATTTGAATTGATCAGGGATAGTATTCAGGCTCCCAAGTTTGTAAGGATAATTTCCCTGTTGTTTAGTGAGATTGACCCAGTCACCTTCAAAACCTATAAAGGTACTCAGATCCATCACCTGAAAAATATTTCATTTGCCTCCATCCAAAGATGGGAACTCAAGTTGAAGAATTCCAAGCAGTTAGCTAAATAACTTGTAGCTTCTGCCTCTAAGGTCAGGTCCCCATCTCCCTCCTCTCATCATATTGCTGAACTATCTGGTGCAGCAACTAAGGGGGAGCCTGCAGCCTCTGTTCCTGTTGTCAGACCTACTCCTTCCTCTCTAACCAGGTCCCTAGTGGAAATTGCTCCAGATAATACTTTCTCAGATATTCAAGTACAGGAAACCCTCCAAAACACAACTGAAGCCAGTAACAGAATGGTTGAAGAACTCACTTCAGATGAACCTCTTCCTCCTCTTTTCAAGGAGACTGCTGAAGAACCCTCAAAGGATTCCTCATCAGTTCCATCCTCACCCCAAGCTACTCCACCTCCTTCTCCCTCTCCAAGGAAAGAATCTACTCCACCAGAGACCATTCCTCTCTCTGAAGAGGATGAGCCAGAACCTGAAGAGGTGGAAGCCCCTCTCAAAAACCTTGACTTCTCCCTCCCAAGATTTGTTGATGAGGAGGCTGATAAAGTATCTCACACTGTAAGAGCCCAGAGCTCTGTGGTAATAGAAGAAATTCCTCCATGGAAAGCACCTCCTCCACCTCAGATTGCTACACCTAGTGTCCCTCCTACTGCCATTATTTCTGCCACTCCTGCCGCTGCTGCTGCAACTGTAAGTTCAGATATTCTATCTAAGATTGAAGGTATGCTGGCTGCCCAAAGGTAATATTTTGATGAATCTCTCAAGTCAGACAAAGATCAGGTCACTGCTCTAGAAAAGGAAATGAGCAGAGGATTTACAGAGATCCAACACAACACAGATTCTCTTAAAGAGCTGTTGAGAATTGGTGGCAAAGCCATAAACCACACCATTACCAGTATTGGTCAGGTCATGGAATAGTCTGTCACACTGGCAAACAACCAAATTCAGTTGGAAAAGAAAGCTCAAGAACATGTAATGAAAATCTATGAGGAAGTAGAAACATTCAAAGAAGACACCAAAGAAAAGCTTTGTGTAGAAATATGAAAGGGGGAGAGTTTAGTGAAAGAACAAGTGGAAAAACTTACTGCAGATGCAAAATCTCTCTGGAATGAGAAATTGACTGAGATAAATAAGAATGTTTTAGATCAAATCCAATCAGTGAAATTCCACACTTATGACACTGCAGTCTGGATGCACAACCAAATATTCCCTGACTTTCAAGCTGATCCTAATATCATTCCTCATCACCTGAACCCCCTTGCTGAAGGTAAATCCAGCCAGATGCCTCAACCTCAAATGCCTACTTTTTATCCAAGGCCAGAAGACCAGGTATCTCCTCTTGCCTCCTATTCCCAGGTTTGGGATGATGATATTACTCAAGGTCTACCTGAACTTCATATCCCCAAGAAGAGAAAGTATGGAGAAGGTCCATTTGCAAGTAAATCTGTTCCCCAGTTAGATGCAGAGAAAAGGAAAGCACAGGAGTTTGCTGAAGTTTGGAGCCCCACTTCTAAAATCTTAATTCTTGATACTCTAAAATTAGTGATGGACTTTAATGAGAACAGGAATCTCCACTACAGCTCCTCTGAGTGGGAATTATATGAGAAGTCCATGACCAAGAGAAGAATATATGATAGAGAGTTTGGCAGGAATAATCCAAAAGCTTCTCCAAAGCCTCCTAGGTACTATCCTAAGCCCTTCAGCTATCAGAGGAGACAGCAGGAGAAGTAGGAAAGACAGCATCAAAGCAAAGAATGAACTCTTATTGATATGTTTTTGAGAATTTGGATGAAATGGTTGTTGATTAGAAATCTAAAACATTATATATATACAATTCTTAGTTTTGCCTAATTGTGTGTTCAATTAATCTCTTATTATATTTAGATTAAATTATTCATTTCCAGTTCTTTCTTAATCGTCATAATTCACCTTAGTGTAGAGGGTTCTGAATTCTACAAATAGGGGGAGATTGTTGGGTATTGCATCCACAATAACCCAAATTTTCTTGAAATCACCCTTGAACTAAGATGAATTAAGTTGTATTTGATATCCTTGTTTAGCTGTGTGTTTGCAGATTACCATTGCTAAGTGTAGACCAATATCAGTCTACAGTGGGTCAGGAATACATGACCATACAGTGTAATCCCTCACTGTGTAACCCAAGGTGTTGACTAATGTGTAGCCTCTCAATTGGGATACACTTTATGTTCAAACTTTGGGAGCATGGGATGAAGACAGGTTCAAGAATTTTTCTAAGTCAGAGTTCTCGATAAGTCTGATGTAGTTCTCAAAAAGTCTTCTTTGTTCTCGAGAAGTCTCGGCCAGTTCTCGAGAAGTCTCAATTATAGTTCTCGAGAAGTCCAACTTATTCTTCAGAAGCTTGGCTTAAGTTCTCGAGAACTTCCAGCCCTATTTCTCGAATAGTCAAAAGTTGCCTCAAAAATCTCTCTTAAGTGTTAATTCTCGAGAAGTCTCCATAGTTCTCGAGAAGTCAGTTAGTTCTCGAGAACTCAGCCTTTTGTTCTCGAGAAGTCCAGACATCTTCTAAGTAGTATAGTTCTCGAGAAGTCCTGATAGCTCTCGCGAACTCAGTTTCTAGTTCTCGAGAACTAAAGTTACTTCTCAACAACTGAAAGTCAAATTTTTCAGAAAATTATTTTAAGTCCAGATCGGCCGAAATTTTCAAATGACTTGACGTGATTGGTCCACGTGTCGTCATTAATGTCTTTTCTAGCCGTTAAGGGTAATCCTATATAAAGTCTTCTCGTTACGACAAAACCCTAACAATTACAAAGAGCGGAATTCCGTACATTCTAAATTTCTTGATCGACCTTCTCTCTCCAAGAAGAACAATATTCTAAAGCCACCGCCGCCGCCCAACGTGAGATCGATCTTTCTACTTTCGATCAAGAAAGACCTGTTGTTCAAGGAATCTTCATCCTCTCCTTGATCGAGTAGGTCCTAAGTCTTCTCAGGTCAGATCTACAGAGGTTCTTCTTCTACAAATTCTGAAAAAGCCGCAAAGTTAAGAAGAAGACCTAGAGTTCAATATTTCCAGATCTGAGAGAAATTTTTGTTTGTATTTTCAAACCTCTTTGTAAATCTTGTAGGAGATTATTCTCCGAGTGTAGGAGCGTTGTTCTCTGAGTTGTAGGAAGTTTTCATCTTCCAAGTGTAGATCCATTTGGATCGAGTTTATAGGAACTTGGTTCTGAGGCGTAGGATTATTTTCAATCCGAGATAGTGGAGTAGCCGAGTCTAGTGATTTGCTAGATCGGTGAGGTAAAGTGGACGTACCCAAGATTGGGGAACCACTATAAATCTTCTTGTCTTTCTGTGATTGCTTGATTACGTGTGCAAGTTCGTTAAAATTTTTATTCCGCAAATAGACGCACGATTCACCTATTCACCCTCCTCTAGGTGATTTAGGTTGACAACTTTACACTTTCAGGTATGATATCTAGTCAAGTAGTATATTCACTAGTGTAGTGTAATAGGGCTAGGATCACGAGAAATTGAAAGTGTCTAGAGTCTACCTAAATCACCTAGAGGAGGGTGAATAAGTGATGTTTGTGTCTTTTCGCGGAATAAAAATTGCTTAAAAATTAAACACACAAACATAGAGATTTACAGTGGTTCCCCGAGTTGGGTACGTCCACTCTCCCGTCTCGCCCATCTACCACGAAGGGCTAGATTTGGCTACATCACCAAACTCAGATTTCAACAATCTTACACCTCGGAGCAGCAAATTCAACTCGGAGACGACGCTCCTACCACTCGATCGATAACCGGATCTATGACTCGATCCATAAACAGATCTACCACTCGATCCACAAATGGATCTACCACTCGGAGAAAAATCTCCTACAAAAGTAAATGAATATAACACAATAATATTACAATCAAACTTAGACAAGATTTGCAATCTTTAATCCATCGTTATTCGAGAATAGTAGATCTTGAAATCGGTTGGAGAACACAGAATATGAAAATGTTGAAGATCTTGAATATTGACTTGAATCTTCAATCGACTCGATCTGGAGGAGTATAGATCTGTAGAAAGAGTAGTAATCTAGTCGTGTATGTCAAAGAAGATGAATCGTGCACTGTACGTCAACGGTCGATCGGAAAAATTGTGAAAGCACTGTATGTCGGTGACGGATCCGATCGATTTCTGGAACTGGAAAGTTTTCTACGTTTGAATTGAGAACAATATCACGATTAGATGGAAATGAAATATCCCCTAGGTATTTATAGAGATCTCCTTGCCAATGGTATCAAGAACCTTTCCAAAAACGAAACCTAGAAATCACTGTGCATGGTCAATCGAACCCGAACCAGAGTTTTGAAAAATTCAGAAAAATGACCTATGTCAAATTCATTGAGTATCTCCGAGTATCACTTGTATACTCACTGAATGATTTGTGTTATACGATGAATAAGACTTAGAAAAATCAGCTCAGGACGGAACAACACAACGCCAAGGCGGTGACCATACTCGACGAATTCGACGAGTATCAGTTGGTATACTAGACGAATTCGTCGAGTATCGGCTAGCTCACTTGACACACTTGACGCCTGGCCAAGTGATATACGACGAATGAGACATAGAAAAATCCAGAGAACTAGCGTCTAATGGACTCGACGAATTCGGCGTTTATCATCTAGTATATTCGACGAATTCGGCGAGCATCATTAGATACATTCGACAAATTCAACGAGTATACATGATGATACTTGGCGAATTTTACTTGGCGGATTTTCCAATTCTCAGAGAATTTTCCCTAAGTACAAATGATGAATTCGATAAGTGTTGAAGGGATATACGATGAATTCGACGAGTATCAACGAGTATACTCGATGAATTCGACTTGTATTCCTAACCATACTAGACGAATTTTACTTAGGTAAATTCCTGTCTTTCTTATTCCAAGCCTTGGTCCTTCCTTGCTCCTTCTCCTGTATTTGGGATAGAAGTACACCCCAATAGAGGGATTACATGTGAGTCAACACATTGTCCTACACAATGAAGGATTACATTGTATAGTCATGTGTTTACTGACTCACTGTAACCTCACATTGGTGTGTACTTAGCAATGTAAACCTCGAAGTACATAACTAAAATAGTAGCATCAAATACAGTCACAATTCATCTTAGCTTAACTGGACCCTTTTCCAAATCTGGGTTATTGTGGATGCAATACCCAATAATCTTTCCCTATTTAAAGAAGTAAGAACCCTATAAGCTAAGGTGAATTGTACATAACAAATAATGAAACATTAAGACTTGAAAAGATAAATGAAATTAAAAACAACACGCATTCCTAGTCAACATAGAAATATATATATATATATATATATCAATAGTGTTCATTGTTTGGGGGTGGGGATCCACAACACTCAAAATAAAGCACATAATATATGATTGCTAGTTCTGACTACTCTGCCTTTTCAATCTCTGTCTGTCAAAATATGCCCTTGGCTTTGGAAAGTACTTTGGAGGGGCTGGAGGCATAGGATCAACATTTTGGTTATTTCTGAAGTATATCCTTCTCTTTGTGCAAGCTAGCTTATACTTGTTCCACTCTTCTTGGTCGTTGTAGAGTTCACGTTTTCACAACCAAGATCGACCAAGGAGAAGGTGTCCAAGATAATCCCTCTAGAAATAGAAATCCACACCTCCTCCATATCTCTATTGGGCTCTGACCTGACAGCCGATGAGCCTTCCCCATATCTTTTTCTCTTGTGAACTGGAGCAGCTGGAATGTCTTCAACAAGTTGAACTTCTGGAGCCTCAACAACAGTAGCAGCAGCAACCCGTGTGTCTGCCTAATATTGACAGTAATCCTCGGTAGGATGAACCTCATCATGAGCAGGCACAACATGTATTTGAGATTCCTGGCCTGGCCTACCGAAGATCTCCTTGTGAAGCCACGATAAGTTGTCAAAGCTGTAATTATTACTCCTTCAAAGTTTGCTAACATCGCTTCCTCAAGCGCATTTACCTTTGCTACCACCTTAGCTGCCATGGTCTCCTCCCCCTTTCTGACATCTTCAGTCAAGGCATTTACATAAGCTTCCATGTTGGCGTCATAATGAGCCATCAAATTATTGTGAGCTTCAATCATGGTTTTGGCATTTGTATCAACATTGCACAGAACATGCAGATTGCTCTCTAATCCTTTCATAAAAAATTTACCCCTTTTTTGCCTTGAGTAAACCACAAGTCGAGCTTGGCATCTAGCTTGTCAAATCTGACCTTAACCTCTGCTAGGCCATTGTTCTGATCTCTTTCTGTTTCTTTCACCTTTTTCAGCACTCTCTGCATGGAGGAATCAAAATACACATTCTGCTTAGCAAGAATTGCTTCTATGCTCTGCAGAATTGTATAATCAGCAGTAGAACTTGGGATATTAGGAATAGGAGAGCTAGGCAGATCCTTACTAGAAGTCTCATTTATCAGAGATAAATGAGATTTAGAAGTTTAACCAAGGACTTCAGCAGCAGTTAGAACAGGATTCTTCTCCTCTGAATCTCCCTCCTCATCTGAAAGATCCACAACCTCCATTTTAGCAGCAGGAGGTGCATCTTGCATCTTGCCTATCCTTTTCTCAAGGTTGCACATGAGCCTAAAAACCTCAGTAGCAACTGATATTGAGGGCCTAATCACCTCCCTGTCAGAAGATGAAGCAGGAACAATTTCTAGGAGAGGGATAATTAGGTTCTCTACTAACAATAACTCAGAACCATCATTTACATTATCAGCAACTTTGGTCTCATTAGCAATCATCAGTAGCTCACCGGTATCTATCTCATAGTCATCCACATGCAAATCATCTTTAGCAGCATCTTCCTCTTCAACATCATTAGCAACAACCTCATCGTCAACCTCAGCAGGTTCTGACATAGCAAGGTCAGCTAGGACTGGAACTGGCACTGGAGCTAGAATAACTGTATCTAGAGCTTCTATCACTATGTCTGAAGGCACACTCAAGGGCACTATGCTAGTGGCCACTTGTGGTTCTACTGTCTCCCCCTCAATTCCTGCACTCAAGCTCTCGGGGATCTCATTAGGGTGTGGAGAAGTAATCTTGACATCAGGAGCATGTTCTACCTCCTCCACATCCAAATCTGGGGCTCCCCCTTGCCTAATGATCCTCCTATCCCACCTAAAAAATATGGATGAGTCTATTTTCTTCAAGTGATGGATGGACACACCTTTGGTCATATCAAACTTGTCACCATCCAGTTGATTCAGGTACAATATGATAATCCTCCCAAAGTTGGGAGTGCGGAGGTTGTCTTTGATTTTCTCAAACAACACAGCACCCCAATCCAATCTCTTCCGGTAGATGATCGCTACAAGAAGTTTGAACATCTCAGTAGAAAGGTTGTCATGGGAATCGGTTTTACCCAACAGAACTTTACCAATGATGTCTGATAGAAGCTTTCCTTCCTCGTTCATTCCTTTACGCTTTACAGCCTTTGTTCCTCGGGGCAGTCCACAGAACAATAATGCTCTCATAAAATCATTCTCATTGAGGTAATCAGCCTCTTCACAAACAGGGATCCGCGAGTACCTAGTGAGGAGTGAAGCTTTAACTCTGACTTTAGTCTGCTGAACTCTTCTTTTGATTACGATGTCCTTACGTCGCAGCTTGGCAGCTGAAAGAATTCAAAAACTTCCTTGTCAAGAACCTTGAAAGGGTGTTCTAAGACAAAGGAAAGTCCTGCAGTCTCCAACATGAGGATAATATTATGGAATTCATCAGAGGCAGAGGCAAACCCTGTTCAGACTAATTCTCCACCTCCCAATAAACCGCTAGTGCTTCGAGGAGACTTGAAATTCAGAGAATGAACTGGCAATCGCTGGACTTTACTGTTGATCGAAACAAATCTCTATCACTGTCTCTATCAGAGCTGCTGTAACACGATGTCAGGATTTCAAGCCATCGGGATTAGCTGGAAGGACTTAGCTTGAACCGTCGAGGTAGCTGAGGAAATCCGATGATTCTAGGAAAAGAAGTAACTGGAGCCTTGGATCAAGCCTTATAATGTCTCTTATCTATATATGCGATGACAATCGAGAGTGAATCCACCGAAGGAAGATGATGCAGTTGTCGCGGGATCCGAACAGTTGGGAGCGATTCGGCGATTTGTTCGGCGAGTGTTGTAGGTTTTTCCCGAAGTCTTTATATATATATATATATATATATATATATATACATATAAAATTTAAATTGACCTAGAAGGCGCCTACCTGATATATGTTGCGCTTGGGATCTAATATAGAAAAATATGAAATTTTTCCATAAGTGAAATTCAGCTAGTTTCGCCGGAACCGAGTCGGATTCAGCGAGTATCCCATGATATCCGATGAATCGGCGTGTGTTCTTTCCAATCTTCGACAAATTTCCCTTGGGGTATTTTTCAGCTTTGATGCATTTCCCGAGAGCTTCCTGTCTTCTTGGCCTTCTTCACGAATCCTTGTTCAACATACCTAGTTCTGTTTTGAAAAATGAGAACTTGACCTCGTCCAATGGCTTTGTGACAATGTTTGCAACCTGTTTATCCGTCGGGACATAATTGAGGCCTATGTACTTGTTCTCCACATTCTCCCGAATGAAGTGATATTGCACATTGAAGTGCTTTGTCTGGCTGTGAGAGACTGGATTATTCGTGATCGCTATTATTTTGGATGAATTGCAATACATTGGAATCTCTTTAAACTTCAAGTTGTAGTCTTCAAGTTGATTCCTGATCCATAGAAGTTGTCCGCAATAGCTACCCACAGAGATATACTCTAACTCGGCCATAGAAGTTGCCACACAATTTTGCTTCTTACTGCTCCATGAAATAAGTCGTCTTTCGAGGAATTGACACATCCCGGAAGTGTTTTTCCTGTCATCTTTTATTCCTGCAAAATCGGCATCTAAAAATCCAATTAGCTCAACATCATTATTTCTTGGGTACCATAATACAAGATTGGGTGTACCCTTAAGGTATCTTAATATTCGTTTTGCAGTGACGTAACGAGATTCCTTTGAGTTCACCTGAAATCTAACATAGACACATGTTGAAAATATTATATCTAGTCTACTGGTAGTAAGGTAGAGCAAGGATCCAATTATGCTTTTGTACTTGATTTCATCAAAAGGTTTCTCTTTTTCATCCTTGTCTAGAGACATAGTTGAACTCATTGAACTCCTCATAGAGGTTGCGTTCTCCATTCTGAATTTCTTAAGAAACTCCTTGGTGAATTTTGTTTAAGAGATGAAAATTTTTTCTTCAGATTGTTTCACCTGGAGTCCTAAGAAATACTTCACCTCTCCCATATTGATCATTTCAAACTTCCCTTGCATAAGTTTGGATAATTTCTTGCAGAGGTTGTCTTCCGTAGAGCCAAATATGATATCGTCGACATAGATTTGCACTAGTAGAATCTTGTTTTTTACTTCCCTAAGAAATAATGTCTTGTCTATCTTTCCTCTTGTGAACTTGTTCTCAAGAAGAATGCTACACAACGTTTTATACCAAGCTTAGGGAGCTTGCTTTAAGCCCTAGAGCATTATTTAAAAAATAAACATATTTAGGGTGAGTTGAGTTTACAAAACCTGGGGGTTGTGCTATGTATACTTCCTCTTTCAGATTCCCGTTTAGGAATGCTGACTTCACGTCCATTTGGTAAACGGTGAAGCCTTTGAGGGCAACATACACAAGAAAAAACCTGATAGCCTCGAGCCTAGCCATTGGAGAAAAGGTCTGGTCGAAGTTGATCCCTTATTCTTGTATATATCCTTGAGCTACAAGCATGTCTTTATTCTTGATAATGACTCCATTTTCTTCTAGCTTGTTTCTGAAGATCCACTTAGTGTCGATCACATTCTGTCCCTTGGGTCTAGGTACCAACTCCCAGAATTTACAATGTTCAAACTGATTGAGCTCCTCTGGCATTGCCAAAATCCAAGAAGCATCCTTGTTTGCCTCTTCAATTTTTTTGGCTCAACCCGTGATAGAAAACTAAGATGCATAATCTCATTAGTTATACCTCTTCTGGTTCTAATACCGTCGCCTGGCTCTCCAATTATTTGATCAATTGGGTGATCTATTAGATGTTTGAACCCTAAATTTCTTGCTCTCCCACCAGCAGGCTCTGTAGCATTTGCTACATCCTCTAGAGGTTGAAGTAATTCTTCCTCAATGGGTTCTACATCCCCCAAGCCTGGATCGACGATATTGACCGAGCTTGGAGCTTCTTCCTTAACAGCTTCATCCAAGCTTAGTTCCTTGAACCTGGTACCTGCATCTGAACCAATAACACTAGACGAGCTGCTTTAGAGCAGGCTTGTCTCATCAAATACAACATTGATTGACTCTTCTACCACTAGAGTTTTCTTATTGAAAATCTTATATGTCTTACTATGGCAACTATAACCTACAAAAATACCTTCAAAATATTTTTCACTAAACTTCGTGCTGTAATACTTCCCATTATTAAGTACGAAGCATTTACTTCCAAAGATTCTAAAATATGACACAGTCAGTTTTCTACCCTCCAATAGCTCATAGGGGGTCTTATGATAGCTTTTGTTGATAAGTTCTCTGTTTTGCACGTGGCAAGCTGTGTTGACTGCTTCAGCCCAGAAGTACTCTAGAAGTGAAACGTCGTTCAATATAGTTGTACATGCTTCAATTAGGGTTCTATTCCTTCTCTCAGCAACTCTATTTTGTTGTGGAGTGCACGGGGAGGAAAACTCATGAAAGATACCTTGACTTCCACAAAATTTTTTCATGCCACCAGACTTAAATTCAGTTCCGTGGTCACTTCTAATTTTAACCACTGAGCAGTTAAATTCGTTCTGAATTTTTCAGACAAAATTTGTGAATGTGTCAAATGTGTCTGACTTGTGTTTCAGAAATAACACCCAGGTAAAACACGAGTAGTCATCAACAATTACTAGCATGTAGACCTTACCTCCTAAACTGTGAATAGGCATAGGACCGAATAAGTCCATATGAAGTAAGTAAAAAACTTCTTGAAGAATCTTTTCAGCGATGCCCTTGAAGGTATCCCTTGTCTGCTTACCCATTTGGCATGAGTGACACGGACTCTCTTTAAGGCACTTAATGTTGGGGGCATCACACACTAAGTTGTGAGAAAATAACATATTTAAGGTTTTGAAATTAATATGTGCCAATTTCTTGTGACATTAGTCACAAAGAGACGCACTATCTTTTGTAAGAAAACAGAATGGTGTAGAATTGTCTAAGGAAAGAAAATTTAAACAGAAAATATTTCTGCTCCGAGTGCCTGTTAAGACCGTCTCCAAATTTGTAGAGGACTTTATCAAGCACTTTTCCTTGCAGAACTCAACAATGTAGCATTTATCACATAGTTGACTTATGCTTATAAGATTATGGTGTAATCCTTCAACATAAGCCACGTCTATGAAAGAGACTACTCCATTGGAGATCATACCATAGCCTTTTGTAGTTCCTCGGTCTGACCCTCCAAAGATGAATTTTGGTCCATCTTTGACTGGGGTGAAATCAAGCAACAGGCTTCTTGTCCCGGTCATGTGCCGAGAGCATCCATGGTCCAAATACCAAATAAGAGTTTTCTTGGCCTTTGGACATTCCTGCAATCATAAATCATTTTACCTTAGGAACTCAAATGTATTTGGGTCCTTGATTCCTGGTCAGCTTAATACCACTAGGAACATTAACTCTGTGAGTGGCCGATCTCGCATGGTTAACTCGTGGAGTTACAAAGTTAGAAGGGTTAAACTAGCAATTTACGCCAAAATGACCAATTTTGCTGCATCACCAATAGTCAAACCTGTTGTACCTTCTCTTGTATTCATGTTTTACCTTTTGAACGTGCGGTCTAGCAGGGGCGACATACTTGGAAGTGGAAGCCTCCTGATTATAACATACACATGGCTTCTCCATCTCCTTTGCCTTAGGTACAAAAATTTTGGCTTTCGATGCCCTCTTATGGTAATGTACATGAACATAAGGACCATAACCCTTGAGTTCAATCTCTTCGTAAGGTGTGTAAGGTGTTTATTTAGGATAGAGAGTGACCTAAAGGGGTGGGGGTGGGGGGGGGGGGTGAATAGGTCTAATTTAAATCTTGGCTACTTTTAAATCAAAGAAATTTCTTAGTGTGTTTATTAACCCAACCATAGTTTTCAAGAACACAATTGATCTACTAAATACAACACATATCTAGTTTAACAAACACAACACAGATCACAACACAGTACACAATAGTTATATAGTGGTTCCCCAATTTATGGGTACATCCACTTTCTCCCTTCGCCTATCTGGCAATGACCAGATTCGGCAAAACTTCTTCTTACTTTTCCTTAGATCCTCAGATCTTATACCTCAGAGCCCAGCTGGCTCCTACAAATTAAACAAAGCAATATCCTACCTCAGATCCTTAAGATCTTACAACTCAGGTTCCTCTTCAATAACCCTACCTCAGAGTGATCCTCCACTCTTACTCCTTGGGCAAACCCTTGCCCTACAACCTCAAAATCTTACAATTCCTACAACTCAGAGAAATAGCCCCTTCTCCTACCTCAGGCTCACAACCCTACCTCAGCCTTTATAATTTAGGCTTACAACTCAGAGAAATCAAACTCCTACAACTCAGATCTACTAATAGATCTTAAAAAATTATTATAATAGAAAGAATTTGAGTTTTTGAGATGTCACCCAGGAAGAATGAGACTGGTGACTTCTTCTTAATCAGATCTTGATGTGAAATCTTCTCCCTTAATCTTGGCTATGAAGAAAAAGGTTCAACCCTTCTTAGCTTTTTCAAAGCTTCTTGAAGAAGAAGGTAGGATTGAACTTGGCTGAAGAAGATTGAAGTTGTTCCATGATCTGCCTCCTCTCCACCTTTATAATTCTATTGAATTATTCTGACAGACTTAGATGAGAAGAATAAGAATGATCGCTCTCTTTTGTATGTTGTGTTGGTCTCCTTATTTAGGCTTTGACAAGAGTGACCGGCTGCCCCCAGTTAATCTGCTGACATCTGAAAGTTCTGACGGTTGTCAGAACTTCAGGCTTCAAATTTTGGACTTATAAGAATTTCTGTCTGAGAGCTTCTGCATGAAGGTGTTGACACCAGTTCTGAGTGCTGACACTTTTGTACTTAAATTCTGTCGACACCAGTCCTGGGTGTCGACACTTCTCTTATAAAGATGTAGACAACAATCGAGTGTATTGACACTGCTACCTTCTTGTCTTAACACACCTTTTATCAAATGTGCCGACACTAGTTCTGAGTGTCGACACAGCTAGTTTCTTGACTAACGGTGTCGACCCAAGTGCTGGGTGTCGACACAGTTTGCTTTCAGTCTTGATATAACTTATGTAAAAATGTGTCAACACTAGTCCTGAGTGTCGACACAGCTTGCTTCCAGTCTCGACATAACTTGTGTAAAATGTGTCGACACTAGTCCTGAGTGTCGACACAGCTTGCTTCTAGTCTCGACATAACTTGTGTAAAATGTGTCGACACTAGTCCTGAGTGGCGGCACAGCTTGCTTCCAGTCTCAGCACTGCTTTTACAAAGGTTTTGACACTTGTCTAGTGTCTTGACACTTTGTGCTTAGTTTATTTTTTTTCTTCAACATAGAAACTGCACAAGTAAACTCAATATTTATCAAATACAAATTTGTGTATATCATTGAGGTGAAAGGACTTTTGCAAATCAGGTACATAATTCCCAATATACCCAACAATCTCCCTCTATTTGGAGAAGTCATAGCCCCAATTCAATGATATACACCATGATACCAAAATATGATGATAAAGATATATATTAAAAGTGCTGAACAAATATGTAAAGAACATAGGAATGAACACACAAATATAACTAAGTTCAACCAAACTTTTCATTCCAATTTGTTATCAGTTTACACCTTTCAGTTTGTTACATAGTTCTTAAAAAAACAAAATTACAAATGTTAAAAAAATATTTTAGGAAAGATCTGACTCTTTGATGATAATGTCTTTCCTGATTGTATCTTGGCTTTAACGTCAGGCTCTTTGTCATTGGCTATCTTTTTGCCTTTGTCATTTTTGGCTTTAGAGATATTTTCCTTCTTAAGCCTTTGCATTTCAAAATAGTGATAAGGCTTGGGGAAGTATTTGCTGGGCTCAACAGAATTGGTTGGGATCTTCCCTGCCTTCAAATCATTTCTGAATTTTTGAATGACCTCCTGCTGCTTTAAGTGTTTAGCCCACTCTTGCTCTGTATACCATTTTCCCCTATCAGCTGCATTAACATTGACTGCTTTTTATGCAGTGAGTATAGTTGATCTGGAAGTTGGGCTCCATTGTTCAAAGTCTAGCCTAGCTTCAGCATGTTCCCTGAACATTTTTTTGACATTTGAGATTCTTTTTCTTTTAACATAGCAGAATCAGTCATTTCAACCTCTTCACATACTATTTTCTAAAGTTGACCTGGAGGACTATAAATGGATTGGACAGCAATTTGGATGTCCTCAAAATGAGCTAGTTTGTACATGAATTGGATAGGATTTTGAATGGACTCAAAATGAGCTGGTTGGCAACCAGACTCAGCAGTTTGGTCTCCATAATATTATAGGGGAGGATGTCCAAGAGTGTCTCTGATGCTATTTGAAATCCAAGTAGCATGCTTAGAGCTAGCATTTATCATTACCTTATCCCATTTTATGACTTCTCTTGTATATTCTCCCCCTACACCTGATCACTAGTTCTAGGTGAGGTCCTTGGAGAATTCTCTTGTTCTCCACCATCATTTTTATCTGAGCTAGAACTATCTTGTACTTCAGAATTATTGGAAGAATCTTCTTCCTCAACTACTACTTTCTTCTTCTTCTCCTTCTTCTCAACTGCAGGTGTCTCCCTTGTCAAAACTCTGTCCCATCCTTCTAAAATCCTCAAGTCCATCCTCCTCATGTGGTTCATCTTTAATCCAAGCTTAAGATTAAGACTGTCAGGAATGACTTGCACTAGGTAGAGACTTATAATTCTTCTCATGGTGGGCTTCTTAATACTCTCTGTTATTCTGTCAAAAATAATCTTGCTCCAATTTGTCTTGACTTTGAATATAACTTTTGTCATCAGTTCAAACATTGAAGCAGAAATTCTGTTATGTGCTCCTGTTTTACAGAGCAGCACATTTCCTATTATTTCAGACAGGAATTTACCTTAGGTATTCATACCCTTCCTTTTTAAGGTACTTCCAATCCTAGTTGTTGGAGCCAATCCACACCACACTAATGCTTCAGCAGTCCTTGTGGTATCTATTTCATCTTCCTGATCGATTCTTAGTAATTGAAACACCTTGACCAATTTCCTGGTTGTGATTTTCACTTTTGCTCCATTTACCTTAGACTTGATCATTTCGGAGTTTGAATCTAGTTTAGCATTAGAGAAGAACTCTGAAACTTCTCGTTTCTAGATGTTTGTTGGTTCTGAGAGCAGATATTCTAGACCTGCTTCTTTAATTTGGTCAACAACATTCCTAATTTCTTCTTGCACTGAGTCAAATCCATGGCGCACGAGTTCATACCCTTCAAAGATATTATCGTCGTTCTTGGGAGCCATTTGAGTTGAGAGAAATTGAGAAAGAGATGTGTCGACTAAAGGAATTCTAGGTCTCGATACTCAGGGATCAAATATTTAAGAGATCAAGAAAGCGTAGTCGACTTCTACTCTCACACCCCTTTTATAGACAAATCTTCCATGAAGTCGAAAGGGCGCGTTGAATTTAGACTGTTCTAAATTTTTGGGTGAATACCTAGTGTCGACACAAGGAAAAGTTGTCTATTGAGATGTATCGACACAAGGTTACACAAGGATTGTGTCTCTCAACACATATACCTTAGGGTCTCGACACCCTTATGTCTCGACACACTTTCTGGTGTCTCGACACTGTCTCAACTATCTCGACAACACTCTGGTATCTTGACACAAAAGTTTGACTTAGTCAAAATTTTGCTTTCTGAAATGTAGATTCTTGACATTTATGATGTATTACTTGTTTATTTAGGTTGATAGACTTTGTTACTTAACTTATACAAGTTGAACTGGGATTTTTTTAGGTACTAATGAAAATGGTTATTCTATGTTTAACATTCCTAGTTCAAACTTGAAGAAATTGAACTTGTTTTCATCTAAGGGTTTTGTGAATATGTCAGCAATTGATTTTCAGTTGGAGTATAATGTAAACTGATATTGCCTTTTCAACATGTTCTCTAAAAAAGTGATATCTGATTTCTATGTGTTTGATTCTACTGTGAGAAACAGGATTAACAATTGAGATTGCACTAGTAGAATCACAATACATAACAGATTTACTTAGTTGTACACTGTAGTCCAAGAGTTAATTTTGAATCCATAGTAACTGTGCACAGTAGCTCCCAACTGATATATACTCAGACTCAGCTGTTGAAATAACTACACTTGTTTGCTTCTTACTGCTCCATCTTATGAGTCTTCTCCCCAGAAATTGACAAGTTCCTGATTTACTCTTTTTGTCATCTTTACATCCTGCAAAATCTACATATGTGTATCCAGTTAGATCAAAATCACCATTCCTAGGATACCAAAGCCCAAGATTGGGTGTGCCCTTTAGATATCTCAGTATTCTTTTAGCAGATGTATAATGATACTCTTTAGGGCATGTTTGGTACCTAGCACAGACACATGTTGAAAATATGATATATGGTCTACTAGATGTCAAGTAAAGGAGTGATCCAATGATGCCTCTATACAATGATTCATCCACTGGTTTCCCAGATTCATCCTTGTGTAATGATACTGAGGAACCCATTGGGATTCTCATGGTAGAAGAATTTTCCATACCATACTTCTTAATCAACTCCTTTGTGAACTTAGACTGAGAGATGGATATACCATCTTCAGATTATCTAACTTGGAATCCCAAGAAGAACTTCAGCTCACCCATGCTGCTCATTTCAAATTGACATGCATAAGCTTGGCAAATTTTCTACATAGCAGCTCATTAGTAGAACCAAAAATGATGTCATTTACATAAATCTAGACTAGGATGCTTGAACCTTTGATGTCCCTTAGAAATAGTGTCTTATCTATCTTCTCCCTAGAGAACTTGTTCTCTATGAGAAAGGTTGACAGGGTCTCATACCAGGTTCTAGATTCCTATTTTAACACATACAATGCTTTATGTAATCTGAAGACATGAGAGCTAAGTTTAGGATTTACAAAATCTGGTGGTTGTTCTACATAGACCTCTTCCTTTAATATACCATTTAGGAATGAAGATTTAATATCCATCTGGTAAACTTTATATCCTTTGTAAGATGCATGTGCTAAAAACAATCTAATGGCTTCTAGCCTAGCTACAGGTGCAAATGTTTGGTCAAAGTCTATTCCATCCTCTTGCCTATACCCCTTAAACACAAGTCTTGCCTTGTTTTTAACTATTACTCCATTCTCATCTAATTTATTCCTATATATCCACTTAGTTCATATGATATTGTGATTTCTAGGACTAGGGACTAGACTCCAAACCTTACATATCTCAAATTGATTTAGCTCTTCTTACATTTCCATAATCCAGTTGGGGTCTAAATTGGCTTCTTCATACTTCTTAGGTTCCATCTGAGAGAGAAAGCTAGAGAACAGAACCTCATTATTATGTCTACTCCTAGTAGCCACTCCTAGCCTGACATCACCTATTTTTTGATCAATAGGATGATCTCTAAGGTGTCTAACAGCTACAGGTAGATTCCTACCATCACCTAGTTCTTCAAGTAAAGAAGAATGAATCTCCTTCTCCCTCTGGGCAGTGAATGTGTCTTCTATACGAACTACAACATTGTTTCTAGCCTCGGATTCTATATTCGATATATCTCCTATTTTTATTTTTTTCATCTTAGAGTCAACATCTCTTAGACTAGAATTGTTAGACAGTATATTATATAAGACAGAAGTTTCATCAAAAACAACATTAATTGATTCTTCTACCACTTGATGTTTTAAGTTCTCGATTATATATGTCTTGCTATAATTATAATAGCCTACAAAAATACCTTCATAGGACTTCTCTGAAAACTTAGTTAGATAATTCTTCCCATTGTCTAAGACAACGCAATTACTTCCAAAGATCTTAAAATAGGACGAGAATGGTTTTCTGCCTTTCATTAGTTCATAAGGAGCCTTGTTGTGACTTTTGTTGATCATGGCCCTATTTTGAACATAACAAGCAGTGTTTATAGCATCAAACAAAAAATATTCTAGGAGAGATGTGTCACTTAACATAGTTCTAGCAGCCTCAATGAGAGTTCTATTTTTCCTCTCAGTAACCCCATTTTGTTGGGGAGTTTTAGGAGAGGAGAATTCCAGAAGGATCCCTAGTTCTTTACAAAAATTTGTCATTTTTTCAGATTGAAATTTTGTGTCATGGTCACTTCTGAATTTAACCACAGAACAACCCTTTTCATTTTGAATTTGTTTTACAAAATCAGCAAGAATGTCCAGAGTTTCAGACTTTCTACTTAGGAAGAATACCCAAGCAAATCTAGAGTGATCATCTACAATCACATAGGTGTAAGACTTCCTACAAAAACTAAGAATTTACATAGGACCAAATAGGTCCATATGAAGTAAGTACAGACACCTCTCAGTGTCTTTGAACTGAATGCTCTTAAAGGAAACTTTTTTCTGTTTGCATCTTTGACATGTTGAACACATGCCTTCTTTGGAGCATTTTAGCCAGGGACCATTTCTAACTAAGTCCATAGAAAACAACTTGCTCATAGCTCTATAATTTAAGTGAGCTAGTCTCTTATGTCATTGCACACAAAAAGAGTCTTTCTCACTTGCTACTAGACATACAGGAGAATCCTCATTTATACTTAAGAAATTTAGATAATAAATGTTGCCACTCCTAGTGCCTGACAAGATGATCTCTTGATCACTTGCATTCCTTATCAGACACTTATCATTGTGGAATATGATTTCAAAACCTATATCACAAAGCTAACTTATGCTTATCAGATTGTGGTTCAATCCTTCCACATAAGCCACTTTTGTGATTGTCACTAGAACATTAGAAATATTATTATATCCATTGGTGAGTTCTTTTTCTGAACCTCCAAAGATTACTTTTGGTCCATCCTTTACTGAAGCATGGTCCCTTAGCAGACTTCTTATTCTAGTCATGTGCCATAAATAGCCACTGTCAAAGTACCATATTGGAATTTCTGTGGTACTTAGATCCACTTGTAATCACAGAATTAATTAACCTTAGGCACCCAAAAAGTTTTGGGGCCTTGGTTCTTGTTAGACTTTTCTATGTGAAGCACAACATGCTTTCTAAACAGATGAGTCTGTGACTTAAATAAAGGTGTTGTTGGATTGTACCAACAATCTAGGGCAAAATGCCCAACCTTCCCACAAAACCAACATTCAAATCTATTATATCTTCTCTTAGACTTCCCCTTTGAAGTTGTACTTCTGGGCAACTTAGAGTTGATATTCAAATTCAATGGTAGAGGTGCAACATTGACACCCTTACCTTTCAGGTTTAAGTGTTGTGCACTGGGACCAGATCCAAGAATTCTTTGGTTCCTTGGATTGATCACTCCTTGTGGTGGTCTGTGGGCCTTATAGACATTAGATTTTTGTCCTTTCCAGCAAGGATCTTTATTTACCTTGTTGGTTGTGCACTCAGAACTCGTGTGTTCAAAAACACATGATCCCTTGCATTTTTTAGAAGTCAAATGCTTGGTTGGTTGCTTAGCTGGACCCATTGGGGCTTTACCCTTAGGCTCAGGTTTTTATTGATCTTATTATCCTCAATATATCCTACATCACTTCTAAATGGTGCAGAAAATGTATCAATAATAGGTAGCACAGACTTAGGTCTTGAGAATTTTTTCAGGAGCTGTCTTTCCTGAAGAAGCATTGCTTCCAGGTCCCTAACTGTCTTGGCTTGTTCTGCAATAGTCTTAGTCTGACTATCTATTTTATTGGTTAAGTCTATGAGCTTTAGTTTTTGAAGGTCCAACTTAATTTTGGCCCTATCCAACTGAAAAGATACTGTTCTCAGAGACTCTAGTTCTTTGGCTTGTTTCTTAACTAGCTCTTTGCTTGTGATCAAAGCCTTCAATAACTGCCATATCTGTCGATGAGTGTGTTGAAATTTGCTTTTGAATCTGAACCATGTTCACTAATATTGGAAGAGTATGAGCATAATTCATTATCTGATGCTGATCTAGAGCTTGAGGAAAAACTTGTAGTAAGAGGTTTTACATTGATAGAATTTGAACAATCCTGATCTTATTCTTCTGCTAGGGTCATCAGCCCTTGATTTGTACAGTCTTCATTATCACTAGATGACAGTGTGGTTCTTCTTCTGTTGCTGGCCTCCTCAATGGCTATTAAACCCAAAAGAGTCTCCTCCTCTTATGATTCTGATGAATCTGTCTCACTATCTGAAAGATTGGACTGCTTCTTGGCCAAGAGGCTTTTGTCAAACTTCTTATGCTGCCTAGTCTTCCAATTTTCAGACTTTTTCTCCTTCCTTTTTACTGGGAAGTCAACAATGACATGTCCTTGCCTGTTACAACAATAACAAACAAGATTATTCTTAATGTGTTTATTCTGAGAAGAACCATACCTGTCCCTAGATTTTTTTCCCTGGGTTTCTCTGAGTGATCTATCTTCTTGTGAGAAGAGTCTCCAGCTGGACCCTTCCAGTTTCCCTGCCTTCTTCTCCTCAACATCTTCTTGAATTGTCTTGAGAAGAGTGACCGTTCTTCTTCAGTCAGGTCCCCTCCTGATGAGAAAGATTTTGTGGATTCTGAGACTGCATCCTGTCTTTTTGAGGGAGAAGATTTCTCCCTGACTTTCCTGGATGTCTCATCCTTTAGGGTCATAAACTTTTCTCTGTTAAGAGCTCTTGCTGAGTCTTCTTCATACTTCCTGAGATTCAATTGTAGCTTATGAGACAACAGTTTGCCAAATAGAGCCTAGGAGTCTATATTGGCTAAGTTGCCCATTTCTCTAATAACGCAAATCTTGACGTCTCATTCCTTATTCAGGGACCTTAAGAACTTGTTATTGAGTTCATAATTGGTGAAGCTCCTGCCATATGTTCTCAGGTTGTTCACTATTCTGAAAAATTTAACAAAGCTCTCAGCCACTGTGTCTTTCCTGTCATGCCTAAAGGATTAATACTGCTGGTTTAATATAGATTTTTTGTCATCTCTAACCTCATCAGTGCCTTCCATATATACAGTCAATGATTCCCACATTTCTTTGGATGTTTTACAATGAATCAAGTTTTGGAATGTGGAGTCATCTATAGCACTAACAATTATGTTTTGAGCCATCTTGTCCATAGAGGTCAGAATTATCTCATCTGTAACAACCCATTTTAACATATGTAAAAATAATAATAATAATAATAATAATAACCTAATTCTCCTCTTAATACCGAGCCAGCCCCCCCCCCGTTCTTTTATACCCGTAACCCGCACTTATCGGCCTAGGGTATTTCTCCTGATTCACGCTCGACACCGACTCCCAATTTCTGCCTTTCGCCGCATGTGCCTCCTGCCGGCGCCGCCACCTGCCAAGACCAATGTCAGCGCCTCCTCTGGATCCTCCTCCGTCTCAAGCCATTGCCTCCTCTGGCTTCTTCCCCGGGGGCCGACGCCTCTTTTTCCCCTTATTTGGGGCCGGCAACAGTCTCCCCTTTCTCTCTTCTTCCTCTAGCAGGCCACCTCTCCCTCCGGCAGCCACTTCACCTTCATTTTGGCAATGGGTTTCAAGAAAATTCCTAGGGCTTTGCTCAAACCCTCCTAAACTCAGATTTTTGGACTCGATTTGTTTCCTATTGGTAAGGGTTTCCTCTTTCCCCTCGTTTTCTTCCTTTCTTGAATTTATTTTGGAACTTGCGTGCTCTAATTTACGTATAATCCATGATTCAGATTTTTGACCTAAATAATTGTTTATTTTTCGTTGTAGTTGTGTTCTCCGGCATCATTCATCGCATCCATGGTCGGTTCGTGAAGGAAGACCCTTTCCGATTTAGGGTTTATCCTATCCAAGCGCCACCAAGTCTCCGTGTCCGCATGGAATCTCTCCTCCCCTCACTCTTGAGGGAGGTAAATCTCTTAGCCGCCTCTGATTCAATTTTTGTAGCGAATAATTGTCTGTTAGCGTAGTGAGTAATCTACTATGTCGCCTTCCTCGTCCTTGTACAGATTCAAAATAGGATTTCTAAATCCTGCTTGCATCGCTTAGTCACCTCTATCAGATTCAGCCTTCTTCAGGCAAGTAGAGACCTCTCTCTCTCTTGCTAGCATTGTGTGTAATTTAATGCCTCTATTCTTTTATTCCTGACTGCATTTCGATATATGTTGATCTGTTAATGGATTTGTATCATAACTGTTTTGTCTGTTCTTACGATTCTTTGATTTCACCCTGGAATGTTTGGTTTGTAAATAAGTTTAGATTCTTGAATACCCAGTCTGATAAGTTAATAATTTAGGCTATAATATGTTTGGAATTACTTGAATTTGTGATTATGAGCAAGTCTTAGATTGTTATACACTTAGATGAAGGATTTTAGTCGGATATTTACTAGGGCGAATGATTTGATTTATTTTGATTAATAGTGCGAAGAATGAAATATTGAGCACGAGCAACAACTGTCATGATAATAATTGTAATGAATTTTGGAGAGCAAATATATGCTTTCGTGTTTTTATATCATACTCGTAGAGAACACATGTTTGCTTAGAAGATAATCGTATCTTGGAATGAATCAATCTAAATGAATATTAGGTGTCCTAGAAAATGAGGAAATATAATCGTATCTGCTGCGAATACTTGAAACCACAAAATCATACAGGTCTATCTAGTTCCTTTTCTTTCACTGCATCTTGTTCCTTATGTCTGTCATCAAATCTCGTGTCATCGAATTTTTGTGTCATCAAATCTGGTTTCGTATGTATGTCTGAGTAAAACCTATTCTTGGTCCGATCGCTCACTTTAAGTATTTCGTTTTCGTTAAAAATCATCTAAGTTTGAAGTTCGAAAACAAATCCATAGTTGTAAGAAAATCCTTGAACTATAGCGTCTAACTAGGCATTTGTCTGCCTCCATGGTCATGGCAAGCAGGATTACTTTTTCGACAAGACTTGCACGCAGTTCTGATCGTGAACCATGAGCACCCGCTATAGCACCTACACCCTTCATCAATCACGGCTTACAACATATTACATGAATAATTTTAGGCTATTCTCTAGAGTAGTATATTAAACTAACTGGTTCTGTTAAGATCTTTTATTTGCTTGTCTCGAATAGTTTTTCTTTGGGGAAAAATGACACTCATACTTTTTTTTGCTTCACTTACTATTTTGTACATTTACTTTGTTCACCTGTCTATCTCAATGTTCAGAGGTTTTTTCCTTTGTGTTTTAGGAATTGCCTTAGCTTTCGTGTCAGCGCCTCCAGGTTCCTTAGCCCGATCTACATCAAGCTTCTGCTTTTCGATGATTGATTATTCTAGTCGTGTCAGGTTTGATGGTTTTGATTCATTTCTTTTACTGTCATATGTTTTCTTTATGCGATAATTATGAACAGTAATACATGGACAACTGCTAGGCTATTAAATGCTATGTACTAGAATTTGATATTAATGCATGTGCACCCTCTGTTGAATCATAATTGCATGAAAACTATATTAGTAGCTTATAAAACATGAATTTTACAAAATACATATGCATTTAAAACTCTGAAAGCTTCTGCATATCAAAAATCAAACTGTCTTTACTAAACAGTAACTATTTAAAACTATTATCAGCTTCTCTACTTCCGTCTTAACAAGCATGGATTCCTTTCTGCCCATGCCCGTGGCATCACGGCTCGCCCAAAGCGCACTCTGACCTTTTTCGAGATGGTTCGTGATAGTTTGTATAAGAGGGAGGTTAGAGAGGTTGAGCATCTATAGAAAGTATTTTGTATTTATCAAATATTTTGAATCTTATTTTTTAAAAAAAATATACATGCATCATTTCTTCACTCAGCTTGTCATTATCTGTTGTTCACGGCTGAAACACGCACACACGCACTCATAAGCATGAGTAGTATGCACACGAATGTTAAGGGGTTATGGGCAAACTTAACATTTTTTGTGCATATGAATTTCCACTAGGCTATACACCGCTTGCAAATATTAAATTGTATGGGCGGTTTAATATTTTCAAGTGCGCTAAAATTAGAATCCTAATATACAAGACATGTTAAGTTGTATGGGCTCTTAACTTGGAATGTGTATCCATTCATTTACATTCATATCATAAATTATTGCATAAGTGTGAAGCCAAGAACAACAATAGTGATTGTACACACACAGATTTTCGATTTGCTGGACATTACACATGATCTCGATATTGCACTTGTATGAATATTACCTAGCGTTGTCCAATGAAAATGTTGTAATTATTATATAATTTATGTACCTGACAGTAGGAAATGTGTTAGAATATCTCATTTATTGTCCCTGATATTTATAATTAGTCCTTCATGTTTCGCGTGTTGTCAAAATTATCTAATCATCCTGTACCCCCTTTTTAGATAGCTTCTATGTGTCAGTGACAACTTATAGTCTTCTTGTTAATTTGCCTGCTGAATTACTTTAGCGTTGACTTGAGATTCTTAAATTCCAATTTGGCTCACTTCCGTCGATGCTAAATTATCATTCTGTTTCTTTTCCTCTTCAGCGTCACGTCTTCCCTTCGTGTAAAGATCTTTTCGCTCTCGGATTCTCGAGTCTTGCCGCTCAACTTTGAGCAAACCAAAGATATTCATGTGTTTCCTGAAGCCAACCTTTGTATCTGGTCGAACCCGCTAAATCTAAAGAGTTTCCCCTGTGAACGTGTATTTGACCGACGTAACAAGTATCCACAACTTTTCTCTTGATTTTGATCAGTATCTGCGCTCGATCTCTTCTCTGTTTCTTTGTATTTATAGTTAACTTATATGTCTTTATCTGCAAACCTTGTTGGAATGAATATAATCTGAATCTTCGCCCTAAGATTCCCCATTCAGAGAGCTTCTCAGGGAAGTTTCCGGATGAACTTTCTAAGTAGGGGAGAATGTAACAACCCATTTTTAACATATATAATAATAATAATATTATTATTATTAATAAAAACCAAATTCTCCTCTTAATACCGAGCCAACGCCCCCCCCCCCCCCCCGCTCTTTTATACCCGCAACCCGCACTTGTTGGCCTAAGGTATTTCTCTTGATTCCCGCTCGACGCCGACTCCCGATTTCTGCCTTTCGCCGTATGTGCCTCCTGCCGGCGCTGCCTCCTGCCAAGGCCGATGTCAGCGCCTCCTCTGGATCCTCCACCGTCTCAAGCAACCGCCTCCTCTAGATTCTTCCCCGGTGGCTGACGCCTCCTTTTCCCCTTATTTGGGGCCGGCAACAGTCTCCCCTTTCTCTCTTCTTCCTCCAGTAGGCCTCCTCTCCCTCCAACAACCACTTCACCTTCGGTTTGGCCATGGGTTTCAAGAAAATGCCTAGGGCTTTGCTCAAACCCTCCTTAACTCGGTTTTTTGGACTCGATTTGGTTCCTATTGGTAAGGGTTTCCTCTTTCCCCTCATTTTCTTCCTTCCTTGAATTTATTTTGGAACTTGCGTGCTCCAATTTGCGTATAATCCATGATTCAGATTTTTGCCCTAAATATTCATTTATTTCTCGTGTAGTTGTGTTCTCCGACATCGTTCATCGCATCCATGGTCGGTTCGTGAAGGAAGACCCTTTCCGATTTAGGGTTTCTCCCATCCAAGCGTCGTCAAGTCTCCGTGTCCGCATGGAATCTCTCCTCCCCTCACTCTTGAGGGAGGTAAATCTCTTAGCTGCCTCTGATTCAATTTTTGCAGCGAATAATTGTCTGTTAGCATAGTGAGTAATCTACTATATCGCCTTCCTCATCCTTGTACAGATTCAAAATTGGATTTCTGAATCCTACTTGCGTCGCTTAGCCGCCTCTATCAGATTCAGTCTCTTTCAGGAAAGTAGAGAATTATCTCTCTCTTACTAGCATTGTGTGTAATTTAATGCCTTCGTTCTTTGATTCCTGACTGCATTTCAGTATGTTGGAACACCCTATTACTATTTGGGTCAGGATGACTATATTTCTATAGGGATTTTGTGTTGTGACCTCCTTGTTGTTATAAAGGTCACATAGGTTAGTTAGAGTCGACTTCAGCTCGACGCAGAGTCGACTTCAGCTCGACACAAAGTCGACCTCAGCTCGACGCTGAGTCGACCTCAGCTCGACGTGGAGTCGACCTCAGCTCGACGTTCCGTCAAGCCCAGTTCTGCTTTCTGAAACCACTCTCTGGCCGACGTGTGTCGTGCTCAGATCGACGTTTTATTGTGAGCTCGACGTTTTCCAGGCTCCCGTCAGTTTTGAATAGGAATTCAAATTCCTTCTGTCAGAACAATTAATGCTGAAGATTTATTGGCCGTTACAGCAAATCTGGTGCATGGCTCAAGGAATTTTCTAAGGAATGTTTGCCTGACACTTCCTTTGAGACATGGACATTTAAGGAAAGCATTTAATGCTTGCTGCCAACGGCTATCAAAGACTCAAAAGAAGAACACAGAGATATTATTCTATCAGTCAACAGAGAACAACAAGACTTCTTCTTCTTGCTCTCTGTGATATTCATTCAAGCTTACACACAGGAATTCTGATTACTTCAGACACAACCATCCAACTTGTTTGGATCATCTTTTGCTGGAGCAGATCAGATCATTGAAGACCTGTCACCCTTGTGCAAAGCTCTCCTTCCTGAACTACTTCTTGATCTCAGGGGGAGCTTTGACAACATCAACAGATCCACTTTGCTTCTCTCTACTTATTAATAGAGAAGACAACATCAGCTTTTTCTTTTTCTTTCTGTACAGGGTTTTAACTCCCTTCAAAAGTTACCTTTGGTTTTGCTGAAACCTGGTCAAAAATCAGCCCTTTGGTTTGTGAGAACCTGGTCAAAAACTCTCTGGTGCTCAAGACACCTGATCAACTCATCTTGAAGTGGATTCCTATCAAGGGTGATAGAAGAGTGGACTACCCAAGATTTTGGGGAACCACTATAGCTCCTTGTGTATTCTGGTTGCTTGTTTCTTTGTGTTTTGCTTTGTGCTGTGATTCTCTTCTTACTTTGATTAATTGCTATAGCACCATACACTAAGTAAATCTAAGCCTTCTCTCCATACAAGTTTTAATTTGCAAAACTATTTTAAATCACTCTATTCACCCCCCCCTCTAGAGTTAGGATTGATCTTATCCCTCACTTTCAATTGGTATCAGAGGGAGGTTGGTTATACAATAACTAAGCCATCACTAGGTTGGTTGTTTATACAGGCTAACACCTGAACCAAAAGATCCTTCTTTTGATCAATCCTAGTTAGATTAATCATTCTATTTTTAACATAGCAAGAATATGGAATATTCTAGCACCAGACCTCCTAAGTGCAACATAAACAAATTTGCACTTTGGAAGACAAGAATTAAATTATATATGAACTCTATTGATGAAGATATTTTCTCCTCTATTATGACAGGTCTCCCAACCTCAGCAACAATAACTAAAAGGGCCAGGCTAGCTGATGCCAGAGCCATGAATATCCTAGCACAGTCATTATCTGATGACTTGTTTCAAGAAGTTGTTGAATGCTCAACAGCTAAGGAGATATGGGATTCTCTTCATCAAATGGCTTCTGAACCAGTGGATGGAACTACAGAAAGAAGCCACAACATTTTATTTGAAGAAGAAGAATCAATATCCCTAGATATTATTTGGGATGTTTCAGATGATGAGTCTTCATTTGAAGATGAAGAAGAGGAAGCAAGGGCCAAAGAATTCTGCTTAATGGCCATAAATTCTTCCTGCAGCAGTTTAGAGGATGAACAAACAACAGGAAAATCAAAACCTGAAGAGGATCAAGTATTATCAAACTTTGTTTTTAGTTCAGTTAAATTAGAACTTCAATTATGCTGCCAAGATTCAATAAAACCTGAGGAGGAAACAAAACTTCTCAGAAGAATGTTTTCAGAATATATTCAAATGAAGAAGAAATATTTTAATCAACAAAATAAGCTCAGATCGAACTCAACCTGCTTTTTCATAAATCTGATTCATAAATATAAGGATAAACTAATTAAAATATTTTCAAATCCTTTTCTTATTTGGAACAAATTTATTAGGAAACATCTTTTCTTAGGACTGCTTATATCTTTTTGATATTTTGTTCAAAATTATGTTAGGACTTCTATATGTGAATTCTCTGTCAGATACTTCATATTTCTTATAGATCTTTTTCTAAATTCATCTAGATTGAGTCTTCTACTCCAGTTGCATTGGTCAGCAGTGATTATGGCACTGAGTTTGAATCTCTTCTGATGAAAAGAAATTCTATGGGAAGGAAGATATCAGACTCTGTTTTTCAGATCCAGAATCCTAATAAAATTTACTGGACAAATATCATTTTTCTGCTAACATATTCTCTTTAAGGAGAGAGCAATCTCTACCATAGCTTTCTACAGGTACCATCTATAAGAGTTAGCTGGATGACTCAATCAAAATCCAATAAGTCATCTCAGCTTTCTCCAATCACAGTTACTGCATCAACATAGGGGGAGTTTGTAATGCCAGCAGAAGTCAGTCTTTAACAGCACAGAAGCCAGCATTGCAAGCTTTTCTTTTTATCTTATGCTTTGTAATATTTAGTGTAATATTTTCATTTTTATGTAAATAGTAATCCTAACCCAAATAGGGGGAGATTGCTGGAACACCCTAATTTGAATTTGGGTCAGGATCACTATGTCTTTTAGTTTATTAGATTGACCCATCATGTATAGCTAAGGGTCATAGTTTGTGCTAAGTCAGAGGCTCTCAGAGATTGAAGAAATCAGCCCAGAGAAATCAGTCAGAGAAATCAACCAAGAGAAATCAGGATTCAACACTATGCTCAGGTCGACGATCGTCGAGCTCCAGTCGAAGATCGTTGAGCTCATCTCTGCAAGATCGTCTAGCTCAACTTTGCTGGAACGTCGAGCTCCGGTCGACGTTTTATCGTCGAGCTCTGATCGACGTTTTAGCTCTGAGCTCTGGTCGACGTTTTATCGTCAAGCTTAGCTCGAAGCTTTTAGCTGAGCTCAGGTCGACGCTTTTAGCTGAGCTAAGGTCGACGTTTTCTGTTGAAGTAAAGGTCGATGATTTCTGCCTGAGTAAAGGTCGACGCTTTCTGTCCAAGCTGCGGTCGACGTTTTCTGTCCAAGCTGCGTTCGACGCTTTCTATCCAAAGCTCAGGTCGACGCTTTCCAAGCTCAACTATGCTGGAACGTTGAGCTCCGGTCGACGATCTCCGAGCTCCGTTCGACTATTTCTGTCACAGGCCAACTCCAATATCTGCCAGCTCAGATCGACGATAGTCGATCTCCGTTCGACGTTTTCTGCCAGATCTCAGAATGCAAGTTTCCAGGCGGATTTTCTGGATATCTTTTGTCCTATTAAAGCCAGCTGTTATTATTCCAATACAGCTATATTAAAGTACTATTACAGGAATGCTTTTATGAGTATTATAGCCGTTGGAGTATCCAAAAGGAAGCAGTAATAAATACTATTATTCAAATGTCCGCTGCTCATCTATCAGGATATATACACACAGATTTACAGAGGAACAATATAGTAGTGAAGAAAGAAGAAAGCAGAATACAGTGAAAATAAATTACAGGAATCAGAGTTCCAGGAAGAACTCAACTCCACCTGTACAACTAAGTGCTCTTCTCAGATATGCTGTTCCAGGAAGCCTGAAGAGACAACTTCTCTACATCAGTCTGAAGGCTTACTGGAAGATCATCATCAAGGCTTCATTATTTACTCTCCAAGACAACTAACATTTCAGCCATTGCTGAAATCATCATTTGCTGGAGCAGTCATCCATTGAAGGCCTATCACCCTGTGCAAAGCTTCCACTCCTGAACCATTCTACATCTCAGGGGGAGCTTTGACATCAACAATCCACTTGTGCTTCTCTCATTTGATTGAGACAGAGAAGACACCTTCAACTCTTTCTTTTTCTTTTCCTGTTGTAAAAGGGTTCTTGAACTCCCTTCAAAAGTTCCATCTGGTTCTGAGAGCCTTGTCAAAACTCAGCAGTGGTAAGACACCTGATCAAAAAATCTAGGTTTGGTTTTTGAGCACCTTATCAAAAGCTCATTGGTGTCAGGACACCTGATCAACTCATCCTGAGTGGATTCCTACCAAGGGTGGTAGAAGAGTGGATGTACCCAAGGTTAGGGGAACCACTATAAAATTCTTGTGTCGTCTGGATTGCTCTTTTATTATTTTTTATTTTTTTTATTCTTGCTGTGTGTGATTGCTCTAATCTCTAGGATAGATCTGACTTTCAATTGGTATCACAACTTATGCATTCAAAGTTTGAAATGAGTAGCATGGGTGAGCTTGCTTTCTTTCTAGGATTGCAAGTTAAACAACATGTGGATGGCATTTTTATTTCTCAAACCAAGTATGCAAGAGAACTAGTTAAGAAATTTGGAATGTCTGAAGCATCTTCTATGAAAACACCTATGCCTACAAATGTTGTTTTAGATGCTGATGAATCTGGAAAACCAGTTGATCAGACAAACTATAGAGCAATCATTGGCTCATTACTTTATCTAACAGCTAGTAGACCAGACATAATGTTTGCTACATGCATTTGTGCTAGATTCCAAGTAAGCCCTAGAGAGTCCCACCTCACATTAGTTAAGAGGATTCTTAGGTATGTAAAAAGTTGTCCTAATCTAGGTCTCTGGTATCCACATGACTCAGGATTTGATCTAACTGGATTTTCAGATTCTGATTATGCTGGATGTAGAGTAGACAGGAAAAGCACCAGTGGAACTTGTCAATTCCTTGGTGATAGACTTGTCTCCTGGTTTTGTAAGAAACAAACTTCTGTGTCCACATCAACTGCTGAAGCTGAATACATGGCTGCAGGCAGTTGTTGCTCACAGATTTTGTGGATTCAAAACCAGCTCCTAGACTATGGCTACAACTTAGAGATGTCTAAAATTTTTTGTGATAATACTAGTGCAATTTGCATTGCACAAAATCCAGTTCTCCATAGTAGGACTAAGCACATAGAGATCAGACATCACTTCTTAAGGGATAATGTAGAAAAGAAGAAAATTGCACTAGAATACATTTCCACTGAACTACAAAGAGGAGATATTTTCACCAAGCCCTTGGATGAAAAGAAGCACTTCTTCTTCCTCAATCAGTTGGGAATGCTAGATGGAGACAGTATAAATTAAAACTCCAAGATTTTGAAACCCATAATTAACAGGAATAGGAAAAATTTCATTTTAAAATTCCTCTGTCTGAGTGGTTTCTTTGAGCTCTGAACTAAGCTCGACGCTGCGTCGAACTAAGATCGACGGTCCGTCGCCCTCAAAAGCGTCGAACGTCGACCTCAACTTCTAGTGTTGAACTAAGTTCACAGCTCCCTGGCTTCTTGAGTTTTTCTCCCTTCGGTCGACGCCTTCGTTCAACGTCAACCTCAGCTCGACGTATAGCATCAGCCCAAGCGTCGAACGTCGACCTAAGCTGCACGCTGTTGAGCCGTTTCAGTTCTCCTAGAGCCTTAGAGCGTCGACCTGAGCTCGACGTTCTTTCCATTTCTGCGTCGAACCCTAGTATAAAATCAGTCTTCTCCGTCGTTCGCAGTTGCGCTCTCATATTTTCTGCTCAAGCTTTCTCCCTCCAAATCCTTTACTCTTGATCTTGGAAGGTATCTATTTGCAGGATAATGGTAATTGCTGCAGGTGCATTGGCGGCAATGAAGTTTGATTCAGGTTTTGATATCGACATCGACTCCTTTGATGGATCATCGCAGAATTTTCTGGATATTCTGGAGCTATTCAAAGAGCAGCACCTGGTTAACTTCATGACAACCAGGATTCCTCTTCCAGAATCTGAAATCAAAGAGTGGATTTTTACTGCAGTGAATTAAGATAACAGTACGATGATTGGAACAATTTCAGGGAATGAGGTAGCCATTTCTCCTCAAATCATTTCAGAGGTTTTCGGTTTTGCTGTTGGAGATGATGAGATAGAACTCTCTGTGGAAGAGTTTGCTGTGATGCTAGACAGAATGGGGCATAATTCTGGTAACCCCTCTAAACTTTTAAAAGTTAACCTAGCTATTGAGTTTAGGCTGTTAGCAGATATCACAGGCAAGGTAATTTGTGCAAAGAGGACTGCACATGATGCCATTACTAGGCATCAGTTTTGCATTATGGCTGCAATTTTGGATAAGAAGCATCCCAATTGGGGTTTGATTGTTTTTGATATGATTAAGAAGAAAATGGATAAGAACTTTGTCCACTTTGGAAGGGTTCTTGGTTTGATTCTGAACCACTGTTGCCCTCAGTTGATTGTGTCCTCAAAGAAGCACATCAATGCTTCTAAGAGGCTCACTTGTGCACTGATTGGCAAGTGGGACAGGAAGATTGTGAACTCCAGGGCAGCTACAGCAATGAGGACTTCTGCAGATACCAGGACTGTAGAGGTCACTCTTCCTCAGTCTACTGGCCCAGAAGCAGGGGTTTTGCCATCTTCCTCCATCATCCTCCCATCCTCTTTCATTCCAACAACAACAATCATCTCATCCACTCAACCCATCCCTTCATCCATTTCTACTATTGCATCCTCCATTCCACCACTCATCACTTTCCATCCCCTCCACTATTTTCCTCCCATGAGCTTGGACTCTTCATCTCATGAGGACATCCTTTCCCTTGACATTCATGATGAATCCTTCATGGATGCCTCTCCCTCCTCTCCTCATGACTTCCACCCTTCATCAACATTTTCAGAACTTCTCCTATCCTCCATCCATGAACCAGCTATCCCTCCCATGTCTGCACCACCAACAACATCTTCTACCTTCACCTTCTCTGCTGCTCCCTCTACCTCTACTCAAGTCCCACTTGAGTAAGTAGATCTTTTGCCTTTGGCCAATAAGCTTTTTGATATTTTGGCCCCTAGGCTCTCCTCTCTATTGGATGCCAAGCTGGCTCCTATAGTCCTTTCCCTGAGCTCTCTCTCTGCCTCAGTCTCATCCCTCTCATCCTATCTGGCATGCCCTTCTTCTGGGGGCCTAGAGTCAGCTGCCACTGATTCTAGGCAGGGGGAGATGTCAGCAGAAGAAGAGTTGCAGCCTTCAGCAGTACAGGTAGTACAGGGTTGTTCAGAGACAGTTTCAGCAGTAGAAGTTCAGATGACCTCTGAGGCTCCTCCTCAAGGTTCAGTTCAGATGATCAGCAGTGCCTTAGACTTTCAGTCCTTGGCATCTTCTGTCCAGAGCTTCTACCTTCCAGCACATCTTCACTTCAGAAACTACAGCCTCCTGCCTCCTCAAGAAGACCTGTCTAGGGCCATTGTCCCTTTTTAGAAGATCATTCCATCCTCCTTGGCTGTTGATGCCATGATCCTTGATGAAGTAGTGGTAGCTATGGCTCCTGCTTGTGATGATGTTGTTGTTGAAGCAGTAGTAGCTGCTAAGACTGTTCCCTCAGAAACTTCAGGTGAATTGATTGAGACACCAGATGAAGTTGAGACCATTGTCTCCCAAGTTCTTCAGGAACTAGCCACCTCAGCCTCTATGGCTCCTGAGGCTATTTCCTTTCCTGCAGTGTTAGACTCCTCTTCTACACTGTCAGTAGACCTTCCTCCAGTTACTTCTTCAGCTGCTCCAGCCCCCATCAATTTTCCTATCTCAAAGAGAACTTACATAGATCCTTATGATGAATCTCAAAGCTCAGAGGATGAATTTGCAACTGATTCTGATGACTCCTCTGCAACCATTGCAAGGAAGAGGAAAGCAAGATCCAAAGCAATAAAAAGATTTCCATTAGCTAGAGCCACAGATCATGACATCCCTTACCACATCAAGTACAACTGTGAAATCACTGAGCCCTGGATGTAATACTCTCTAAACCAAAGAAAGGCAATGAAGAAGAAAATAAAGTTCAATGAAGGCCCCTCCAAGCCTGTCCATCAGCCTCCACCTCCACCTCCTCCAGATGCAGGTGCAAGTGCAAGCCTCTCTTCCAATCCTGCCCCATCATCTCTGCATGGCAAGACCTATCAGTCAAGAAGATCCCAAGGGTATAACCAGCAAAGAGGATACAATAGAGGCAGGCAGTCCAGAGGAAGATCAGGATCTCAACCTTACCAAAGGGGAGGACCCATTGATCCAACCTCTGGTCCCTATCCTTACAGACCCAGAGTTGACTTCACTCCAAGAACTCATCAAGAACACTCTGCCAATAGATATGAACCAGCTATTCCTTTTGAAGATCCTACTAAAACTCCAGCTTACTGGAAGGCCAGGATGACTGAGATGGCTGCTCTGAATGAGATTGACAGAGCTAGAGCAAGAGTTCTGGACACCTCTCACATCAGCACCATGTCAGATCAAAGGAGAGAAGAATTGGAGAAATACAACTCAAAGAAATTCTTTGATTCTGATAAGTATATGCAGCTTCATCCTGCAGCTGTACCAGCTAGTGAAAAAGGTCAGAAATCCTTAGGTGCAGCTGAAGATTACAGATCCAAGAAGGATGCTACAAATCCTAATAGGGAAATTATCTTCAAGGGAAGTGATCAAGACAAAGCTCCAAAGGAAAAGTAATGTAAGGTGTTTTATTTCTTTTTCTCTGCTGGATACAGGACATTAAACATTATTGCTGCTATATAGTGTTATATATATGCTGCTTTATTCTGTCATATGTCTGGTTGTATTTTATTCAGCTTTGTCTTGCTTTACTTCTTTTTGAATCCCTAAATTCATGTAAATAGTAATCCTAATCCAAATAGGGGGAGATTGTTGGAACACCCTATTACTATTTGGGTCAGGATGACTATATTTCTATAGGGATTTTGTGTTGTGACCTCCTTGTTGTTATAAAGGTCACATAGGTTAGTTAGAGTCGACTTCAGCTCGACGCAGAGTCGACCTCAGCTCGACGCAGAGTCGACCTCAGCTCGACGCTGAGTCGACCTCAGCTCGACGTGGAGTCGACCTCAGCTCGACATTCCGTCAAGCCCAGTTCTGCTTTCTGAAACCACTCTCTGGCCGATGTGTGTCATGCTTAGATCGACATTTTATTGTGAGCTCGATGTTTTCCAGGCTCCCGTCAGTTTTGAATAGGAATTCAAATTCCTTCTGTCAGAACAATTAATGCTGAAGATTTATTGGCCGTTACAGCAAATCTGGTGCATGGCTCAAGGAATTTTCTAAGGAATGTTTGCATGACACTTCCTTTGAGACATGGACATTTAAGGAAAGCATTTAATGCTTGCTGCCAACGGCTATCAAAGACTCAGAAGAAGAACACAGAGATATTATTCTATCAGTCAATAGAGAACAACAAGACTTCTTCTTCTTGCTCTCTGTGATATTCATTCAAGCTTACACACAGGAATTATGATTGCTTCAGACACAACCATCCAACTTGTTTGGATCATCTTTTGCTGGAGCAGATCAGATCATTGAAGACCTGTCACCCTTGTGCAAAGCTCTCCTTCCTGAACTACTTCTTGATCTCAGGGGGAGCTTTGACAACATCAACAGATCCACTTTGCTTCTCCCTAATTATTGATAGAGAAGACAACATCAGCTTTTTCTTTTTCTTTCTGTACAGGGTTTTAACACCCTTCAAAAGTTACCTTTGGTTTTGCTGAAACCTGGTCAAAAATCAGCCCTTTGGTTTGTGAGAACCTGGTCAAAAACTCTCTGGTGCTCAAGACACCTGATCAACTCATCTTGAAGTGGATTCCTATCAAGGGTGATAGAAGAGTGGACTACCCAAGATTTTGGGGAACCACTATAGCTCCTTGTGTATTCTGGTTGCTTGTTTCTTTGTGTTTTGCTTTGTGCTGTGATTCTCTTCTTACTTTGATTAATTGCTATAGCACCATACACTAAGTAAATCTAAGCCTTCTCTCCATACAAGTTTTAATTTGCAAAACTATTTTAAATCACTCTATTCACCCCCCCCCCCTCTAGAGTTAGGATTGATCTTATCCCTCACTTTCACAGTATATGTTGATCTGTTAATGGATTTGTATCATAACTGTTTTGTCTGTTCTTACGATTCTTTGATTTCACCCTGGAACGTTTGGTTTGTCAATAAGTTTAGATTCTTGAATACCCAGTCCGATAAGTTAATAATTTAGGCTATAATATGTTTGGAATTACTTGAATTTGTGATTATGAGCAAGTCTTAGATTGTTATACACTTAGATGAAGGATTTTAGTCGGATATTTACTAGGGCGAATGATTTGATCTTTTTTGATGAATAGTGAGAATAATGATAAATATTGAGCACGAGAAATAACCGTCATGATAATAATTGTAACGAATTTTGGAGAGCAAATATATGCTTTGGTGTTTTTATATCATACTCGTAAAGAAAACATGTTTTCTTAGAAGATAATTGTATCTTGGAATGAATCAATCTAAATGAATATTATGTGTCCTAGAAAATGAGGAAATGTAATTGTATCACCTGCGAATACTTGAAACCAGAAAATCATACAGGTCTACCTAGTTCCTTTTTGTCGCATCATCTTGTTCTTTGTGTCTATCACCAAATCTCGTGTCATTGAAATTTTGTGTCATCGAATTTGGTTTTGTATGTCTGTCTGAGTAAAACCTATTCTTGGTCTGATCGCTCACTTTAAGTATTTCATTTTCGTTAAAAATCACCTAAGTTTGAAGTTCGAAAACAAATCCGTAATTGTAAGCAAATCCTTGAACTGTAGCATCTAACTGGGCATCTGTCTGCCATCATGGTCACGGCAAGCAGGATTACTTTTCCGACAAGACTTGCACGCAGTTCTGATCGTGAACCATGGGCGCCCGCTATAGAACCTACACCCTTCATCGATCACGGCTTACAACATATTACATGAATAATTTTAGGTTATTCTCTTGAGTAGTCTATTAAACTAACTGATTCTGTTTAGATCTTTTGTTTGCTTGTCTCGAATAGTTTTGCTTTAGGGAAAACTGATACTCATACTTTTTTTGCTTCACTTACTATTTTGTACCTTTACTTTGCTCACCTATTTATCTCAATGTTTTGAGACTCTTCCTTTGTATTTTGGGAATTGTCTTAGCTTCATGTCAGTGCCGCCAGGTTCCTGAGCCTGATTTGCATCAAGTTTCTGCTTTCCGATGATTGATTCTTCTAGCCGTGTCAAGTTTGATGTTTTTGATCCATTTCTTTTACTGTCAGATGTTTTCTTTATGTGATAATTATGAACAGTAATACATGGACAACTGCTAGGCTATTAAATGCTACATACTATAATTTGATATTAATGCATATGCACCCTCTGTTGAATCATAATTGCATGAAAACTATAGTAGTAGCTTGTAAAACATGAATGTTACAAAATACATATGCATTTAAAACTCTGAAAGCTTCCGCATAACAAAAATCAAACCGTCTTTACTAAATAGTAACTATTTAAAACTATTATCAGCTTCTCTGCTTCCGCCTTAGTAGGCATGGATTCCTTTCCACCCATGCCTGTGACATCATGGCCCGCCCGAAGCACACTCTAACTTTTGTCGAGATGGGTTGTGATATCATCCTTGTCCATCTCCATGTAGGTCTTAGGTGTCCTTTTGTTGGCATCAAGAATTGACACTTTCATAGGTATAAAAGGTTCTTCCAATACAGTGATGTATATTCTTGGATCTGCAGCCTCCATGAAGAGTCTAACCCTTTCCTTCACACCTTCCTTCCATCGTCTGATCTCCTCCTGAGACTGATGATCTTCCTCCAAATCCCAAAGTTTTCTTTAGAGCAGACTGGGAGTTTGATGGAATGGTTTTCTCTTTGAGCCATGATTTATTCTCAGTTAATCCTTAGGATTCTCACAAGACTATTATGCCTTCATAGTGAGCCTCCCTCTGATACCAATTGTAAAGTGTTTGTTTAGTATAGAGAGTGACCTAGAGGGGGGGAATAGGTCCAATTTAAATCTTGACTACTTTTAAGTCACAAAAATTTCTTAGTGCGTTTATTAACCCAACCACAATTTTCAACAAAATAGTTGATCTACTAAATACAACACATATTTAGTTTAACAAACACAACACAAATCACAACACAGCACACAGTAGTTTTATAGTGGTTCCCCAATTTATGGGTACATCAACTTCTCTCTTTTCCTATCTAGCAATGAACCAGATTCGGCCAAACTTCTTCTTACTTTTCTTCAGATCCTCAGATCTTACACCTCAGAGCTCAGCTGGCTCCTACAACTCAGACAAAGCAATGTCTGTTGGATCCCTAGTTTGGATTTGGGCTAAGGTTCACTATTAGGTTTTGTCCCATCATGTATAGCCTAGGGTCAATTTGTTAGTTCTAAGGTTAGGATAGTCTGACTAGGTTAGACATCTTATGATCCAGCCTTGAGAAGACTTCAGAGATCCAGACTTAGAAGAATTGCAGTTCTAGAGAGTTCTGAAAATTAGTTCGAAGTCCTTCAAACTCAGCTCAACAATCATCGATTGCAGATCGACGAACTCAGAGTTTCTACTCTGAGTTGAGCTCGACGATATTCGAGCTCAGGTCGACGAATTCCCTTCTCTCTCAGTTTCTCTAGTCGAAGATATTCTACCTCAGCTCGACGAACTTGGAGCTCAGCTTTGGAAGTTCCATTCCAGACTTTTTTTCCTAAGCTCAGGTCGATGAAGACGATTTCTCAGCTCGATAAACTTTGAGTTCAGGTCGACAAAATCTGTTATGAGGTCGACGTTTTCTGTCAGATTCATTTTCTCTATTCTGTGCAGTTAATCTCTGGATTGACCAAGGCTTATATTATATATTATTGCATATATTGCTCTGAGTAATTAAAAGCATATACTCTTATGAATATAGTCATTCATTGGCAGCATTAATTACTGGATTTCTTAGAGTCAATATTTGGCTTAATAACTGGGACAGTTTAGGAATCAATTTATTGCCCTTCTAGCCATTTGTCCAAGTTCCAAGATTTCAGCAGTTAATCAAGGAGTAGAATTCAAATTTAGAGATAGAATTTCTGAAGGAAATATAAAAGAGTTTTTCAAGAAGATTGAAAATAAGAAGTTGTAGAATTGAAAAAGAGTTACAGGCAGACAGAGAAAATTATTCAGGCTACATACTCATTCAGTCTTCATCTGCAAATCTTCTCCAAGCTTTCAAGAGACATCAAAACTCAATCAGTCTAAAAGCTTCTGGAGATCATCAAGTAGACCTACACCCTACAAAGCTTCCAGCAATTCCTGAACATCAATCATCTCAGGGAGAGCTTTGTCAACATCAAGCAATCCACTAAAGTCTTCTCAGCTGTTTGAAAAAGAGAAAACAATATCACATCTTTCACCCCACTGTACACATGGGTTTAACTCCCTTCAAAAGTTAACCACCTGGTTCTTAAGTCTCCTTATCAAAAGACTTAGCTTGGTTTTTGGGTACCTGATCAAAAGCCTAAAGGGTTGTGAGATCTCCCTTCAAATAGATCTTGTGGTGACAGGGCACCTGAGCAAAAACTTGTTGGTGACAGGGCACCTAATCAAAAACCTATAGTGGATTCTTATCAGGGTGGTAGAAGAGTGGATGTACCCAAGTTTAGGGGAACCACTATAAATCTCTTGTGTCGTCTGGTTGTTTGTTGTTCTCTTATTGTTGTGTGTTGTGTGCTGTGTTATTTAGATTTTTCATTCCTGCAAACTCTTAAGATATATATCACTATTTTAATTCCACTATAAAAACTACTTATGTTTTAAAATACTCTATTAACCCCCCCCCCCCCCCCTCTAGAGTTAAATAGATCTATCCCCTCAAGTGGTAAAGCTTTTACCATCCTTCAATGTCTTACCTCAGATCCTCAAGATCTTACAACTCAGGTTCCTCTTCAAGAACCCTACCTTAGAGTGATCCTCAACTCATACTCCATAGGCAAACCCTTGCCCTACAACCTCAGAACCTTCCAGTTCCTACAACTCAGAGAAATAGCTCCTTCTCCTACCTCAGCCTTTATAATTTAGGCTTACAACTCAGAGAAATCAAACTCCTACAACTCAGATCTACAGATAGATCTTACAAAATTATTATAACAGAAAGAATTTGAGTTTTTGAGGTGTCACCCAGGAAGAAAGACACTGGTGACTTCTTCTTGATCAGATCTTGATGTTAAATCTTCTCCCTTAATCTTGGCTATGAAGAAAAAGGTTCAACCATTCTTAGCTTTTTCAAAGCTTCTTGAAGGAGAAGGTAGGGTTGAACTTGGCTGAAGAAGATTGAAGTTGATCTACGATCTGCCTCCTCTCCACCTTCAGAATTCTATTGAATTGTTCTGACAGACTTAGATGATAAGAATAAGAATGATTGCTCTCTTTGGTCTGTTGTGTTGGTCTCCTTATATAGGTTTTGGCAAGAGTGATCGGCTTCCACCAGTTAATCCACTGACATCTAACAGTTCTGACGGTTGTCAGAACTTCAGGCTTCAAATTCTGGAATTAGATGAATTTCTATCTGAGAGCTTTTGCATGAAGGTGTTGACACAAGTTCTGAGTGCTGACACTTCTATACTTAGATTTTGTCGACACCAGTCCTGGGTGTCGACACTTCTCTTATAGGGATGTCGACAACAATTGAGTGTATTTACACTGCTAGCTTCTTGTCTCAACACAACTTTTATCAAATGTGTCGACACTCAGGACATGGTTTCTTGACTAACGGTGTTGACCCAAGTCTAGGGTGTCGACATAGCTTGCTTCCAGTCTCGACATAACTTGTGTAAAAATGTGTCGACACTAGTCTTGAGTGTCGACACAGCTTGCTTCTAATCTCGACATAACTTGTGTAAAATGTGTCGACACTAGTCCCGCGTGTCAACACAGCTTGCTTCCAGTCTCGACATAACTTGTGTAAGATATATCGACATTAGTCCTGAGTGGCGACACAGCTTGCTTCCAATCTCAGCACTGCTTATACAAAGGTGTCGACACTTGTCTAGTGTCTCGACACTTTGTACTTAGTTTTTTTTCTTCAACATAGAAACTGCACAAGTAAACTCAACATTCATCAAATACGAATTTGTGTATATCATTGAGTTGAAAGGGCTTCTGTAAATCAGGTACACAATTCCCAATGTACCCAACAAAGTGCTTTGAAGATACAGGCACCATAGTCTCGGGGGCGGGTCCATCCCTGGTATCGCTTCTTGTGCTCTACATAAGTAAGCCTAGCCAGATGATCGTAGGATGACTCAAGGACAAACTTGTTTGTTGGGAAGATTACCTTCCTAAACAAGAGTTGACCTATAGGTGCTTTCCCCTTTTCTTTGGCACTGGATTTCTTGGCAGTCTTACCTTTTCCAACTACGTGGCCAAGACCACTACCCTTCTTCGGAGCTGAGAACTCATCAATGAGAGGGAGAATAGTCTTTGGCATGGAGTTACTCTCAATAAGTTTTCTCTCCACCAAGAGCTTTTCTTCTAGCTCATCAAGATAATTCTCTTTTAGACTTAATATTTCAGCAGAGCTTTTCAATTCCTCTTGCAAGGAGTGAACTTCATTTTTGAGAGGAGTCAATTCTGCAATTTCCTCCCTCAGGCTTGATTCCACTACCTTGAGAGATGAAATCTCTTTTGCTTGCTTTTTGACTACCTTTTGGCATTTGTCAAAAGCCTTCAAAAGGTTCTCATGTTGAACCATTAACTCAGACTCCTCTTCAGAAGAATAGTCTTCATGACCATTAGTGGACGTTTCCGATTCTGAGAGTATCGTGTGCGAATTTACCATCCCGCGATACTCAAAGTCACCAACTTCCTCGTTTAATTGAGCCATGAGCCTGAAATAGGCTTCCGCATTCTCTGAGCTCGACTCACTTGAGTCACAATCGCTGAGAGTCTTGGACTTCTTGGCGATGAAGCTCTTTTCTTCTTTTCTTTTGCCCTTGAAGGATCTTTTCTCCCCTTTCTTGGAGCCCTCCTTCTTGTATGGGCATTCAGCAATCATGTGACCTGTCTTATTGCAATAATAGCACATAATGTCAGAGGAAGAATGTTTATTCTGTTTAGATTTGTACCTGTCCTCTTGGTTGTAGCTTTTTCTGAAATGATCACCATCACGATGATATATCCTGAAATCAGTCGAGGTTGACTGATTCTTCATCTATCTCCTCCTGATGAGTAGTTTCTTGAACTGCTTAGATATTATAGAGAACTCTTCATCCGATAGCTCAGAGCCAGATGTGCTAGGCTCGGAGTCTTTTGGGGTGTCAGGAGCACGAGTCCTTACTGGTGAAACATCTTTGGACTTTCTTAAACCTTCAGCCTTTCGAGCTACCAACTTCTCTTTGATGTAAGTCTGGTTGCTTTGCTCCTCCTTCTTTTTGGTATTCATTTGTAGTTCATAGGAGAGCAATTTCCCAAAAAGGTTCTGAGGGTTGATTTCAGGTAGCTTTCCAAATTCTCTAATGGCTATGACTATAGTGTCCCAGTATAACACCTCCCCTGTAATGACTGTATAATATGGGTCCGGACGGGGCCCCACAACATACATACATCACATCTTTAGCGTTAAAAGATGATATTTACTACCCAACTCAAAACTCAGAATAAACCAACAGCGAAAACAGAAAACAAGACCAGAAGTTATCCACATACATAAGAGTATCAATACAACCTTAAGGCCTTACAATGATAGAGAGTCCAAAACTCAAATGATAACATCAAACACCAATGTGCATAAGCACTCTTAGACTATCTAGGCATGTAAGCCGGAAACATAGTGCATCAAACATACAATTCCACAAAACAAAGCTATTACATAACTTGAAACACTTCATGAGGCTTAGGCCTTTTTGGCCGGCGAGCTAGCTCCTGCTTGCGATCCCTTCCCTGTAAAAATTGGTGGTAATGTGGGTCAGCAAAGGCTGAACTCAAATTTATAACCAACACATCTCCTCTCGGCCGTCCCTAGCGGACCCCGAGGCACTCCATCACCCTGCATGTCAGCACTTCGTATGCAATATACATAAATATGTAAAGCAGTAAAAAAAGTTTGGATGTCTCATACAACAAACATATTTCTACGTTGAGCACAAGAAAAAGGGGGCCTACAATGCAACATATATGCAATCCTTGGTTTCACCCAAGGCACCCTATCACGTATGCATCTAGCACATCATCATAACATAATAACTAGGTACTTCCAATTTCCCCATCGGCGTCAAGCCGCAAACAAAAAGGGTACTGCAATTCCCCTAATGGCATACAAGCCGCCATACGGAAATCTTGCCAAGGCCCCACCCGCTCGTGGGTCTTAGACCCGGGCTTGCTTGCAAACTTTTACTTCTCACGTCAGGATTCCGTCTCACACACAAACCGATCCTAAGAACCCTTGTTGGACCCCACCCACACGTAGGCTTCATCGCCCGGGCTTGTCCTATGCTAGGTATTCTCTTCAGTATCACAGAAGGGGACTAGTCTCGCCGTGACACTCTCCCCACATGTCTTGCACGTCACGGGATAGCCAGCCGATCATGGAGACAAAGACGCACCTTAGCACATCACAATCCATAACCTTTCCCACCCTTATCCATCATTCGTACTGCAACGTTCCCGCGCACCAAGGAAACCATCTACCGCCAACGCGGAGCTAACCTTGTCTGGTTCCGGGTACACGTACTCACTCAAAAATGGGGGAAACACATACATCACCAATGACATCTTGCCACAATGGATTTCTACAAAATCCTTAAGACTCGCTATGCACAATCACCGAGTCAGACTAACGGTCACGACTAAGGCTTCACTCACAATGCCTAATCCACCAACGGAGCGGATCTATAATGCAATATCATATCGGGGATGGACACAATTGACTCGGTGGTTCCTCTTAAACCATGACGACCCAAACCCCTCTCATTTGAGAGATTTGGTGCCCAAAAGATTGAAAAGCAAGAAAGAAAGAGATGGTATGCACGCATCCTAGAAACCGAGATGAGAAATGTCGTTACCTTACGACCCCTCTTCCTAGCCATGAAATCCTTGCTTTGAATGTACTGACACGAGTGCCTCCACGCCCTATCCACGGATCTGGTCTCGGAACGACGATTTGAGCTCTGAAGCTCCATTAATGGTGGAAGGAAGCTCTCTCCTTCCTCCTCCCTTATCTTCCTCTCCACCCTACTCTCACTCTAAAAGATGAGAAATGAGGGGAAAGACCCTCTCAGCCCAAATAAAACCGTTTGGGCGGAAGATCCCGGGCCCTTGGATCTATTTTGAGGAAGCATCAGACAGCCACAAAAGAAAATGACGGAATAGCACCCGCCTGCACGATCAGTGGCGCACGACCAGTGGTCGTGCACACTAGATCCCATGATCGTGCGATCAATAATGGCAGAACTCCAGAAAGAATGAGATAAACACACACGAGCAGTGGAGCACGACCAGTGGTCGTAGGGTTGCCATAGGCAGAACTTGGAAAAACGGAGAATAGTGCGCACGATCAGTGGCGCACAACTAGTGGTCGTGCGCACTAGATCCAATGATTATGTGCTATTCAAAATGTCGAGCTCATCGACCCATCGCCAGTGGTATCTCTACCACCGAGCGTTAGCTTCCAGTGACTCCAGGTCTGAAAACTGGGGTGTTACACCCAGTCCTTTGTCAGGGATCTCAAAAATTTGTCGTTGAGCTCGACATTACTGAAAGTACGACCATAGTTCCTTAAGTCATTTACAATCGTAAAGAACTTCTTGAGGCTGTCAGCAATACTATCACTTGATCCTTACTTGAATGCTTCGTATTCCTGATTTAGCAACGATCTGCGATCATCTCTGACTTCTTATGTCCCTTCCATCAGCACAACTAGGCAGTCCCGCATTTCTTTGGCAGATTTGCAGTGGAATAGATTCTGAAGCATTGAGTCATCCACTACACTTGCTATGATGATCTTTGTCTTCTTATCAAGAGAGACTAAGGCAATTTCATCCTTAGTCAAGTCCATCATCTTCTTGGGGATCATGACTGCAGGATTCAGAGTTAATGGTTGAGTCAGTATGTGGGGACCTTCTTCCATAATCTGGAATATTCTAAGATCAGCAGCTTCCATGAAAAACCTTACTTGTTCTTTCTACATGGGAAAGTTTTCTTTTGTGCATTTTGGAAGCTTCATAGAAGACATGTCTTTACTTCTGTCCATGGTTACTAGACGGAATCTCTTGACGAAAGAACAGGGATCTTGTTCAAGGTGTTAACCTTATATCGAACAAAACCTCCCTTTGATACCAATTGAAAGTGTCTAGTATCTTCCTAAATCACCTAGAGGAGGGTGAATAGGTGATGTTTGTTTCTTTTCGTGGAATAAAATTTGCTTAAAAATTAAACACCTAAACACCGAGATTTATAGTGGTTCCCCGAGTTGGGTACGTCCACTCTCCCGCCTCGCCTATCTACCACAAAGGGCTAGATTCTACTACTTCACCAAACTCAAATTTCTATAATCTTACACCTCGGAGCCGCAACTCCTACAAATCGGAGACGACGCTCGTAACACTCGATCCACAACTGGATCTACGACTCGATCCACAAATGTATCTACCACTCGATCCACAAACAAATCTACCACTCGATCTACAAATGGATCTACCACTCGATCCACAAACGGATCTACCACTCAGAGAAAAATATCCTCCAAAAGTAAATGAATATAACATAATAATATTACAATCAAACTTAGACAAGATTTGCAATCTTCAATCTGTCGTTCTTCGAGAATAGTAGATCTTGAAATTGGTTGGAGAACACAGAATATGAAAACATCGAAGATCTTAAATCTTGACTTGAATCTTCGATCGACTCGATCTAGAGGAGTATAGATCTGTAGAGAGAGTAGCAATCCAGTCATGTATGTTGAAGAAGATGAATCGTGCACTGTACATCGGCGGCCGATCGGAAAATCGTGAAAGCATTGTACGTCGGTGGCGGATCCGATCGATTTCCGGAATTGGAAAGTTTTCTAGGTTTGAATTGAGATCAATAGCACGATTAGATGGAAAGGAAATATCCCATAGGTATTTATAGAGATCTCCTTGCCAATGGTATCAAGAACCTTTCCAAAAACGAAACCTAGAAATCACTATGCAAGGCCGACCGAACCTGAACCAGAGTTTTGAAAAATTCGGAAAAATGACCTAAGTCAAATTCATCGAGTATCACCAGTATACTCGTCAAATGATTCTTGATATACGGCGAATAAGACTAAGAAAAATAATCTCAGGCCAGCACAACACTCAACGCCAAGGCGGAGACCATACTCAACAAATTCGACGAGTATCGATTGGTATACTCGACGAATTTGTTGAGTATCGGTTAGCTCACTCGAAGCACTCGACGCCAGGCCAAGTGATATACGACGAATGAGACTTAGACAAATCCAGAGAAGTAGCGTTGAATGGACTCGACGAATTCGATGTGTATCTTCTAGTATATTCGACGAATTCGGCGAGTATCGTTAAATATATTCGGCGAATATACATAATGATACTCGACAAATTTTACTTGGCGGATTTTCCAATTCTCAGAGAATTTGCCTAAGTACAAATGATGAATTCAACGAGTGTTGGAAGGGATATACGATGAATTCGATGAGTATCAACAAGTATACTCGACGAATTCGACATGCATTCCTAACCATACTTGATGATTTTTACTAAGGTAAATTCATGTCTTTCTGATTCCAAGAGTTGGTCCTTCCTTGGTCCTTTTCCTATACTTGGGATAAAAGTTCAACCCAATAGAGAGATTACATGTGAGTCAACACATTAGTCTACATAATGAAGGATTACATTGTATAGTCATGTGTTTACTGACCCACTGTAACCTAACATTGGTGTGTACTTAACAATGTAAACCTGTAAGTACATAACTAAAATAGCAGCTTCAAATACAGTCACAATTCATCTTAGCTTAACTAGACCCTTCTTCAAATCTGGGTTATTGTTGATACAATACCCTATAGAACCGTTCTCCCATGATCCTTTCACCTCCCTCATTAGATAAATGCCTTTTTGAAGAAGCCAGAAAGGGGGAGGAGTGGGAGAGCAATACTTGACATGAACAAGTTGAAAGTGAGGGTAAGATCTACCTTTACTCTAGAGGGGGTGAATAAAGTATATTAAAATAATTTTGCAAATTAAAAATTAATTGGCAGTGGAAGACTTAATGTAATTATAGTGTATTGTGCTTGCAGTAAATAAAAACAAAGTAAAGCAAGAAACAAAATCACAGCACACAGCAAATAAAACACATGCAACCAGTAGACACAAGGATCTATAGTGGTTCCCCAATCAACCTGGGTACATCCACTCTTCTACCACCCTAGGTAGGAATCCACTACAGGATGAGTTGATCAGGTGTCCTTGGCACCAATGAGCTTTTGATAAGGTGCTCAAAAACCAAACTAGATTTTTTGATCAGGTGTCTTGCCACCACTGAGTTTTGACAAGGTCTCAGAAACCAAACACAAAACTTTTGAAGGGAGTTTTGAGTAACCCTTTTACAGCAAAAGAAAAGAAAAGGAGTGAAGATGTTCTTCTCTGTCAACAGTCAAAGAGAAGACTAGTGGATTGATGATCTCAAAGCTCCCCCTGAGATTAGCAGTAGGTCAGGAGAAGAAGCTTTGCACAGGGTGATAGGCCTTCAGAAGATGAGATCTCCAGCAAATGATAATTTCAGTAATGACTGAAATGTGATGTGTCTGGAGTCTTGATTGATGAAGCCTTGAAAAACCTTAATCAGAGATGTGAAACTGTAATCCTGTAGTTCTTGTGTGTGTCTCACAGATCTCAGATATTGTTCTTGGTTTTCTCTTATTATTCTTCTTTTCTGTCTCTATTGTCTGAAATGATATATTGAAATCCAATCTTCTAGATAGCCGTTAGCCAGTCATAAATGACTTCCTTTATTGATAACTGTCTCTGGAGGAAAGTCCTAAGTAATATTCTCTTTTAGTCTCCTTGAAACTTGCTCTAGATTGATTGAAATGGCTACAAAATATTCTGCATTAAATGCTGGATATGAATAAATTTGAATTCCATAACTGACTGAATTTGAAATCCTGAAATCGTCGATCTCTCAAGAAAATCATCGATCTGAGCTCGAGTATCATCGACCTGAGCTCAGAGATTGGATTTTAACTTGAGACGGAAACCTCGATCTGAGCTCGACTATCGTCGAACTAAGCTCAAAGATCTAGATTTTAACTTGAGACAGAAACGTCAATCTGAGCTCGGAGATCGTCGAACCGAGTTCAACGATTCGTTGAACTGAGCTCGACGATAATTGCCTTAGTCTTTTGCACTTGTAATCTGAACTAGGAGGTCTTGGGGGCAGCTTTCAAACCTAAGTACTAAGCCTTAGACCTATTTTAGTTGACCTTTAAATCTATACAATGAGGTCAAGACACACTCCTATGAACATAGTGATCCTTACCCAAATCAGTAATAGGATGTTCAAACAATCTCCCCCTATTTGGGTTAGGATTACTATTTACATGATATAGGAATTTTAAAAGCATACAAACAAAAACAAATACAACATTACAGAAGATTAAATAATAGCATTGCAGAAGCATATGAATAATCACACAGATTGTTCAGAGAGAGATATATATAGTTTAGTCTTACACTATCAGTCCTTTTCCTTGCCCTTTTTGAAAAGTATTTCCCTGTTGGGGTTATCAGCTTCTCTCTTAGATCTTCTATCATCAGCAGCACCAAGGGTAGTTTGAGATTTGGCTCTAGGGACAACTGCTTCTGGGTGCAATTCCATGTATCTTTCTGGATCAAAGAATTTTTTGGAAGAATATCTCTCAAATTCTTTCTTTCTCTGTTCAGACAATGTTGAAATTTTGGAAGTGTCTTTTCCTTGTTCTCTGACTTTCCTTATCTGGTCTAATGCAGCTAACTCCTTCATTCTTGTTATCCAAGAGACTGGGTTGTTCTCTGGATCTTCATAAGGTACAGGAGGTTCATATCTGTTAACAGTATCAGAAGGAGGAGCTCTAGAGGGAACACTTTCTTTGAGCTTATAAGGGAATGGACCAGAAGTTGAATCAGTTGGGCCTTGTCCTTCCCTTTAATAAGGATGCTGTCTGGACTGTCCTTTTGAATACACTCTATAACCTCTTTGATTTCCTCTATATTGACCTCTTCTTGACTGGTAGCCTCTTTGCTGATGTCCTCTGGATTAAGATCTTTCTTGAACCTGAGAGGAACTTTGAGATGTAGCATGATAGGTTTGAGGAGCTGAACTTCCACCAGATCCTGCATCTGGAGAAGGAGGAGGAGGAGAGGATTATGATGAGATGTGCTAGGTCATATTTCCTTCTCTTCTTCATAGCCTTCAATTAGTTTCTGGAGTATTGCATCCAGGGTTCAGTAATAGGACAGTCATGCAGTATGTAGTAGGGAATATCATTATCAGAAGTGGCTTTCTCTGCAGTGACTTTCCTCATAGCTTTACTTCTTGCTTTCCTCTTCCTTGCAATAGTTGCAGAGGAATCATCAGAATCATTCTTGTATTCATCACTTTCAGAACTCTGGGAATTGTCATACAGATCATAAATTCTCTTTATGTATTCATGTGTAGCTTTAGAAGGAGCAGCAGCAGCAGGAGCAGAAATAGAAGCAAGAGCAGGAATACTGACAGCAGGAGCAGAAATACTGACAGCAGGAGCAGAAGTTGAAACAATAACAGCAACAACAACAACAACAGAAACAACAACATCAGAATCTGAAGCAATAACAGCAAACTCTGAATCAATATCATCAGACTCTGAGACACTAGCCTCTATGATTATCATATCATTATCATAAACAGCAGTATCAATACAAACATCAGCAATAGTAATTTCCACAGCCTTGATTGAATTGATATAAGATAATATCAAGTTGGGATCACAACTAAAAATAGGCACAATGGCCTTAGTAAGATCTTCAGCATCTTGTGCTGGAAGATATCTTCTATAAAGAGCATCAAAATCTGAAAGCAATGACCTGAAGTCAACTGTACTGAAGGATGGAACTGGAGCTGGAGCTGGAAGATCTGGTACTTTCTCTGAACTTTGCATGAAGTCTGAATCTTCAGCAGGCAGCATGACTACTTCAATGGGCATCTCCCCCTGCCTGGATTCAGTATAGACTGGATCAAGGCACCCCAAAGAAGGGATTGCCTGAGGAAGATGGGAAGAAGAAAGCCTTGCAGATAAATCCTGGATGGATTTCAGAAGAGGAGCCAAGGAGGCTTTCAGCAGGAGTCTTATCCTAGGATCTAACATCTCATATAGCTTATCTACAAGAGCAGGAATATCTACTTGCTCAAGGGATGCTTGAGTAGAGGTAGAGGAGAAAGTTGCAGAAGTTGATGATGTTGGTGGAGCTGCAAAAATGTGGAGAGATGATGTTGATGGAAGATGTATGGATGGTTTTGATATGGGGATGGTGGTGATGGAGGTAATTGGAATGGAGATGGATGGTGTGAAAGATGGCTAAGCCAGAATATCTTGCAGTAGTTGTTGGTAGGAAGTAGAAGAAGGTGGAGGCTCTAGATGTGATGAATGAGAATCATCCTTAAAGGAATCATCTAATAGATTGAATGAAGTAAAATGTATGGATGAGTCAATGTCAAAAGGGGGATAGAAATGTAGGGGATGGAACTATTCTTGAAGAGTGACTTGTTTGGTGAAGAGATAGTTGGTGATGAAATTGAGATGGGTGAGGAAATTGTGATGGGGGATGAAATTGAGATGGTGGATGTAGGGATGGTTGAGGAAACTAGAGGTGGAGATGGTGGAGATGAGGAGGAGGAAGCAGGTAAATCTTCTAGTTGGGTAGTTGCCTGAGGGGAAGTGACTGTCACTGTCCTGGTGCCTAAAGTAGTGTTAGCTGCAGGACCCCTGCTAGGTTTGGCAATCTGCCTATCCCACTTTCCAAAGAGATCACAGGAGAGTCTCTTGGAAGCATTTATGTGCATACCATTTGACACTAGCAGTTGGGGGCATCTGTTGTTTAAAAACAAGCCTACTATCCTCCCAAAGTTAACAAAGTTCTTGTTAATTTTCTTCTTAATTAAATCAAAAAAGATTTCTCCCCAGTTCAGATGTTTCTTATCAACTATAACAGCCATTAAACAAAACTGATACCTAGAGATTGTATCATGAGCAGAATGTTTGTCTAATAGAACTTTTCCCACTACATCAGCCAAAAACCTGTACTCTACTGAAAGGTTTTTCTTAAGAAGCTTGTTAGGGTTTTCTGCATTGTGTCTCATTCTATCCAACATAACAGAAAATTCTTTTCCAGACAATTCAACAGTATCATGTCCAGTACTCAATTGAAAAACTTCTGTCAGAAGTGCGGGAGTAAAGGATACCTGGGTTCCTGAAATAGTCCCGACAACTGTATTTTGATCCAGGTTGTGGGCTGTGTATACCCATTCTTTGATTTCATCTGCAGCTAGCTTAATCCTTGTAGACATAATAGTGACCAACTGTTGTTCCTTGAATAGCTCTAATATGTCCTTGAATATCTGATCACTGCCTTCAAATGAGTCCATGTCGATGTCAAATCCGGTATCAAACTTCATTGCGACTAAGACAGCAACAGAGACGGCCATGGTTGTCCTGTAAAAACAAACAAACACAACCAAGTGTAGAAGGGTTTGGAGGGAAGGAAGGCTATGCAAAAAGTATGAATGCGCAAAAGAGAACAACGGTCGAAAAATGATTTTTATATTAGGGTTCGACACAGAAAAGGAAAGATCGTTGAACTCAGTTCGACGATCTGGGCTTCTAAAGGAAACTGAAAGGTCTTCAACATCGTCGATCTCCTTTCTACAATATTGGAGAGCGTCGAGTTCCGTTCGACGATCTCTGACCGGAAAGAGATAGCCTAGCACTATCTGGAAAACGTTGAGCTCCGTTCGACGATTTCAAGAGAACGTCGATCTCTGTTCGACGATCTTTGGGAAAAACGTTGAGCGCAGTTCAGAGTTCAGAAATAACCTTAGACACTAGAAAAATCAAGTTTTTAGCCTAGTCTTGGTCAATTTTTTAAAGTTTCAAAATCTTGGATCTTAATTTAAACTTCCTTCATATAACATTCCTAACTGATTCAGAAAGAATGTATGTTTCTTTTCATCCAAGGGTTTGGTGAAAATATCTTCCCTTTGCAAATCAGTTGGGATATATTGAAGTTCAATTTTATTCTTCTCAACATTATCTCTTAGGAAGTTATGCCTAATCTCTATATGTTTTGTCCTACTATGGAAGACTGGATTTTGTGCTATATAAATATCACTGGTATTATCACAAAAGATTATTGGCTTATCTAAGTTGTAACCATAGTCTAGGAGCTGATTTTGAATCCACAATATCTGTGAGCAATAACTACCTACTGCCATGTATTCAGCTTCAGCAGTTTATGTGGACACAGATGTTTGTTTCTTACAAAACCAGGAGACAAGTCTGTCACCAAGAAACTGACAACTTCCACTGGTGCTTTTCCTGTCTACTCTACATCCAACATAATCAACATCTGAAAATCCAGTTAATTCAAATCTTGAATTTTTTGGATACCAGAGACCTAGATTTGGACAACTTTTCACATACCTAAGAATCCTTTTTACTAATGTTAGATGTGACTCTCTAGGGCTTACTTGGAATCTAGCACAGATGCATGTAGCAAACATTATATCAGGTCTACTAGCTATAAGATACAATAAAGAGCCAATCATTGCTCTATATATTGTCTGATAAACAGGTTTCTTATGTTCATCAGCATCTAATACAGCATTATTATGCATATGTGTTTTCATAGAGGATGCTTCAGACATACCAAATTTCTTAACCAATTATTTTGCATACTTGGTTTGAGAAATGAATATTCCATCAACATGTTGTTTGACTTGCAATCCTAGAAAGAAGGAAAGCTCACCCATGCTACTCATTTCAAATTTTGAATGCATTAGGTTAGAGAACCTTTTGCACAAATTTGAATCAATAGATCCAAAGATAATGTCATCTAAATAAATTTGTACTAGTAGGATATTGGACTTATGGGTTCTAATGAAAAGAGTTTGTTCTACTCTACCCCTTATAAAATCATTTTTCAAGAGAAAGCATTCTAAGGTCTCATACCATGCTCTAGGAGCTTGCTTGAGACCATATAATGCCTTATGCAATTTAAAAACATAATCAGGATGAGTAGGAGAGATAAAACCTCGGGGTTGTCTGACATAGACTTCTTCCTTGATGTCTCAATTTCGAAAAGCACTCTTCACATCCATTTGATAAACTTTGAATATCTTGTGAGCTGCATAGGCTAGGAATATTCTTATGGCCTCTTACCTTGCAACTGGTGCAAAGGTCTGGTCATAATCTATTCCTTCTTCTTGAGAGTATCCTTGTGAAACTAGCCTTGCCTTGTTCCTTACAATAATACCTTGATCATCTAATTTGTTCCTGAACACCCATTTTGTTCCAACAATGGAATGATCCTTTGGCCTTGGCACTAGCTCCCAAACTTTGTTTCTTTCAAATTGATGTAACTCCTCTTGCATTGTAATGATCCAGTGTGGATCTTGTTCTGTATCTTGTATGGATTGAGGCTCAATTTGAGAAAGAAAGCAGGTGTGCATCAGATTTTGGTTCACCTGATTTCTGGTTTGCACACCAGTTGAGATGTCTCCAATCACTTGGGAGATTGGATGATCTCTTGATGTTACTAAATCAATAGGGGGTGTTGATTGTTCACCAACCTGTGTTGTTGTTTCCTCTTGTCGAACAACAACTGGCTCTTCAATGTGGTTCTCACCAAGATGTTAATTGTCCTCTTCATCTTCACTTCTTTCACCTTTTTGTTGGATAGGTGAAGGTGTTGTATCCTCTTCAATGATGTTTAACCTGTTCAAATTCTCTGAGAGAGAATGTACCTGCAAAGGTTCTATGGTAGAAGTATTCTTCTCCTTATAAGACATGTTAGTTTCATCAAAAGATACATGTACAGATTCTTCAATTTTAAGAGATGACTTGTTATTTACCCTATAAGCCTTACTGATCATGGAGTATCCCAGAAACACTCATTCATCAGCTTTGGCTTGAAATTTTGCTATGTATTTCTTGTCATTATTGTGTATGTAACAAATACAACAAAAATTCTGAAATAGTCTACTTTAGGTTTCTTCCCTTTGAGTAATTCATAGGGAGTCTTTCCCTTCAGCTTATGTATCAAACTTCTATTCAACACATAGTTTGAGGTGTTCACTGCCTCTACCCAAAAGGATAGAGGAAGGTGAGCATCTGTCAACAATGTAGTAGCAGATTCAATAAGGGTTCTATTTTTCCTTTCAGCTACCCCATTTTGTTGAGGAGTTCTAGAGGCTGAGAAAGTGTGCCTGATCCCTTCACTCTGACAGAACTCTTGCATAAGAAGAGAATCAAACTCTGTCCCATGATCACTTCTGATCAGGGCAATGTGAGTATTGAACTCAATCTGTATACATTTGAGAAACTCTGTCAAACACTTAAAGTTATCAAACTTCTTCCTCAGAAATAACACCCATGTGAATCTAGAGAAGTCATCTACAACTACTAAAGTGTAAGATTTCCCTCCTAGGCTTTGTACTATAATGGGTCCAAAAGATCCATGTGTAACAGATACAAAATCCTAGGTGAATCACTCTTATTAAGTGACTTGAAGCTATTTTTAGTTTGCTTGCTGTTGGGTACATTGGAAAATGTGTACCTGATTTGAAGAAGCCCAACCTAGCTCAATGATATACATCAAGGTGTATTTGATGTTGTTTTAAGTTGACATGTGCAGGTGAAGAAGTGATAAAGTATGCAGAAAAATTCTAAGTCCAAGTGTCGACACAGAGGAAGCAGTGTCGACACACAGGAGAAAAGAGTCAACACAACATTGGGAAGCAGTGTCGACACATAGCAGTTAGTCTACAACTACACTGGGAAAAAGTGTCGACACAGAAGAAGTAAGTCGACACATCACTGGGAATTTGTGTCGATACAGAAGAAAAGAGTCGACACAGAAGAAAAGCGTCGACCTCAACATTGGTAGAATGTGTCGACACAGAAGAATATAGTCGATCTCAAGATTGTCGACATCAGCTGAATGTGTCGACACAAAAGAAAATAGTCGACCTCAAGTTTGTCGACACAGCAGAATGTGTCGACACATTGTGATTAAGTCGACACATTAAAGCAGATTTAAGAAATGAATTTGTCGACACCTGAAGACTGTGTCGACACTTACTAAGTTATGATTCTACAATAACTGTGTCGACACACAGGACTTGTGTCGACACACTGAAGAGTCAAGACCAAGTTATTTTCAGAAGAAGCTGTGTCGACTCAAAGGCAACTTAGTCGACATCACTGAAGACTGTGTCGACACCAAAGTCAATTGTGTCGACACAGTTAGTCAGATGGTCTCGACACTTTCTGACAGACTGTGTCAACAACTTGTGGTTCAAGACTAAGGCACAGGACTTGTTTGAGGACTTGACAGCTGTGGGTTACCACCGGTTAACTGAAGCTGTCAGACTTGTCAGAAAACGGTTAGAACCGGATCAGCCGGTTACCATGAAGAATGTCTATAAATGGATGGATTCAGAAGGAGAAAGAAAGCAACTGTTGAAAACATTGTTTAAGAATCAAAAAGTTGAGAAGGATTACGATCCAATTCATTTCAAGAAAGTGCTAGGCACTTAAGAAGATCTTCTCCGGGAGATCTAAGAAGACTATCTAAGGATAGATCTAAGAAGAGTTCTAATCAGAATTCAGAAGAATCTTTCAAAGTGCTGGATAGAGAGAGATCAAGCCTGAATTAGAAGAAGAAGAAAGAAACCACCAGTGGATTCTCAAGAAGCTGTTTGGAATCAACTCAGCTAAGTTCATTTTCAAGAAGCCTTGAAGAAGGCTCAGATACAGTTGATTGCATCAGCTGATCAAGAATTGTCTTAGCCTTTTCTCTCTCAACTTTGGCAAGACAGATTAATAATCTTTTCTATATTTCTGTAGGATTTGTTTACACAGATCTGAGTTGTAAGCCTATGTTATAAAGGCTGAGTGTAGGAGTGTTGAACTCTGAGTGGTAGGGCAGTTTGCCTGAGTATAGGAGAAGGATATTCTCTGAGTTGTAGGCTTGGGGCAAGGCTGAGGTAGGGCAGTTGTGCCTGAGTTGTAGGAACCAGTTGGGTTCTGAGTTGTAGGATCTGTTGATCTGAGATAAGTGGAAGTTTGGCCGAATCTAACATACTGCTAGATAGGTGATGAGGGGGAAAGTGGATGTACCCAAACCTTGGGGAACCACTATAAAACATTGTGCAATCTGTGATGTTTTATTTTCTGTGATTGCTGTGTAAATTGTGTTAGCTATTGAATTGAATTCTGCCTAGAAGTTTTTATAAGTAAAGCAGAACCTATTCACCCCCCCCCCCTCTAGGTGTTTAGGCTGCCTTGAAAGTTAAACTATCAAGTGGTATCAGAGGGAGGTTCCTCAAAAAGGACTTAACAGTCTGAGGTAGATCTGAAAGGCAGATTCAAGATTCAAGAAGATGGGTTCTGGAGAGAATCATAAGGAGCTAGGGTCTATGAAATTACCCATATGCAAGAAGGAAATCTTTGGGATCTGGAAAGAGAGAGTCAGATTGTTTATGGAAGCAACTGACCCAAGGATTTACATCACAGTACAGGAAGGGCCCTTCACTCCAATGAAGATATCTGTTCTTGATGCAAATATCCAAATACCAAAGACTTATTCAGAAATGACCAAGGATGAAATCATCTTGGCAACCATGGATAAAAGGGCACAGAACATCATTGTCAGTGCCATAGATGATTCAACATTTCAGAATCTGATTCACTGCAAGACCTCCAAGGAGATGTGGGACACATTGATTGTCTACATGGAGGGATCTGAAGAAGTAAGGCTGGATAGAAAGTCTATGCTAAATCAGGAGTATGAAAGCTTTAGACAAGGAAAATCTGATAGCATAACTGAGTGCTATAAGAAATTCTATAGAATTGTGAATGAGCTAATATCCTATGGAAGAGTCTTCAGTACCTATGAACTGAATGACAAATTCTTAAGATCCTTATCAAAGGATTGGGATACAAAAGATCTGTGCCATAAGAGAAGTGGCTAAATTGGCAGAGATATCTCCTCCAACCCTGTTTGGAAAGTTGCTATCCTATGAAATGCAACTTATGGTAAGGAAGGAGGAGGAAAGAAACTCAAGAGGAGAGCATAGAGAAAAGACTGTGGCATTTAATGCTGAAGCCACCAGAAAGAATAGGAGGAAATCACCATCTCCTCCTAAGGAAGTTGAAGAAGATAGTTCTGAAAATTCAGATAAGGGTTCAGTTAGCTGTGAGTCAGATGCAGACTTTGCTGCATTCACTAGGCAATTCCAAAGGTTCTTGAAAAAGAAGCAATGGAAGTCTAGGCCTTCCACATCACAGCAAGTTGATGACTATTATCAGAAGAGAAGGTCATCAAGGAAAGAGAAAAGTAGATCAAAGCCCAGCAAAGCCACTACTTCAAAGATTGTCTGCTATTGTTGCAATAGGCCTGGACATGTAGTGGCTGATTGTCCTGACAAAAGGAAGGAATCTTCAGAAAAGAAGAAGACTTATCAGAAAGGCAAGAAGGAGAAATCCTTTGTAGCAAAGAAAGATAAAAGTCTGTCAGACCAGTCAACTTCAGAATCAGGATCTGAAGCTGAAGCATATATTGGACTATATGCTGCATCTGAGGAAGAAGAGTTTATGCAGTTGCTAGACTCCATCAATGAACATCAATGCATGGGTTTGATGACAAGATCAGAAGAGGACATATGCCAGAATCAGTCTGGTCCTAATGAGGTAAACTGTCCTTCCTGTACATCTGTTTGTAGTACAAATGAAGAATCAGCTACATCTGCATCAAGTGATGAAGATGCATCTGGATCTGAAGGAGATGTCTATCAATTGATAGACAAGTATGGGGACTTGTTGCAGGCCCTTAAGAAAAGCAAGAACCTGGTTAAAACACAGGCTCAGGAAATTGCTGAACTAAGGATAGCAACAACTGAGTTAGAAAAAGTCCTTGATCAAAAATTAAATGAAATTGCCAAGCTGAAGAATATAACTATTATTCAGATGGGCACAATTAATTATACTAATGATCAAGTAAAGAGTCTGGAGGTCAGACTTAGAATTGAAAGGGATTTAGTGGCTAGTTACTCTAAGCCAAAATCTGTCTTACCCTTGATAGATGAATTTGTCACTCAGAAGTAGGTAAGGCTGGATTAGGATTTAAAGGTAACTCCTCCGGGCTGGCAGATTCAAGAGTAAAGGCAAAGCCCCTATTCAGCCACTAAACCTTTCAGTCCCCATAAAGTTTAGTAAGGAGAAAGTGCCTTCTAACATATATGATCATGAAGATATTCAAGGTCATATTAAGACAAATGTTCTGAAGAACAAGGGTGTTAAGGCAAGCAGGCCCACCTATGGTCATAAACCCAATAGTTTTAAGAAATCAGTAGGTGAAGTTGCAACAGCACCAGCAATGAACAGAAATTCTTCTGACAAGGATGTATCTAGATCTAGATACAATAAGTTTGAATGTTGGTGCTGTGGCAAGAGGGGCCATTTTGCATTGGACTGCTGGTATAACACAAGTGTTATAAAGAATAAGAGTCTACCTGTTAGAAGAGGTTATGATAACTTTATTAATGCTAACCTGAACCAAGGACCCAAGACTTACTTGGGTTCTAAGGGTAAGTAATTCTGTATTGCAGGTGAATCCAAGTAACCATCCCCTATATGGTACTTGGATAGTGGGTTGTTCCAGGCACATGACTGGAACAAAGGGGCTGCTGAAGGAGTATTCATCTGTCAAAGATGGACATAAAGTGATCTTTGGTGGATCTGAAAAAGGAGTCATCAAAGGGTTTGGTAACATTTCTTCTAACCTAATTACTATCACCCAAGTGGCCTATGTAAAAGGTTTGAAACATAATCTAATAAGCATAAGCCAGCTGAGTGATCTAGGATATGACATTTCATTTGGTAAGGATGGATGTCATATCAAAAGGTCAAGTGATCAAGAGATCATATTGACTGGGTATAGGAAGAGAAATGTGTATTGCCTTAATTTTGAATGTGAGAATAAGGCCCCCCCATTTGTCTTGTAGCTGATGACAATGCTTCTCATTGTGTTAAGTGGCACAAGAGATTGGCTCATCTAAACTACAAGACAATTGGCCAACTCTTAGTAAAGAACTAGTGAGGAATGGGCCTCAAGTTAAGTGTATAAAGGAAGGGTATGCTCAGCTTGTCAAAAGGGCAAGCAGACAAAAACCTCATTTCAAAGCCTTGAAAACAAGGATTCTGTGAGGTGCTTATACCCTCTTGCATATGGATCTTTTTGGTCCTTGCCAGTTCACAGTCTAGGTAGGAAGGTCTACACTCTAGTGGTTGTAGATGACTATTCTAGATTTACATGGGTGTTCTTTCTGACAAAAAAATCTGAAACCCCAAGTGTATTACTTAATTTTGTAAAGCAAATTCAGAATGAACTGAATAGTACAGTGGTCAAAATTAGAAGTGACCATGGTACTGAGTTTCAATCTGAAAGCATAACAAACTTGTGTATAGACTTTGGGATTTTCCAAGAGTTCTCCTCACCTAGAACACCTCAGCAAAATGGAATTGCTGAAAGAAAGAATAGAACATTAATTGAAGCTGGTAGAACTCTATTGAGTGACACCTCTCTCCCAGAATATTTTGGGCTGAGGCAGTTAACACTGCTTGTCATTCATCAATAGGGCTTCTATCACCAAAAGCCACAGAAAGACTCCCTATGAGATTGTGAAAGGCAGAAAACCAAATCTATCCTATTTTAGGATTTTTGGTTGCAAGTGCTATATACTTAACAATGGCAAGTCATATTTGACTAAGTTTGCTGCCAAATCCCAGGATGGGATATTTGTTGGGTACAGCACAAATAGTAAGGCCTATAGAGTCTTCAACTTAACTACTCAAGTTGTTGAAGAATCAGTGCATGTTGTATTTGATGAAACAAGATTAATCAATTGTGAGTTGTCTTGTAGATCAAATGACTCAACAGGTATAAAGCAAAGAAGATGGACAAGCTCTCCATTGCTGAAGCTTCAAAGGAAGATGGAGCATTGGAAAATGAAGGCTGCTGTCCAGGGGGAGTACAAGAGATAATGGAAGTTGATGAAAACAACAAGAGGAACAGCAGAATGAAGAAGCTGGAGATGCTCAACCTGAAGGGAATCTACCTCCAGCTATAAGATATCTAAGAGATCATCCTACTGAGATCATCCTACTGATCAGATAATTGGTGATCCAAGACAAGGAGTTCAAACTAGAAGCAGAAATCAAAGCACAGTTTTGCATTCTAGTTTCTTGTCCCAAATGGAACCTAAGAAGTTTGAAGAAGCTATCCAAGACCAGCACTGGATTGATGCTATGCAAGAGGAGCTGAATCAATTCAGAAGGTGCAAAGTCTGGGAGCTTGTTCCTAAACCAAGAGGCCACAACATAATTGGCACTAAGTGGATCTATAGGAACAAGCTAGATGAAAGTGGAATAATAGTAAAGAATAAAGCAAGACTGGTTGCAAAAGGATACAGGCAGGAAGAAGGGATTGACTTTGATCAACCTTTGCTCCAGTAGCAAGGCTGGAGGCAATCAGAATGTTCCTTGCCTATGCAGCCTACCAAGACTTCAAGTATACCAGATGGATGTGAAGTCAGCATTTCTGAATGGTGATCTTAGAAGAAGTATATGTAGAGCAGCCATCAGGTTTTGTAGATCCTCTTAAACCTGATTCTGTGTATAAGCTTAGGAAAGCTTTGTATGGGTTAAAACAAGCTCCAGGGCTTGGTATGAAACCCTGTCTACCTTCCTCATTGAGAATAAATTCTCAAGAGGAAAGATAGACAAAACTCTATTCCTTAGGGAATCCAAAGGAAAGATCATCTTAGTCCAGATCTATGTTGATGACATAATCTTTGGATCTACTGAAAACAACCTTTGTAAAAAGTTTGCCAAACTTATGCAAGGGAAATTTGAGATGAGCAGTATGGGAGAACTTAAGTTCTTCTTGGGACTCCAAGTAAGACAGACTGATGATGGATTGTCCATATCCCAGTCTAAGTTCACCAAAGAATTAATTAAGAAATATGGTATGGAGTCATCCTCCCCATGAGAACTCCTATGGGAACAAGTATGCCTATATGCAAAGATGAGGCAGGTAAACCTGTTGATGAATCATTGTATAGAGGAATAGTTGGGTCTCTACTATATCTCACTGCTAGTAACCTGACATTATGTATGCTACATGTGTCTGTGCTAGGTACCAAGCCTGCCCTAAAGAATCTCATTATACTGCAGTCAAAAGGATTCTAAGATATCTAAAGGGCACTCCTACTCTAGGTCTTTGGTACCCTAGGAATAGAGATTTTCTACTAACAGGCTATTCAGATGCAGATTTTGCAGGATGTAGAGAGGAGAAAGAGTACTACAGGTACTTGTCAATTCCTGGGGGAAGACTAATATCTTGGAGTAGTAAGAAGCAGACCAGTGTGGCAATTTCCACAGCTGAGTCTGAGTATGTTGCTGTTGGAAGCTGCTGTGCACAGCTATTGTGGATGCAGCATCAGCTTAAGGATTATGGTATTCAGGTAAGTAGAACACCCTTTTATGTGATTCAAAGAGTGCTATTTCTATTGCTAATAACCCAGTTTCTCATAGTAGAACTAAGCATATAGAAATCAAATACCATTTTCTTAGAGAACATGTAGAAAGAGGAGACATCTCATTGGAATTTGTAAAAACAGATTATCAAATAGCAGATGTGTTTACTAAGCCTTTAGATGAAACCAATTCAATAAATTCAAATTGAATTAGGTATGTTAACCATTGATTAATGTATTAACAAAATCATTAACAATGCAATTGAAGTGGTATATAAATAAGTAAAGGTAATAACAACAACATAATCAAGTGTTAAAAAGGACACATTGAAGTTACAGAAATTGGCTAAGTAAGAATGTGTCGACACATTCAGTAGTAATGTGTCGACTCAGAGAAATTATGTCGACAAGTCAGAATATTGTGTCGACACAGAGAATATGTGTCGACACTTAAGAGTTATATTGTCGACTTAACCAGAAATGTAATGTCGACTCAACCAGGAAAATGGTGTCGACACTTACAGAGTATGTGTCGACACTTATCCTTAGAGTCGACACAGAATTTCTGTTTATTTAAGGTGTCGACATAACCACAAATTGGTGTCGACACATAGTAGGCTGAAGTAATGTCGAGACGGTAGAAGTTTGTGTCGACACATTCCGTCTGTGTCGACACATTTTGACTGTTTTTGGCGCCTTTTGAACTTCTTTCAACTGCGGCTATAATAGGTCAAAATCTCATTCTGTCGACACGCTTCCAAGGTTTCGAGACTAAAACCCTGTGTCGACAGTCTATCTTTCTCTCTTCTCTCAAGCTTTCTCGACAAAATGATGGCGCCAAGATTGAAGATAACATCAATGAAGGGTATGAGTTGGTGCGCCAGGCCTTTGCAGAGGCGCCGCCAGATGTCCAAGGAGTTATCACCCTCCTCTCTGAGTCAGGGTTAGAATTTCTCATCTCACAACCTACTAAAATCTGGAAGAAGGAGGTGCACGAGTTCTTTATCTCTGCATCAGTCCACTCTACTGGCCTCAAGATTAAGTCCACTGTTCAAGGGACTAAGTGAAGATTAATCAAAGAAGTATAAGAAAGATCTTTCAATTGCAAGTAGTTTGAGAATGAAGAGGAAGTTCCTATATCTAAGACAAGGGAAGCCCTTCAATGGTGTGGACTGGACTCAGGATTGAAGATTGGAGCTGCTTTAACAGGAAGGGTATGAATCAGCAAGGGAAGTTCTTGTCAGAAGTAGTTGGGAAAGTAATCCTCTGCAAGACATGTGGACATGATAGGATTTCTGCCTATATGTTCAGCCTGATGACCAGGATAGTTTTTACTATTCCTACTGATTGGTCAGGGTTGATCTTTGACAAGATCAAAGAAGGAATCAAGAAGCCTAACATGGCTAGGATCATGAGCTGTACCTCACTGGAGTGATTCCTGAAGTGCTGCAGCAATTGCAAGGGATAATATTAATCAATGATGAGAAGAATGGATATGAGATTGTTCTCAAGGTGGGATAGGGTACTATCCAAGGATGTGCCTGAAGAGAGCAGGCCAGACACCCCTGTGAAAACCCCTACACAAAATCAAGAATCTGAACAATTACAAGAAGACCCCCTGAGGACACAGTTGAAGATCAGCCAGACACAACTGTTGTCCAGGAAGTGTCAACACCTGCACAGATGCAGGGGGAGCCAGTTTCCACTCTTGCTCCAAAGTATCTACTCCTGCTCAGGTATAGGGGGAGCTAATGTATTTTACTATAAAAGACATTGCTCATATTCTTATTACTGCACAGGTTCAGGGGAGCTAGTGTCCACTCCTACTCCAGATATACAAGTACAGAAGTGCAAGTACAAGAGGAAGCACAGTTAAACTTGTCTCAAGATTTAACTGCTGCAGAAGTTACAGCTCAACTGGAATTTACTATGGAGGAGTTATTCCCTGATATTGATACTACTGCTGATAAAGTAGGAGGTGGACCAGATATTGAGAAGTCCATAGGTATGGACATTGAGCAGGAAGCTGAAGTTGAGCCACAGGTTGAGGGTGAGCCAGTGGATGTTGAAGCTGAGCAACAGACCCCTGGAACAGATACAATTCATCATCCTCAAGAAAGAATTCATGTAGATACTTCATCTGAAACAGAAACTGAAGATGCCAGGGTGGCAAAGAAAAGAAAACTTGTTGTCTTCAAGAGAAGAAGCAAGAATTATAAGCAGGCTTACAGACCACACCTCTACAAGTATCTCCAGCTCTTTGATTACAACAAATTTATGATAGATCTACAAGTAAATTGGATGCACAAAGGTTGGCTATGGAAAAGTATGTTGATGAAATAGCAAGTCACTTCAGTTTGACTTAGCTCAGGATATCAAGTCCATCCAGTTTCAGTCAACTTGCATAAAACTGAAATGACAGATTGCTTCCACAAGGGTGGCAATGCTGTGGTTTTATCTAGCTAAACAACAGGAGGCTATCACTACAAGGTGGATGACATTGCTTTGAAGCAAAGTTATTTTTGGAAAATCAGATTAGAATGAATGATAATTTAACTGAATCTCATAATGAGATCATTGAGGAGGTAAAGAAGATTGTTCCAGGTCTGCCTGCAGATAGAGCCAAAGAAAGAGAAAATTTTGATAAGAATTTTCAAGCTGCCATTGCATCTGTTAAGACTGCCATCACAACCTCTCAAAAGAAATATCTGAAAAGCTTAACAAGTTAAAAAACCTTTTTAAAAGCGGTGTAAATTATTTGGATGGCCAAATCCGATTTCAAAAGGAAGATCTAAGAGATCATGTATCTAGAGAAGCCATAAAGGGGGAGAGGATGCTAATACATGCAGGCTCAGAGCACTCCAAATGGGTGACCATAGCATTCGAGCCACTTTGGGATATCCCCCATTGTGTGATGATGCTATGGTAGCTGAATCAGGAATACAATCAAATCTACTTGAAGGCACTCAACCTGAGGTTGCCCAAGTCATTTCCCCCCCCCCCTCCAGATTTTGACATGATTGATCAGAAGTTCAAGGAATGTATAGTCCTCCAAAGGAGGTTACTAATATTGTCTTTGGAAAGGTTGATAAGCCTGAGGCTACTCTAAAAGAACAGCAAGATGCTCTAGTAGCAAAGAAGAAATTCAGAGAGCAGGCTGTACTGAAGCCAGATTATGAGCAGTGGAGTCCTACTTCAAGGAACATAATAACTCACTGCACTGCATGAAAGCTGTACAAGATAAAGTTCATGAGAGAGGCAAGTGGTACAATGAAATAGAATGGCAAGTATGAGGCAAGACAAGAAGCAATAGTTCAATTCAGAAGGAAAGCCAAGCTGGGAAGACTGCCATCAATGCTAAGGAGCCAAGCAAATACTTCCCAAAGCCTTTTCATTATTTTGAAAGGCAAAGGATCAAGGAAGAAGCTCAGAAGAAAGCTGATCTTAAAGGAAAGAAGATAGCTGAAGAATCAGAAGCTCCTGTGACAGCTACAATTCAATCTGGCAAAGGATTATAATTAGAGAGCCTGATCAATCCTGATTATGTTTTTAAGTTCTTTTATAGTGTTTTGTAATGTTGTGATGTAATCATTAAATGTAAAACATTGTAATCAAACATTACCCATTTATAAACAAAATGTTGTTTGGCATATTATAATGTGCATTCTGTGGTGGATTGTTTTTTTTATGTGTTGTTTATATTAAGTATTCCTGTTATGTCATTATCATCATTTAGTACTGTTTATAAATGGTGTATATCATTGGCTATAGGGGTTATGACTTCTCCAAATAGGGGGAGATTGTTGGGTACATTGGAAAATGTTACCTGATTTGAAGAAGCCCAACCTAGCTTAATGATATACATCAAGGTGTATTTGATGTTGTTTTAAAGTTGACATGTGCAGGTGAAGAAGTGATAAAGTATGCAGAAAAATTCTAAGTCCAAGTGTCGACACAGAGGAAGCAGTGTCGACACACAGGAGAAAAGAGTCGACACAACACTGGGAAGCAGTGTCGACACATAGTAGTTAGTCTACAACTACACTGGGAAAAGTGTCGACACAGAAGAAGTAAGTCGACACATCACTGGGAATTTGTGTCGACACAGAAGAAAAGATGTCGACACAGAAGAAAGCGTCGACCTCAACATTGGTAGAATGTGTCGACACAGAAGAATATAGTCGATCTCAAGATTGTCGACATCAGCTGAATGTGTCGACACAAAAAAAAATAGTCGACCTCAAGTTTGTCGACACCAGCAGAATGTGTCGACACATTGTGATTAAGTCGACACATTAAAGCAGATTAAGAAATGAATTTGTCGACACCTGAAGACTGTGTCGACACTTACTAAGTTATGATTCTACAACAACTATGTCGACACACAGGACTTGTGTCGACACACTAAAGAGTCAAGACCAAGTTATTTTCAGAAGAAGCTGTGTCGACTCAAAGGCAACTTAGTCGACATCACTGAAGACTGTGTCGACACCAAAGTCAATTGTGTCGACACAGTTAGTCAGATGGTCTCGACACTTTCTGACAGACTGTGTCAACAACTTGTGGTTCAAGACTAAGGCACAGGACTTGTTTGAGGACTTGACAGCTGTGGGTTACCACCGTTAACTATAAGAAGCTGTCAGACTTGTTAGAAAACGGTTAGAAACGGACCGGATCAGCCGGTTACCATGAAGAATGTCTATAAATGGATGGATTCAGAAGGAGAAAGCAACTGTTGAAAAACATTGTTGAGAATCAAAAAGTTGAGAAGGATTACGATCCAATTCATTTCAAGAAAGTGCTAGGCACTTAAGAAGATCTTCTCCGGGAGATCTAAGAAGACTATCTAAGGATAGATCTAAGAAGAGTTCTAATCAGAATTCAGAAGAATCTTTCAAAGTGCTGGATAGAGAGAGATCAAGCCTGAATTAGAAGAAGAAGAAAGAAACCACCAGTGGATTCTCAAGAAGCTGTTTGGAATCAACTCAGCTAAGTTCTTTTCAAGAAGCTTTGAAGAAGGCTCAGATACAGTTGATTGCATCAGCTGATCAAGAATTGTCTTAGCCTTTTCTCTCTCAACTTTGGCAAGACAGATAGTATAAATCTTTTCTATATTTCTGTAGGATTTGTTTTACACAGATCTGAGTTGTAAGCCTATGTTATAAAGGCTGAGTGTAGGAGTGTTGAACTCTGAGTGGTAGGGCAGTTTGCCTGAGTATAGGAAAGGATATTCTCTGAGTTGTAGGCTTGGGGCAAGGCTGAGGTAGGCATTGTGCCTGAGTTGTAGGAACCAGTTGGTTCTGAGTGTAGGATCACAGTTGGGTTCTGAAGGATCTGTTGATCTGAGATAAGTGGAAGTTTGGCCGAATCTAGCATACACTGGTAGATAGGTGAAGGGGGAAAGTAGATGTACCCAGCCTTGGGGAACACTTTACTAAGTGCAACAATATATTAAACATTCTGTGCAATCTGTGATGTTTTATTTTCTGTGATTGCTGTGTAAAAGTTGTGTTGGCTATTGAAATGAATTCTGCCTAGAAGAAGTTATTTATAAGTAATAAGCAAACCTATTCATCGACCTTCCCCTCCCCCCATTCTAAACCTATTCTGCAGCCGAAAGTCCTAATCAACCTTGGTATCACCACCCCCCCTGGTTACGGATTTTTAATGGCGTGATAGCCCTCTCGAAAGGTAAACTAGCACTTTGCCTAATTGACAAGCACTTGTAAGAGAGTTCCCTTCCTTCTTATAGGGCCAGAT